>CM053036.1:23209702-23639548 GCA_028564925.1 Lithobates sylvaticus | reverse complement strand
ACAGGCTCTGAAACCTGCTTCACTGCACGCTGTTAGGATTCATGAGTGTTCCTGGTTGGGCTGTCTTCCCACCGGGTTTGTTGTGAGCTGTCTTTGCTTTACTTCGATACAAGTTCTTAACATTGCACCCGTGTGTTATTGCCATCGCACCACGCTGCACTCACCTACAGGTGTTTTTCTGTACCTGCAGAAATTGTTCTGAACCTGAAATCAAAAAAACTAATGCAGACATCAGATAGAAGATCTGGTAGGCTGGAGTACATTACATTTTTACATATTGTACTTTAACTGCACAGAAAAATGTCAGGTCTCACTCTAATTCATCCCAAAGGTGTTCTATCAGGTTGAGGTCAGGCCAGTCAAGTTTCTCCACCTCAAACTTGTTCATCCATGTCTTTATGGACCTTGCTTTGTGCCTTGGTGCGCAGTCATGTTGGAACAGGAAGGGGCCGTCCCCAAACTGTTCCCACAAAGTTGGGAGCATGAAATTATCCAAAATGTCTTGGTATGCTGACGCCTTAAGAGTTCCCTTCACTGGAACTAGGGGGCCAATCCCAACCCCTGAAAAACAACCCCCCACACCATAATCCCCCATCCACCAAATGATTTGGACCAAGGAACTTGACTGGCCTGAGTCCTGACCTCAACCTGATAGAATACCTTTGGGATGAATTAGAGCGGAGACTGCGAGCCAGGCCTTCTCTCCAACATCAGTGCCCGACATCACAAATGGGCTTCTGGAAGAATGGTCAAACATCCCATAGACACACTCCTAAACCTTGTGGACAGCCTTCCCAGAAGAGTTGAAGCTGTTATAGCTGCAAAGGGTGGGCCAACTCAATATTAAACCCTACGGACTAAGACTGGATGGGATGCCATTAAAGTTCACGTGCGTGTGTGTGTGTTTGTGTGTGTGTGTTTGTGTGTGTTTGTGTGTGTGTGTTTGTGTGTGTTTGTGTGTGTGTGTTTGTGTGTGTGTGTTTGTGTGTGTGTTTGTGTTTGTGTGTGTGTGTGTGTTTGTGTGTGTGTGTTTGTGTGTGTGTGTGTGTGTGTGTGTTTGTGCGTGTGTGTTTGTGTGTTTGTGTGTGTGTGTGTTTGTGTTTGTGTGTGTGTGTTTGGGTGTGTGTGTGTTTGTGTGTTTGTGTGTGTGTGTGTTTGTGTTTGTGTGTGTGTGTTTGTGTGTGTGTGTGTGTGTGTTTGTGTGTGTGTTTGTGTGTGTGCTTGTGTGTTTGTGTCTGTGTGTGTGTGTTTGTGTGTGTGTGTGTTTGTGCTTGTGTGTGTGTGTGTGTTTGTGTTTGTGTGTGTGTGTGTGTGTGTGTGTTTGTGTGTGTGTGTGGGTGTGTGTTTGTGTGTGTGTGTGTTTGTGTTTGTGTGTGTGTGTGTGTTGTGTGTGTGTGTGTGTGTTTGTGTGTGTATGTGTGTTTGTGTGTGTTTGTGTGTGTGTGTGTGTGTGTGTTTGTGTGTGTGTGTGTGTTTGTGTGTGTGTGTGTTTGTGCTTGTGTGTGTGTTTGTGTTTGTGTGTGTGTGTGTGTGTGTTTGTGTGTGTGTGTGTGTGTTTGTGTGTGTGTGTGTGTGTGTTTGTGTGTGTTTGTGTGTGTGTTTGTGTTTCGGGGGGTATGTGCTATATAATAATTATTTTACAAAGTGTGCTGTTATTTTGACAGAAACATGAAATACTGACTTCAAAAATACATGTGATAATTGTCCTGTTCATATGCCTTACAATGTCAGAGATATTCTCCAGGGATTGGTACAAAAGATTGACATGAATAGGATTCTCCACCCATTGATGCACATTGTCCCTGGCACTTGTATAAAGCTCTATGCTCTGTATGGACTGGCCAAGGAGTACAAGATGCTGCTCTCACCCGTGTACCTGGCTGTGTTATGGATTCTGCAGAACAGAGGTAATGTACCACCAGCTTGGATATGAACCATCTACAGCTGGGTAATGCCAGCACAGATTTTCTTTTGTGGACAGGGCAGTGTAGAGTTGGGCAGATGATGAAAATGAGAACATCTAAAGCTGGCCATACTTTTTTTGGTATACGTTTCTTTCATTCAGCAGGGGCTGTTCTATCGTCAATGTTTTCCTCCTGAATTTTCTATTTTTGATTGGAAGGATGTCCGGTGCCAATAGAGGCTCTCACAGAGCGTACTTTGGCCGGTTTTTTAGGACGCAGCCAAATTTTGTGCTCAGTGTATGGCCAGCCTAAAACATATTTGACCGCTTCAGCCCCAGAAGATTTTACCCCCTTCCTGACCAGAGCACTTTTTGAGATTTGGCATTGCGTTGCTTTAACTGACAATTGCGCGGTCGTACAACGCTGTACCCAAACAAAATTGACCTCCTTTTTTCCCCATAAATAGAGCTTTCTTTTGGTGGTATTTGATCGCCTCTGCGGTTTTTATTTTTTGCGCTATAAGCAAAAAAAGAGCGACAATTTAAAAAAAAAAAACTTACTAAATACTTTTTGCTATAATAAATATATATATTTTTAAAAAAGCAATTTTTTTTCTCAGTTTAGGCCGATATGTATTCTTCTACATATTTTTGTTAAAAAAAAATTTGCAATAAGCGTATATTGATTGGTTTGCGCAAAAATTATAGCGTCTACAAAATAGGGCATAGATTATGGCATTTTTATTATTATCTTTTTTTATACTAGTAATGGTGGCGATCTGTGATTTTTATCGGGACTGTGACATTATGGCGGCAACATCGGACAATTTTGACACATTTTTGGAACCATTGGCATTAATACAGTGATCAGTGCGATTAAAAATGCATTGAATACTGTGAAAATGTCACTGGCAGTGAAGGAGTTAACACTAGGGGGCGCTTGAGGGGAGTTAACTGTGTTCCCTGGGAGGTGATTCTAACTGAAGGGGGAGGGGACTAACTAGAGTAAGTGACAGATCGTGGTTTCTACTTAATAGGAACACACGATCTGTCACTCCTCTCAGAACAGAACAGGGAAGTGTGTGTTTACACACACTCGTCCCTGTTCTGTGTCTACTGCTCACGATTGCTCGTGGCCGGCGGTCATCGAGACCGTCGGCCATGAGCATCGGCACCCCCGATGTGTGCCTGCTATCTGGACCCCGCGAGCCGATGTATAGTTAAGTGGTTTTGCGCAGGGGAGCAGTATAAAGCCCCATACACACGGTCGGATTTTCAATGTTGTCGGAAATTCCGACCGTGTGTAGGCTCCATCGGACATTTTCCATCGGATTGTCCGACGGACAAAGTTTTATCTCCTGCTCTAAAAATTTTCCGACAACAAAGTCCGATTACACCAATTCCGATCGTGTGTAGTGAATTCCGACGGACAAAGTGCCACGCATGCTCAGATCACATTACAAGACCAAAGCTATTGGCTACTAGCCTCTACGTAGTCCCGTCGTAGGCAACAAACGTCACCACGTTCAGAATGATCGGAACTTTGTCCAACCGTGTGTATGCAACACCAGTGTCGGACTAAATCCGTTGGAAAAAATCCGATGGATTTTGTAGTCGGATTTTCCGACCGTGTGTACGGGGCATTACTGTGGCGGTTGGTCAGGAAGCAGTTAAAGGGGTTGTAAACCCTTGTGTTTTTTCACCTTTTATGCATTAAGGTGAAAAACCTTTTGTCACTCAGCAGCCCCCCCGAGCCCCCCTTTTACTTCCCTGAGCCCTGTGTTTCCCACGACGGGAACAAGCGCACCAGTTCCGGCCGCTGTCTCGTGTCCTGATTGGATAGATTGATAGCAGCGCAGCCATTGGCTCCCGCTGCTGTCAATCAAATACAGTGACACAGGCTGTCAATCAAATCTGGAGGGCGGGGCCAAGTCCTGCTTTCTGTGTGAATAGACACAGAAGCAGGACACGGGAGCGCCCGCATGGGTGTCCACATAGGAGTATGCTTCTCTGACAGGGCACTTGAAAAGAGAAAGAGCCAGGAGCACCATTGAGGGACCCCAGAAGAGGAGGATCGGGGCCACTCTGTGCAAAATCAACTGCACAGTGGAGGTAAGTATGACATGTTTGGTACAATCCCACAAGGATTTCACCAGGAACTCCATACATGCCCTTCTAGTTCCAAGACCTACTACAGTTCTACATGTTCTAGTTGATTTATGTGATTAACAACTTGATTTTCTCTGCACTTAATATGTACCTCATTGATAATATTGTATTTCAAATGTGTAATGACATTTGGCTCAATGTCTAATTTCCTGTACCATACCACTTTAATAAGAACATTGAAACAAAAAAAATAAAAATAACCTTTACAACCCCTTTTATTGCTGTCTGTGCCCCTGTTAGGGAGATTCATTCGCTCTATTTGTCCTATTTAACATTATCATTGAAAGTAAAAGGAAATCCCAAATTTGGGGTTTTCCCCAGAAAAGTAATGGGGGGGGGGGGGGGGGGGGATTTAGGGATTCCCTTTATTTGCAGGGATTTGTTTTGACTATGGGACAGGAAGTTAAGGGAAATCTCTCTAATGGGACACAAATGGCTGCATTAATTTGTGTCTTTTATATGTGCCTGGAGTTCTGCTTTAAGCTGCTTTTATAAAATGCTGATAACACAGAGCAAAACTTATTTTATATTAAAAAATAGTGTGTGGCTTTACCCCTGTCGGGGGCCGCTAGTATTAACTGGTTATTCCCAAAAAAGTACAGAGGCTGCCCACCACAGCAAGCACCAGTCCATTCACATCGGCTCCAATAACACAGTATAGGGCAGGGATATGCAATTAGCAGACCTCCAGCTGTTGCAAAACTACAAGTCCCATCATGCCTCTGCCTCTGGGTGTCATGCTTGTGGTTGTCAGGGTCTTGCTATGCCTCATGGGAGTTGTAGTTCTGCAACAGCTGGAGGTCCGCCAATTGCATATTCCTGGTATAGGGGATGCCTCATAGCTGAAGACCATGGGGCTAGTCATTTTGTCATCTGGTTATCTTGCACATATGCACTACTGTTAGCCAATGCACTTTAAGGTCTTTACTCACAAGACCCCAAGATAGCTGCCACCTTCCATCTTCCTCTGGACACAGGCCGGTGATGTGGTCCTTCTCCAGACCAGATCCCATGTGTTAAGGTCCAGCAATCAGCTTCTGGCAAGATCAATCCAAGATAGCTGCCACCTTCCATCTTCCTCTGGACACAGGTCACTGAGTGATGTGGTCCTTCTCCAGACCAGATCCCATGTATTGAGGTCCAGCAATCGGCTTCTGGCAAGATCAATCCAAGATAGCTGCCACCTTCCATCTTCCTCTGGACACAGGTCACTGAGTAATGTGGTTCTTCTCCAGACCAGATCCCATGTGTTGAGGTCCAGCAATCAGCTTCTGGCAAGATCAATCCAAGATAGCTGCCACCTTCCATCTTCCTCTGGACACAGGTCACTGAGTGAAGTGGTTCTTCTCCAGACCAGATCCCATGTGTTGAGGTCCAGCAATCGGCTTCTGGCAAGATCAATCCAAGATAGCTGCCACCTTCCATCTTCCTCTCGACACAGGTCACTGAGTGATGTGGTCCTTCTCCAGACCAGATCCCATGTGTTGAGGTCCAGCAATCAGCTTCTGGCAAGATCAATCTAAGATAGCTGCCACCTTCCATCTTCCTCTGGACACAGGTCACTGAGTAATGTGGTCCTACTCCAGACTAGATCCCATGTGTTGAGGTCCAGCAATCAGCTTCTGGCAAGATCAATCCAAGATAGCTGCCACCTTCCATCTTCCTCTGGACACAGGTCACTGAGTGATGTGGTCCTTCTCCAGACCAGATCCAATGTGTTAAGGTCCAGCAATCAGCTTCTAGTAAGATCAATCCAGGCCCTCAGCCTTGATTCCACCTCAAGAACAGCTTCAAAGTTCATGGTAGCAACCCCTCAGTCTTAGAACCCTCCTGGAGAGTGAGAGCCCAGCTCTCCACTGCTTCTGACTATTTATCAGGATTCCAACCCCCTATTGGACACTCATCTCCAGGGATTGGCTGGAACATGATCAATATTCAGATGGTTATTTACATCTCCCCCTCTTATTCTAGATTCAAGGGGAAGCAATCAAACTCCCAGCATGTTAAACCATGAACAGACCAGGACAAATGATCACTGCTCCCTTAATTACAGAAGGAGCCAAAAACTAAATTTACTTTGCATCCTACGGTAGGAGGGTGCTACAAGGGAAAAATATGTAGTTGTGTGTTACTGATAATAATTACTTAAAGAGGAACAGCAGTCTGCTCACATATTTTGTAATAAAAACATCTTTGCCATTCTGAAGTTTCCCTCCAACCACTTTGCATATTATTTTATATATACTGTGATTCTGTACTTGCCAAATATGCTGCAGAAATCTCCCTCCCCGAGTCTGGCTGCAGCCATTTTAACTGTGGGCAGCTGAAGCTGCTGCCTGTTCACTTCCTGGATTTACACAGGCACACAGAGGCACACCTCCAGCTCTGCAGCTCTCATTGGCCCTCTTATCACTCATCCCCCCTCCCTTCCTGGCAAACTTTCACGAGAGTGATAGAGAGAGCTGTGATGTCCTAAGCCTAGGCTAATGACCAGACAAGAAACAGGAAGTGGGCTGTATAATTACTGGCAGAAAAAAAATGTTTTATTATCCAAAGTTAAAACAACAAGGGCAGAAGATTTAGAGCGGAGTTCCCGGGTGGAGGCACCACCTTGCAGCTTCACAGCCTGGTTCCCTACTGCACATGCGTGAGTCATGCTGCACGTCCTGACTGGTCCCTGCTGCCTTCTGGGACCTGCGTGTCTCCCAGAAGACAGCGGAGGGGACGGAGTAGGGGCCGGACATGTCGTAGATCGCCGGGGATTCTGCGGCGATCTGTCGCCAGAAGTGGGAGCAAATACCTGACAAATATCTGCTCCCCCCTCCCCCCTGAAAGGAACCCAATGTGACACCGGAGGGGGGGGGGGACCGGAAAAGTGGAAGTTCCATTTTTATGTGGAACTCCGCTTTAATAGATAGGAAGTTGAAAAAAATTACCTAAGAGCCGCTTTAAGAATAAGCTTTGAAATAACTATACACAAAGGGCACTCATTGTTGTAGAAATAAAGATATTTTAGAAATATGCCGTAGTTGCATACAGTGCATGTATGGTGTCCATAATTCCCATGACCGATATTTTACTCATTCCCTATCTTTTCACAGCCTCCACCTCTTCTTCCACTATCCGGGATGGTAAGTATATTCTTTAGCTATATTACTATAAATCACTAATGATCCATAAACAGCAACAGTCCTGCTTATTATTATTGCTCAATATCACATGCTGAATAATAATAATATTGGGAAAAATCAAACGTGATGCAAAGTGAGATCTACAGCCAGTATTAATACTCCAAGTACCCATTCAATTTAAAAAAAGTTTTAGCTAGACATGTGCACAATAGAAAAATTTGTTTATTTTCGTTTTTGTTTCTTTCGTTTCCGTTGATTCGTAACGATTCGTAAATTCGTAAGTCGTCGGTGTTCGTATTCGTAACGATTCGTATTTTCGTAAGAGTTATTTTTTCGTTGATTCGTTTTTCTGTTAGTTTAATTTTCGTTTATTCGAAAATCGGACGCATTCGTATTTTTGTAGATTTAGTTACATTCGTACTTTCGTTTCGTAACATTGTTTTCGTAGATTCGTAATCGGAGCATAATTCATAATTTTATGTGTTTGCTAAGAGACACGGAAAATTACGAATCGCAAAAACAAAAAAAAAAAAAGTTACGAATGTACGAATTTTTTCGTTTAATCCATTCGAAGCACGTTAAGCAGCGCCATTGTAAGAGACACGGAAAATTACGAATCAAAAAAAAAAAAGTTACGAATGTACGAATTTTTTCGTTCATTTTGATTTTCGTTGTTCCTGTTTTCGTTTTTCGGATTTTCTTCTTTCGTAGCTTACTTGTTTCTAATTTGGTTATTTCGGATTTTCGTACGATAACGAATGAACGAATTTTAACGAAAAATTTTAAAAAACTAAACGAATTGCACATGTCTAGTTTTAGCTTTTTTCAGAATATAATGAGCACCGGTACTAGGAACTGGAAATGGGCAAATGATAGTTATTGTATTTTTTTATTGTTTTAAACAGTAAATAAAAGTTTAAAGAACACTTAGACCTTCTTCTTTTCAGAACACAAATTATGGTAGGCCGGGGCTCTCCTGTACTTCTCATGCTCCCATTAAGTGGGAAGGTTGTGGGCATATTATTTGCAGTTAGCTTACCCCTGTATCTGGTGAACTGGCCCTTCATTAATGCATTTAGTAAGAAATGACTGAAAAATAAAAAAAATATAAAAATAAAAAACAGCTTTGTTTTTTCTCCCTTCCATCAGATCCTCCTAAACCTTCCACTACAACATCTTTTTCCTGGACCACTGGAGATATATCCAAATATTAGACATGTGCAATTCGTTTACTTCCAAATTTGTATTTTAAATAATTCAATGTTGACAAATTCGTTAATTCCGAAATTTCCAAATTTTTAAATTTCCGAAATTCTGAATTTCTGAAAAATCAGAATTTCTGAAAATTCAGAATTTCCAAATATTAGAATTTCCGAAAATTCAAAATTTTGGAATTTTGGAAATTCGGAATTCTAAATTTCGAAAATTGGAAAATTCAAAATTTCAGAAATTCAAAGGGTTGTCTGGAAGAGGCCCTTGTCCTCTTCAACATGGGGACAAGGTGCTTTGAGGTGGGGGGGGCGCAGGGCTCCCCCTGCCCCAAAGCACCAACCCCCCCATGTTGAGGGCATGTGGCTTGGTATGGTCCAGGAGAGGGGAGAGCTCGCTCGCCTTGCTCTCCTGACCTGCTTAGCAGCCCAGAGCAAGATGACACACACGTCCACCCAGACAGCCGTCCAGGGGGTACAGAACCCCCGATCACCTGGCTCCCCTCAAATAAATAGGCTCTCCCAGCAGGCCAAGGGACCAAAGGAAATCCCTGCCCATTGGCTGAGACACCCCATATACTCCTAATCTGTCCTTGCAATGCCCTTGTCTTATCTAATGTCACCAGATACCCGGCCACCTAGCGACAAAAGAGAGAAGTGCAGCAATTCCAGAATTAGGGTGAAATCAATTGACCTCCTAGCAATTGGCCAAGGCAACTATCACTTGGCAGATACATTTAAGAGCAACCCTGCCTAAACATCAGGGTGCTACATCAGCTAATACATTAGATAAAAAAGGGTTAGAAAATAGCTACTTTTGCAGTTTTAAAATTGGGAACATGCTTGTGTGGATGTTTCTTTAGTTTTTAAAAGTTGCTATTTGGACTTTTTCTTAGAATAAGCAACAATTTGCGAGGATAGATTAATAATAAAAATAATAATAATAATAATTTCTTTCTTGTCATTGCAACTAGTCACAATAAAGATTGACACTTGGTGTGATAGGATTGTGTTGGGTGGCTATTCCAGTCTCACCACAAGACAAGATAAAATTCCTTGTCTTCTGCCAGTCCAGTTCACACAACCATGTTGTGGTGGTGTGCGCTAAAAAAAGGACTGTCAAGTCCTGGGGAAAAAAGTGTGGGAACTCCCACCCAAGATCCACTCGCCCACCAAAAAAAAAAATGATACGCTCATATGCACGAACGCTTCAAAAGTTGTATTTTTCATCCAGTTTTCGTATTGTGTGTATGAAGCTTAACTGTTAGTACATAAAAAAAAACAATCCTCAATAAACATAAATACGGTAATTCTCTAAATAATCAGCATTCATACAATTGTGCTTCCATGCAAATGTGAACATCATGTTCTGATCTTTATTGGGGAATTTTATTTTGTATATAGAGTGTTTATGTGGTGAGTTTACACTTTTCATTGAACAGAGTTTGGATAACACGGGGTTAAACGGAAAGGTCATAAATGAACTGCACATTATCTGGACAGAATGCTTGGGGAGATAGTGATGTGTTCCTGCTTAGGAGATGTATGTTAGCTTGGGGGGCTGCAAACTCTGCAGGGCTCCAACACACACTCGCTGCTATTCCAACCCTTCACATATTTCCACATAAACTTCCCTCCTGGCATTAAACTTTGCCAGGTATTGTGCTCAGCTTACCACTCCAAACTGATGTTCCTCCCTCAGCTCACCTCTCTCCCTGCATGTCCTGTGAGCAGAATAGCTGTGCTCCTCCTCTGAGTTCTCTCATCATATGGCACTGAAGATAGAGGGGGGGGGGGGATTCAGTGGGACACACAGAGCAAGTATGCAGGAGAATGGGAGGGGAGATGAGGAGACTAGGGTTGCCACCTGTCCGGGACTCACCCGGACAGTACGGGTCTTGAATCATGTGCCCGGGTTTTGTACTGCCTGTAACCCGGGCACATGACTCAGCCCAGAACGGGGACTGTGAAACAGCAGCAGCGGCATTGTACAGAATACACTGTGCCTGCGGTGTGTGTTCGGCAGCTCCATTCTGTCTCCTCCCCATCCAGTCTTGTGCAAGGTGCCTGTTACCTCTGACTCAACCCCCCCCCCCCCTCCAATCACCAGTGCGGTGTGTTGAGAGGCGGAGCTCACTGTAGCTCCTGTGGGGCTGGCCAGAGGAAGGAAGGAAGGAGGTGAGCTGATTTTTTTCTGGGAGAATTCTCCTATTGTGGAAAGTTAGAAACTTTCAGGAGGATGTGTTCTTCAGGAGATGCAGTGAAGGGTTAAATTGACAGAAGCATCGGAGGAGATTGTGAGTGAGTGTGTGTGTGTGTGGGGGGGGGGGGGGGGCTGGGCAGTCTGCAGCCCGATCACATTTAACAGATAACTTCTAAGCCTCATCAGTCTGTCTGTGCAAACATCCCCCAATTGTTCAGACTCGATAATGTGAAGTAATTTATAACCCATTCATGTAATGCTGTGTGTATATATATATATATATATATGTGATGAGTGCACACCTCTGATTGGATAGACTCAGAGCTTGGATAACACAGGGATATATGAGAGGTCATACATCACATTCACATCATCTGTACATACAGTGCTGGGGGCTGCATTACATAGATCTGTACTTACATCTTATAACAGATTATTTCCATCAAGTAGTACTGTTGTATGATTTATTGTTATATGTTTTTAGTGGATGAGCACAAGAGTTTTACACACTGCACCCATCAAAAGCTCCGCACTCCTCTCCTGTACACACTGCACCCATCAAAAGCTCCGCACTCCTCTCCTGTACACACTGCACCCATCAAAAGCTCCGCACTCCTCTCCTGTACACACTGCACCCATCAAAAGCTCCGCACTCCTCTCCTGTACACACTGCACCCATCAAAAGCTCCGCACTCCTCTCCTGTACACACTGCACCCATCAAAAGCTCCGCACTCCTCTCCTGTACACACTGCACCCATCATACGCTCCGCACTCCTCTCCTGTACACACTGCACCCATCATACGCTCCGCACTCCTCTCCTGTACACACTGCACCCATCATACGCTCCGCACTCCTCTCCTGTACACACTGCACCCATCATACGCTCCGCACTCCACTCCTGTACACACTGCACCCATCATACGCTCCGCAATCCTCTCCTGTACACACTGCACCCATCATACGCTCCGCACTCCTCTCCTGTACACACTGCACCCATCATACGCTCCGCACTCCACTCCTGTACACACTGCACCCATCAAAAGCTCCGCACTCCTCTCCTGTACACACTGCACCCATCATACGCTCCGCACTCCTCTCCTGTACACACTGCACCCATCATACGCTCCGCACTCCTCTCCTGTACACACTGCACCCATCATACGCTCCGCACTCCACTCCTGTACACACTGCACCCATCATACGCTCCGCACTCCTCTCCTGTACACACTGCACCCATCATACGCTCCGCACTCCTCTCCTGTACACACTGCACCCATCATACGCTCCGCACTCCACTCCTGTACACACTGCACCCATCAAAAGCTCCGCACTCCTCTCCTGTACACACTGCACCCATCATACGCTCCGCACTCCTCTCCTGTACACACTGCACCCATCATACGCTCCGCACTCCTCTCCTGTACACACTGCACCCATCAAAAGCTCCGCACTCCTCTCCTGTACACACTGCACCCATCATACGCTCCGCACTCCTCTCCTGTACACACTGCACCCATCATACGCTCCGCACTCCTCTCCTGTACACACTGCACCCATCATACGCTCCGCACTCCACTCCTGTACACACTGCACCCATCAAAAGCTCCGCACTCCTCTCCTGTACACACTGCACCCATCATACGCTCCGCACTCCTCTCCTGTACACACTGCACCCATCATACGCTCCGCACTCCTCTCCTGTACACACTGCACCCATCATACGCTCCGCACTCCTCTCCTGTACACACTGCACCCATCATACGCTCCGCACTCCTCTCCTGTACACACTGCACCCATCATACGCTCCGCACTCCTCTCCTGTACACACTGCACCCATCATACGCTCCGCACTCCACTCCTGTACACACTGCACCCATCATACGCTCCGCACTCCTCTCCTGTACACACTGCACCCATCATACGCTCCGCACTCCTCTCCTGTACACACTGCACCCATCATACGCTCCGCACTCCACTCCTGTACACACTGCACCCATCATACGCTCCGCACTCCTCTCCTGTACACACTGCACCCATCATACGCTCCGCACTCCTCTCCTGTACACACTGCACCCATCATACGCTCCGCACTCCTCTCCTGTACACACTGCACCCATCATACGCTCCGCACTCCTCTCCTGTACACACTGCACCCATCATACGCTCCGCACTCCTCTCCTGTACACACTGCACCCATCATACGCTCCGCACTCCTCTCCTGTACACACTGCACCCATCATACGCTCCGCACTCCACTCCTGTACACACTGCACCCATCATACGCTCCGCACTCCTCTCCTGTACACACTGCACCCATCATACGCTCCGCACTCCTCTCCTGTACACACTGCACCCATCATACGCTCCGCACTCCTCTCCTGTACACACTGCACCCATCATACGCTCCGCACTCCTCTCCTGTACACACTGCACCCATCATACGCTCCGCACTCCTCTCCTGTACACACTGCACCCATCATACGCTCCGCACTCCTCTCCTGTACACACTGCACCCATCATACGCTCCGCACTCCTCTCCTGTACACACTGCACCCATCATACGCTCCGCAACTCCTCTCCTGTACACACTGCACCCATCATACGCTCCGCACTCCTCTCCTGTACACACTGCACCCATCATACGCTCCGCACTCCTCTCCTGTACACACTGCACCCATCATACGCTCCGCACTCCTCTCCTGTACACACTGCACCCATCATACGCTCCGCACTCCTCTCCTGTACACACTGCACCCATCATACGCTCCGCACTCCTCTCCTGTACACACTGCACCCATCATACGCTCCGCACTCCTCTCCTGTACACACTGCACCCATCATACGCTCCGCACTCCTCTCCTGTACACACTGCACCCATCATACGCTCCGCACTCCTCTCCTGTACACACTGCACCCATCATACGCTCCGCACTCCTCTCCTGTACACACTGCACCCATCATACGCTCCGCACTCCTCTCCTGTACACACTGCACCCATCATACGCTCCGCACTCCTCTCCTGTACAC
This sequence comes from Lithobates sylvaticus, assembly GCA_028564925.1. Lineage (NCBI taxonomy): Eukaryota > Metazoa > Chordata > Amphibia > Anura > Ranidae > Lithobates > Lithobates sylvaticus. The sequence goes on along the minus strand of CM053036.1, from coordinate 23,625,905 downwards.
ACTGCACCCATCATACGCTCCGCACTCCTCTCCTGTAATGTACTACAGAAAAGCAAAAAAAAAAATTGGCGTGCGCTGCTAATGTGTTCGGGTTTGGCTTGACGAAAAGGTGGCAACCCTAGAGGAGACAGAAAATCAGGGAGGAGCGCATCACGAGAGGTCTGACTAAATACAATCTCTTAGCAGCAGGGACCTGATCTACCTGTCATCTAGCTGTGATTGACAGGTAGATCAAAGCGGAACCCGTCATGGGGCCCCTACTGGCAATGCCTGAATGGTCAGGTGTGTGGCACTTACTATTGCGAGCTGTGTCGGCAGCTGCTGGTGTAGCACCTGCCACACAGCTCGCATACTTCAACGTATTGCAGGACACGGCTGCTAACGGGAACTGAGTTCCTGTTGTGGAAAAAGTACGGAAACTCCGTTGGTAACATAGTTCTGATCTGTGAAGTGAGTGCAGTGGTCAGTCACCATTGTCCTCACTTTAGTTTTCTACATTTATATGAATGGCTTTGTTTACTTTCAAACCTATTCATACATAATCAATGGGTCCTAAGGTATTCGCAGCCATTCATACCCTCAGAGGCAGCTTTGGGACAGTACTGGGGACAGTGCTGCCGGTTTCTGAATACAGGTGAATTGTCAGATCAGGACTCTGCAGGGTTTGTTTACCCACCCCCCACCCGCAATTTTGGTGGCCTTATCCATGCAATAATCAATTGAGCCCAGGGCAGCTACCCCACAATTTCCGAAATTTCGGAATTTCCGAATTTCAAAATTAGCAAAATTACGAATTTCCGAAATTTACGAATTTCTGAAATTACGAATTTCTGAAATTACGAATTTCAGAATTTCGAATTTTCGGATCTCCGAATTTCTGAATTTTCGAATTCGGAATTCCGAAAAACCGAAAATCCAAAATTCGGAAATTATATAATTCGGAAATCAGAAAATGTGAAATTCGGAAGTTCGAAAATTCGGAATTTCGGAAAGCCGAAAATTGGAAATTCGGAATTCCGGAAACCCGAAAAATTCGAAATTCGGAAGTCCGGAAATTCGGAAATCCGAAAAATAGAAATGTGAAAATTCCCGAAATTTCAGAATTTTCTGAAATTTTCTGAAATCTGAAAATTGGAAATTCGGAAATCCGAAAATTCGGAATTTCGGAAATCCGAAAATTCGGAATTTCGGAAATTCGGAAATCCGAAAATTCGGAATTTCGGAAATTCGAAATTTCGGAAATCCGAAAATTCGAAATTCGGAAGTCTGGAAATTCGGAAATCCGGAAATCGGAAAATTCGAAAATCCGAAAAATAGAAATGTGAAAATTCCCGAAATTTCCGAATTTTCAAATTTTCCAAATTTTCGATTTTCCGAATTTCCGAAAAAAGCAAAAAAATGAAAAATAAAATGAATGAAAAAGAATGAAACGAAAACGAAAATAAACACATTTTTGTCAGTGCACATCTCTAGTTGGAGCCAACACCCTTCTAACAAAATTCCACGGTTTTGTTGTCGGAAAGCCCGATCGTGTGTACGAGGCCTTACATTTTTGTTCTTCCCTCACTTTCTCAGTGACAATGGTCCCACATACAAATAGTAGGGTGAATCTCACAGTGTCATAGTATCTCTATCATATTCTGGTTCCTAGTTTTATAGTTTAGACAGTTCTGTGTTTGATGGTTGCATTCATTTAGTATTATTTTATCTACAGAGAGTCCTCCGTCATCTCTGCGGTTGGCAGATGGTGAACATGCCTGTGCAGGACGGGTAGAGGTCTACCACCGAGGAGCCTGGCAAGCTGTGTGTGATGATGGCTGGAACAGAGTTAATGCAGAAGTGGTGTGCCACCAGGCTGGCTGTGGAAGTCCTATCGTTCCACTTGTTAAGTACGGACAAGGCGGTGGGAAGATCCTCTTTGATGATTTGAGTTGCAGTGGAACAGAGCAGACGCTATGGCAATGCTCACATCGTGGGTTCTATGTACATGACTGTATGCCTTTTGAACATGTTGGTGTTTTATGCTCAGGTGATTATTTCCTTCATAGTACATGATAGAAATGCAGAAGTCTATATAGAATTTAATCTTTGGTAATGTTCAAATTCATCGTACCTTGGTGCATGATCTTACAATAGAATTTTTTAGTATATTTTATGGAGTGGTAAGAGATTAGACCGTTGGGTTTTTATTGCAGTCTGTCTCTGCATGAAGAAGATTCCCCTCACTTTCATTCCCGGTGGTACCAATTGATGGGACAAGAAGTAAGGAGTAAGCACAATTAACCACTTCAGCCCCGGACCAATTGGCAGCCAAAGGGCCTTTTTGCGATTCGGCACTGCGTCGCTTTAACTGACAACGTGGCTCCCAAACAAAATTGGCGTCCTTTTTTTCCCACAAATAGAGCTTTCTTTTGGTGGTATTTCATCACCTCTGCGGTTTTTATTTTTTGCGCTATAAACAAAAATAGAGCGACAATTTTGAAAAAAATTCAATATTTTTTACTTTTTGCTATAATAAATATCCCCAAAAAATATATAAAAAAAAACATTTTTTTTTCCTCAGTTTAGGCAGATACGTATTCTTTTACATATTTTTGGTAAAAAAAATCGCAATTAGCGATTATTGATTTGTTTGCGTAAAAGTTATAGCGTTTACAAAATAGGGGATAGTTTTATAGCATTTTTATTAATATTTTTTTTTTACTAGTAATGGCGGCGATCAGCGACTTTTTATTGGGACTGCAACATTATGGCGGACACATCGGACATTTTGACAAATTTTTGGGACCATTGTCATTTATATAGAAATCAGTGCTATTTAAATGCATTGGTTCCTGTATAAATGACACTGGCAGTGAAGGAGTTAACCACTAGGGGGCGGGGAGGGGCTAAGTGTGACGTGTTGTGTTTTTTTACACAGTTGGGGGGCATGGCTGTACGTCTGACGTCATTGATCGGCTTTCCCGATGACAGGGAACAGCCGATCAATGACAGGAAGCGCAGGGAGAGGTTTGTTTACACAGACCTCTCCCCGTTCTCCAGCTCTGTGACCCGATCGCGGGACGGGCGCGCGCGCGACCCCACGGCTAGGCAATTAAAGGGGACGTATATATACGTGCCTTTGCCTAGCCATGCCATTTTGCCGACGTATATATACAGTTGGCGGTCGGGAAGGGGTTAAATCTGACAGAGGTTCTGTTCTTTTCTAATTCTTTTCAAATCCATAAAAATAATATAAAAAATAAGCTGAGTTCCAGATTTAGGGTCCCCTCATATCTTATTTAGCAATCTGTAATGATCCTGGTCAGCTATTGGATATCGTTTGTTCTTATTCAGTAAGCTTACTAGAGCTATAAACAGCCTCAAAAGGATCTGAAGGAAACAAAATAGGACTTTATCTTTTGACCACTTTAATGATAAAGAAATTAAGATTGATAGCTGAACCCCATAACCTTAAAGGCTCGGGAATAGTCGCACCTTACCCAACCCTATTAGTTTTGACTTAGGATACCCCTTTCCCCTGGTGGGTCTGTCCTAGGTCCAATTACGTTTTCTGCATGGCTTGGGAAGAAAGGTAACCTCTCTGATGATTCGGAAATTGCAGACAGTTACAGTATCTCACAAAAGTGAGTACACCCCTCACATTTTGGTAAATATTTTATTCTCTCTTTTCATGTGACAACACTGAAGAAATGACACTTTGCTACAATGTAAAGTAGTGAGTGTACAGCTTGTATAACAGTGTAAATTTGCTGTCCCCTCAAAATAACTCAACACACAGCCATTAATGTCTAAACCGCTGGCAACAAAAGTGAGTACACCCCTAATTGAAAAACTGTCCAAATTGGGCCCAATTAGCCATTTTCCCTCCCCGGTGTCATGTGACTCATTAGTGTCACAAGGTCTCAGGTGTAAATGGGGAGCAGGTGTTTTAAATTTGGTGTTATCGCTCTCACTCTCTCATACTGGTCACTGGAAGTTCAACATGGCACCTCATGGCAAAGAACTCTCTGAGGATCTGAAAAAAAAAATTGTTGCTCTACATAAAGATGGCCTAGGCTATAAGAAGATTGCCAAGACCCTGAAACTGAGCTGCAGCACGGTGACCAAGACCATACGGGGTTTTAACAGGACAGGTTCCACTCAGAACAGGCCTCGCCATAGTCCACCAAAGGAGTTGAGTGCACGTGCTCAGCATCATATCCAGAGGTTGTCTTTGGGAAATAGACGTATTGCTGCAGAGGTTGAAGGGGTGGGGGGGGGGGGGGGTCAGCCTGTCAGCTCTCAGACCATACACTGCACCATGCATCAAATTGGTCTGTATGGCTGTCTGGCTGTCATCCCAGAAGGAAGCATCTTCTAAAGATGATGCACAAGAAAGCCCACAAACAGTTTGCTGAAGACAAGCAGCAACCAGGTGAGGAGTACAAAGACAAGTGTGTCTTGTCTACAGTCAAGCATGGTGGTGGGAATGTCATGGTCTGGGGCTGCATGAGTGCTGCCAGCACTGGGGAGCTACAGTTCATTGAGGGAACCATGAATGCCAACACTGTGACATACTGAAGCAGAGCAGGGCAATATTTCAACATGATAACGACCCCAAACACACCTCCAAGACGACCACTGCCTTGCTAAAGAAGCTGAGGGTAAAGGTGATGGACTGGCCAAGCATGTCACCAGACCCAGAGCCGATCGGCCCTATAGGCACACTATGCAAGTTGCTTAGGGCCCCACCGCTGTGGGGGGGGCCCCCAAGACCCAGCATCCCCCCCTGCACCTCTGGCTGGCCGTTTAGAGTGCAGTGAGGAGAGGTGGGAGGAGGTGGAAGGCGGCGATCGGCAGCTCTATGTTGCCTGAGTGGGCGGCGGGATCTCCCTGGGGTTTGTAGTATTCTCAGTGTATACAGTGGAGAAGAGAAGGGAGGGGCCTCTGACCCAGGCAGGTATCAGTTTTTTCACTTTCACTCTGCTTGAACACTGTTGCTCATGCCTGGGTCAGAGGCCCCTCCCCTCTCCGCTGTATACATTCGGAGATAGAACTACGAGCCCCAGGGAGATCCCCCTGCCTGTGATAGCTGCCGATTGCCGCCTCCCACCTCCACCAGCCAGGTACAGGGGAACCTCTGCAAGGGGGGGAGTCATCTGTTTGGGGGCCCAAATGTAAGAGGTGGGGTTTCTGGGGACACTAATGTAAGGAAGGGGGCCTCTGGGGACACTAATGTAAGAGGGGGGCTCTCTGGGGACACTAATGTAAGGACGGGGCCCTCTGGGGACACTGATGTAAGGACGGGGCCCTCTGGGGACACTGATGTAAGAGGGGGCCCCCTGGGGACACTAATGTCAGAGGGGGGCTCTCTGGGGACCCTGTGTAAGGAGGGGCTCCCTGGGGACCCTGTGTAAGGAGGGGCTCTCTGGGGACACTAATGTAAGAGGGAAGGCTCTCTTGGGACACTAATGTAAGGGGAGGCTCTCTTGGGACCATGGTGTAAGGGGAGGCTCTCTTGGGACCATGGTGTAAGGGGGGGCTCTCTGGGGACCCTGGTGTAAGGGGGGGGGGCTCTGGGGACCCTGATGTTAGAAGGGGCTCTCTGGGGACCCTGATGTAAGGAGGGGCTCTCTGGGGAGCCTGGTGTAAGTGGAGGCTCTCTGAGGACCCTGATGTAAGGGGAGGCTCTCTGAGGACCCTGATGTAGGGGGATACCCTCTGGGGACCCTGATGTAAGTAGGGAGGCTCACTGGGGACCCTGATGTAAGGAGGGGCTCTCTGAGGACACTGATGTAAGGGGGTCTCACTGGGAACCCTGACGTAAGGAGGGGCTTTCTGGGGACCCTGATGTAAGGGAAGGCTCTCTGGGAAACCTAATGTAGGGGGAGGCTCTCTGGGGACCCTGATGTAGGGGGAGACTCTCTAAGGGCACTGATTTAAGGGGGGCTCTCTGGGGACCCTGATGTAAGGGGAGGCTCTCTGGGGATCCTGATGTAAGGGGAGGCTCTCTGGGGATCCTGATGTAAGGGGAGGCTCTCTGGGGACCCTAATGTAGGGAGAGGCTCTCTAGGGACCCTGATGTAAGGGGGGGGCTCTCTGGGGACCCTAATGTAGGGGAGGCTCTCTGGGGACCCTGATGTAAAGGGGGGGGCTCTCTGGGGACCCTGATGTAAGGGGAGGCTCTATGGGGACCCTAATGTAGGGGGAGGCTCTCTAGGGACCCTGATGTAAGGGGGGCTCTCTGGGGACCCTAATGTAGGGTAAGGCTTTCTGGTGACCCTGATGTAGGGGGAGACTCTCTGAGGACACTGATTTAAGGGGGGCTGTCTGGGGACCCTTGTGTAAGGGGGGCTCTCTGGGGACCTTGGTGTAAGGAGGGGCTCTCTGAGGACCCTGATGTAAGGGGGGCTCTCTGGGGACCTCATTCTGTTCTATATTGTTGTACTTATTCTTTGACTGTTTTGTTTAAAGGAGGGAGGATTGTTTTGGGAGCACTGAAGTGTCAGATGTGACTGTGTGGCAATGGCAAATGGCTTACATAGCTCACGGCATCACAGGTCAAGTAGAGGGCCCCTTAGCACAATTTTGCTTAGGGCCCCAGGGAGGTCAGGATCAGCACTGACCAGAACTAAACCCTATTGAACATTGGTGGGGCATCCTCAAATTGAAGATGGAGGAGCGCAAGGTCTTTAAAGCGGTTCTACACCCATTTCATTTAGTAAATCTCTTTGCCTTCCAAATCAGGCAAAGAGTACTAAATGAAATGTTTTTTTTTTTTTTTTTTTTTACTTACCTTGTAATTGAAGACTTCCGGTCTTCTCCCTCTGCGGCGGCGGGCGGGGTCTTGCGTCGATCGTCGTCACGCCGCACTGTCTCCTGGGATCTGGTGTCATTGATCCCAGGAGTCAGTGCGGGCATCTTCCGAAATCTCGCGAGATTTCGGCCACATCTTCCGAAATCTCCCGAGATTTCGGCCGCATCTGCCGAAATCTCGTGAGATCTCGGCAGATGAGCCGTTACTGCGCACGCGCGAGTAACGGCAGTGCATGGTGGGCCATCTAAAGTCCCTGTGGGTGTTTCACATGCCCACAGGCAAGATGGCCCCCAGCACTAAAGAAGAAGATGAGGAACTTCATCGGACGAAAACCGGCGGCGATCGAGATGGAAGATGGAACAGGTGAGTCCCCTAATAAAGGTAAGCACACTTTATATTACATCCTTAAAAAAAAAAATTTTTTTCAGAGTGCAGAACCGCTTTAACATCCACCAGCTCCGTAATGTCATCATGGAGGAGTGGAAGAGGCCTCCAGTGACAACCTGTGAAGCTCTGGTGAACTCCATGCCCAAGAGGGTTAAGGCAGTGCTTGAAAATAATGGTGGCCACACAAAATATTGACACTTGACTTGATGGACTTGTGTCTTTTTTCAACCTTACCTTCTATCTATGTAACATTGTAGCAAAGTGTAATTTCTTCAGTGATATCACATGATATTTTTAAAAATGTGAGGGGTGTGCTCACTTTTGTGATATACTGTAGTTGTCTCATCTCTGTTTTTTGTGCAAAAAAAACTCATGCCAAATATGGCAGCCTATATTATTTGAGTATAGTAGCAATGACATAGGAACCAAAAGATGACTAAAGATCTTATATCATTTGCTGGTGAGCTTGTAAATACCATCTATTTGTTTCTACAAATTGTTTTGGGTGAACAACTGTAAATTCAGTCCCTCGGGTGGTCTTTATCGCTGCCCAGGGTCCTAAAAGGAAGATTTCCACCAATCACCACTGTGACTCAAAAAGTTTGTCTTTTCAGTTGAGTTTGATTTTTTAGCTGAGCTACTGTTATGAGTACTATGCTTTTTCCATATATGCCTAAATAGAATAGACCAGAGCCCAGAAAGACTTTATAATGTGCCATTTAGTGGATTCTGCTTGGAGATGTATGTAGATCATAGCGTGACGGAACAAGTAGAATTAATCGTGTCTCCCTTTATATGCTAAACAGATGCCAAGCTGTCTGGTACTGAACCGCCAGGTAAGAAACATCAGTGAGTTTTAATTGATTTACTTAACCTGTTTATACATACTGTGACTAGACTGATCAACCCAACCTGAGAATTTGTGATAGGAGGGGGTATTTGGGGTGTTTGTGCTAGAAGCTGTGATATGGTAGAGGGAATTTGTGAAAGGAGGGATTTTCTTTGGGGGAGGGGGTTGTGTCAGTAGGGATGATTGGGGAATGGGGGGGGGGGGGGTTTGTGCTAGGAGGGGGGATTTGGAGTGGGGGGGGGTGATGTGTGCTGGGGATTTGGGGAGAGGGAGGATTTTAGCTTGGAGGGAGGATGGGGGGGGGGGGTAACGATTTGTGCCGGGAGGGGGGATTTCAGCAGGGGGATGGATTTGTCTTGGGAGGAGGGGGTAAGCATGCATATTATTGTTAATTTTTTAAAGGGGGGGTTTTGCTCTTGGGGGGCACAGTTTGGCATGTTCGCCCTGGGCTCCAGATGGCCTTGTCCCGGCACTGGATGAGACTGCTTCTCAATCTTTCAAGACGTTGCCTGTAGAGAAATGTGAGTTCTCGATAGCTGGCCTCCATGGGACTTGGTGGGGCCCTTGCTTTAGAGATGTAGAGCTTCCAGCGTGTGGTAGTCTGGATGGGAAATACCCAGAGGGAGGTCCTGGTGCCCTGGACAGGAGAGAGTAGGGGACAGAACACAAACTGGCCAACCCGGAAAAGTGGCAATGACTGCTGCCATATTAGGTGAGGAGCTGAATGCCCTGAAGTTGTATGTCCTGAAGTTGTCTAGGTGTGAAAGTAAAGCTCTGAAAATGTATTGGACTCTTCTTCCTACCATAGTTCTTTAAACTGGCACTTGGCTTAGCCAGGAAGAATGCGGGGTGAAGTGCTGGCCATGGTAATGTACATGTGCTGGTGAATCTATGATATTTGGCTCCCATCTGGCCATAGATGGATTGAATCTCAGCCGGTTCAGCAGGGTCCGGCCGAGATTCAATTAATCTATAGGCAGTCTGGTTATATTGAAGCTGATCCATCAATTGACTTCAGTACAGCCAGCCTGTCAAATGATTCTATTGTACCCCCCCCCCCATTGTACCCCCGAGTATAGTTAAAAAGCCACCCCTTGCTGCCAGTGCCAAGCTCCTTCAGGAGGTGGCAAAGGAGGCAATGCAGAAGAATCCCTTATGCCACCTCTAGAAGGCACCAGCTGATCCAAACTATCTCATGGTAGCCTTGGCCCTGTAAAGAATATGGATTCTGAAAAAGCTGAAACCATACCTTATGGGAAGGTTTTACAGAGCAGATCATGGTGTTTCAAGCTCCATAGCCACTAAAATATAATCAGGTCATACACATACTATAACCTAAGATCTGTATTAAACGTTTGTGTTTCTCTTCCGGCAGAATCTGTTATAGACCTTCGCCTGGTTAATGGATGGCATAGATGCGCTGGCCGCGTGGAGCTGTACTACCACAATTCTTGGGGCACGGTATGTGATGACCAGTGGGACATTAGAGACGCAGAAGTTGTGTGTAGGCAGCTTGGTTGCGGGGCTGCAGTTTCGGCTCATGGGATGGCACGCTTTGGTGAAGGAAATGGGAATATAGTCCTGGATGATGTGAACTGTGCTGGTAACGAATCTCTCCTAGGTCAATGCAAACATCGGGCATGGGGAGAACACAACTGCCAGCACAGTGAGGACAGTGGAGTCATCTGCTCAGGTATGGAAGAATGTAACTGGTTAGAGTGTTAAGTAGGTTAAAAACAAGCATTTGGCCATCAAGTTCAACAAAGAAGAAAATGTCTATCTCTCCGCCAAATTACTAGTAGCCATTTTATGTTAAGAAATTATTTTGTTCTAATTTGTTCTAAAGCCTTGTACACACGATCAGATTTTCCAACGGGAAATGTGTGATGTCAGGCTGTTGGCGGAAAATCCGTCCATTTGTACGCTCCATCGGACAATTGTTGTTGGATTTTCCGTGGACAAATGTTGGATTGCAGGCTTTAAAATTTTCTGCAGACAAATGTCTGTTGTTGGATTCTCTGAGCGTGTGTACACAAGTCCGTCGGACAAAAGTCCAAAGTACAAACATGCATGCTTGTATATCTCTTGCGTCTATCTAGCAAGGTTACTCTGTGGTATAACAAGGAAGCTGAGACTTCTGCAGTGTATAGATGTGCGTTTTACTAACAAAAACTGCTGTACAAAACTATTACAATCTTAGGAATACAATACAAGACTGACAGATATCTATAACAAGCAAAATGCCTAGAAAATAGAACAGCCTAAAGTCTAACAGTACAAATACATTTAAAAGGGTTACTTAACTTCTGTTACTGAATGTTCATGATCTCCAATTGGCAATATTTCTTCTTAGAGACCAGGTTCTGTTCTTGTATCATGAGCGGCTTCTTCTGATCTTCAAAGCATGATGATGTGTGTCCTGATGTTACAGCATGATGTTCCAGTCCCTCTCTGTGTCTCTACTCCATTTTATATGCCAGTTTGTTGACCAAAGTTTAATGTTTATACACTTGTTTCCATAACAACCAATTAACAGTCCTTCTTTTCAGGTTGAGACACCCTCTCAAATTGTTTTAAAAGACAATGGACTGTTGGTTGCATGTTTACTGTAGCTGACGAGACAATAGTCTCTTCAACTGTCAATTTGTTATCTAACACCATTGTATGAAAACAGCATTTGTTTGAGAATTCTACTCAAACCAGAGAATCTGATCAACTAAACTTGTAATTTCTCCCATGTAATGTTAGGTCTGATGTTTAAAAAATCATATTTTAACAAACGCAACACATTCCGCCCTAGATTTTTTTTTCTTTCAGACTCCATATCATTACTAATAAAACTCATTCTAAACATTAATTTTCCTTGAATGCAACCCCTCCAATTTCTGTCATTGAGAAAATGTTTCAGTCTTTTAACTTTAAAAAAAGTTCATTAGAAAGTCCATCCTAGGGACTGTACTATGTCTGCAGTCCATAAAGTTCTGTAGAAACAAGTCCAGGCTTGTAATACATCAAAGGCCTTGCTCTCCACAGCTCTTGCGATCTTCCCTCATTCTTTCCATCTTGTAATCACTTTTTCTCTGGTCTTCCTATGGATCAAATCGGAGACAGCCTGTGGATTGGAAAACAAAGCGGATTATCTGTTCCCTCTAATAATACATAAACAGTAGATCCAGGCCCTTCAGCTACGATCTCTCCTCTAAATGGCTTCTTGCCTGGATATCTGACTAACACTTTGCCCCCTGCCTGTACCCACTTCTGACCCTCCCAAAGAACATCAATAGGGAGGAGAGGAAATATACTGATATTTCCCAGAAGATCACTGCTTTTTATTTTGGAAGGTTTTATGTTATGTAGCCTCACTTTCCACTCTTGCTGAGAAGTATCCACTAACCAGTCAGAGTCCCAGCCACTGTCTTGAAGCTCATCTGCCAATGCAAATATAACTTCAAACCTTCCTGCCAGATTCCCTCTCATTCCTAGATAGGCTTCAGCTTCAGATACGTCACTCTTGGTTTCTATGTCATGGGAAGCAGTAACATGGTATCTGTTAAGCCCTGTTTTTTTCGGGAACCTTACATAAATACTGAACTCTGCACTCTAGCTGTGGAATCTGTGCCCCAGCCCCTACCGTCCTCTCATATGGTGTGCTTTTGGCTATTGGCCTAGAATTTAACAACATGACTGCGTGTGTGAGGACCCGATCCCACCCCCTTAGTGTATGTGTGGGTGTAAGTTTGCATATCTGGTCCTTCAATAGCCCGTTGTATCTTTCAATCAAACCAGCTGCCTGTGGATGGTATGGGATGTGGCACAACCAGTACACTCCAGAATCTTTGGCCCACTGCTGTACTGTTGATCCGGTGAAGTGTGAGCCGTTATCACTTTGGACTTGCTTGGGACAACCATAAGCAACGACAAGTTTCTGTAGCAGTTGAAGCGTTGCGGCTTGATCTGCACGTTTGCAAGGATGAACAAGCATAAGTCCTGAATAGGTGTCCACTGCAGTGCAACAATATCTCAGTCCATTGTTTCCCCGGGGCAGGGGACCGATGAAGTCAATCTGCCATATCTCTGCAGGCCTCTCACCCCTCTTAATCGACCCGGTGGAGTACTTTTGTAATGGCCATTGTCGCACTTCTCCACACACTGTACAGTTCCCTATTACAGTCTTTATCATGTCCATGGATATAGGCAAGCCTCTCTGCTGTGCCCATTCATATGTTGTTTTCTGACCCAAATGTCCAGATTGCTTGTGGGCCCAGTTGGCCAAGTTCATCAAGACAGGATCAATTGGCACAACTGCCTTCACTTTGGCGATTTAATCTGCAACTCTGTTATAGTTCTCAAAGTCTGGGACTAGGGGCACATGTGCATCAACATGCCCCACTTTTATGGTGCGCGAGTGAGCTTCCTTCCAGATTAGTCCCAGACTTCCTTGCCTCCCCACACCACCTTTCCATGAATCATCCATTCATTGGACTTCCACGTGGGCATCCAAGTTGTCAGTCCTTTAAAAACCGCCCAGCTGTCAGTGTAGATAGTGACATGGGAAGAAGGATCCTCCTGAAGAGTCATCACTACAGCTTTCAACTCTGCATACTGGCTGGACCCTCCAATTCCGGTCTCCTGCAGGACTGTGTCTGTACTTGGGTTGTAGGCTGCTGCTGTCCATTTACGTCCAAACGAGGCGACTAGGGCTGAACCATCAGTGAACCATGCTGACTGCTTCATGTCTTCTGACAGAGACTCAAAGGGTGGAGCCTCTTGAATGGGGGATGACTGCAGCACAGGAATTTCTTCTTCTGGCTGGGTGCTGGTAAAAGTAACAAGCCCTGCCAACTGTTTTGAAATGTCTCTAACATCCCCAGCTGCAATACCCCCTCTTTCTTGAAGGTACCACTTCCATTTCATCAGTGTCTGGTTCTGGGCTACAGCTGCTCTAGTGATCAGTCCATTATCTCTCACCCATCCTGCTATTGGCAATGCAGTATGGATGGTGACTGTGTCCTTTCCTGTAATGGTCTCTACATGTTGAAGTGCTGTGTAGGCCCCAAACAGGTACTTCTCTAGAGGCGTGTATCTCTTCTGTGCCCCTGTCAGTTGTTTGGACCAAAATCCAATGGGTATTGCTCTTAGTCCTTTCTTTTCATTTGGCTGCCACAGACTCCAAGATATGGTACCATTCTGCTCCACTACATCCAGCTGAAATGGTACTCCTTGTCTCACGGGTCCTAATCCCTGATGCTGCAAAATAGCTTCTTTAGCAGCCAGGAATGCAGTCCGCTGCTCTGAACCCCATGAGAACTCAGTCTTTTTCCGGGTGACATTATATATAGGCCTCAGAATCAGTCCAAGATGTGGGATGAACGATCTCCAGAACCCCACAACTCCAATGAACTTCTGTGCCTCCTTTTTGGTAGTAGGGGGCGACAGCGCCTGGATAGTTTGCACAACTGTCTCTGGAATTTTCCTCTGTTGCCCAGTCCACATCACTCCTAGGAATTTCACCTCTGTGGTAGGTCCTTGGACTTTGTCTCTGTTGATAGCCCACCCTCTGTTCTCCATGTGATGTATCAGCAGGTGCAGTGCTTCAGTTACATCTTCTTTTGTTCCAGAGATCATGATGTCATCAATGTAGTGAAACACAGCGACTTTCAAATTCAGGGTGCTTAAATCTCGGGCAATCAGTCCATGACAAATCGTTGGAGAATGAAGATAGCCTTGCGGAAGGACAGTGAAAGTGTACTGGCGGCCGTCCCACACCATAGCAAACTGGTCTTGACACTCTGGGTCTATTAAAATCGAAAAGAAAGCATTAGCCAGGTCTATCACAGCATGATATTCTCCTGCATCTTTAGCAATTTTTTCAACAATTGAGATCATATCTGGTACAGCTGACTTCAATGGAGGTGCCACTTTGTTTAGACCTCTGTAATCCACAGTCATTCTATATGTCCCATCAGGCTTTTTTACTGGGAACACCGGAGACGAGAAAGGACTTACAGCAGGTCTAAGGATCCCTACTCTCAACAGTTCTTGAATAGTCTCCCCAATTTCTTTGTGGCCTCCAGGAAGTCTGTACTGTTTGAGACAGACTGGCTTCTCTGGTGGAGGAATGTAGACAGGGGTCCATTTTGCATGACCTCTGACCACAGCCTTCACCGCCCTTACCAGATACGCTTTATCAGGATACCCGAATGTGAATGTACCTCTTTCAGTCTGAATTGACTGACCTTGAAGTACATCCATCCCAAGAATATTTTCGGGTAACTCTGAAACCAAAACATTTGTCATAAATCCTGATCCCTTGCCAATAGCCAATTTCACCCGTATCCTAACTGCTGGTGTAGTTTGCCCTCCCAAACCTTCTACATAAATCAATTCTCCTTTGTGATGGGAAGGATTTCCTTGCAAAAGTGTAACTTCGGCTCCGCTATCAACTAAAGCCATTACATGTGTGGGAGAAGATGACTTTCCCCACCATACAGTGACAGGTGCATATGGGCGTCGGTCTCCTGCTGTCACTGCCCTCACGGCTATTACAGGAGACTCACCTTCCCTTCATAAAGGATAAGGAACCTCCCAATCCCCTTTTCTGATTCTCTCTAACTCCTCCCCAGGATAAAGGGATTTGGGTTTGTGTTCACGTTCAGTTTTGGGAATTGGTTTGGGGCTAACAGGAGGGGTCTGTTCTGTTTCCTCTAAGTCTAGGCTGATGTTATCTTCACTAGGAGTAGTGTTTCTAACCCTGACAGTTTTACCTACTAAATCTTTCCACCTCTTCAGCATTTCTGCAGTAGAAATGCCATCTATCTCATCTTTAGGTACTCCTGCCTTTAATAAGTCCACCCACATTTCTTTCCTAGAAATAACCAGCCTGGTTTTCTCTTCACCTCCTGTCTTCTCTACCCCATTCCCTTTCTTCTCTGTTCTTTTCTGCTTGTATTCTTCCTGTCTGGCCTTGACCTTATCTACTGCCCTGACAGGTTTTGTTTTAGTCTCCTCTAGCTCCCCCAACTGGCTTAAAAGAGTTGTAGCTTCATGAATCTTGCTGTTTAATCCCAGGCCTCCCAACAAGGACAATAAGGGAGCCCTGAGATTAAATGGCGCAGACTTCATCAGCTTAGAGCGCAGAGCAGACGTGAGTAGGTCAGTAGGACTAGAGTATACTCGGACTATTCCATCTCTCACGAGGTCTAACAGTGAAAAATTCACGCTAAACTCTCGGGCTTTTCGCATTGCTTGACGCAATTGTGGATCATGGGTTAACACTCCCATAGTCACTGCTTCCTTACCTGACAAAATAACACTGTCTGCCCCTTCATCCCATAAGCGTAGGAGCCAACTCACTAGAGGCTCCCCAGACCTTTGTTTGTATTGTTTTGCCAGCTCATGGAGTTCAGTTTGTGTAAACTCCCGTACTTCTTCAAATTCAACATCTCTGGGGTTGCGATAATGCACCTCCCCATCTGCCATATCCTCTCTATCATGTTGCCGTTTCCTATGCTTAGTAATGAGAGGTCTGGCATACTTTTTCTTTCCCACTAGCAGATCATCATGCGAAACATCAAACTCTATCTCCTCATCCTCACTATCATTTGAGGAGAGCACATCCTCACAGTCCCAATTTTGGGATGTGACAATGGCACGTACCCTGGCTTTACTAACAGGTTTACGGCCCTTCCTTTTCCTTAAGGCATTAATTGATTTGGTCATGAGGGCTGCACACCGCTCTTGCAAATCATCAGCCCGACTAGCAGTTGAACGTACACACTCTGAAGCAACTGCTAGCTGGTCTTTTAATACCTTAACTTCTGCCTCTGCCTTCTCCCTTCTATGTGATTCGATGTAAAATGCGTGAAGAAAATACCATCCGAATTTGGACACCGTTCTCTTCTCTTTTTTACTTAAATCCAACCCCTTAAGGCTAAAATCTACAAAATGATCTGAGACTTTATCACCCCAAGTCAGCTTCAAGGGGGAAGCATACTTCACAAATTCTTTAGCAAGAGGCTCCCACTCATTGTCTCTGGCCCAGATAGGTAAGCTGCACACTTCCTTCTGGTCACCAGAACCCTCTACAGCCTTGCTTTTCCTAAACAGCTTACGCAGCATTTTACCTAGCACAAGCTACACACTACAGAAAAAACAGCTTCAATTGAACTATAGCACAGTCACGGCCGAGCCCCCAAATGTATATCTCTTGCGTCTATCTAGCAAGGTTACTCTGTGGTATAACAAGGAAGCTGAGACTTCTGCAGTGTATAGATGTGCGTTTTACTAACAAAAACTGCTGTACAAAACTATTACAATCTTAGGAATACAATACAAGACTGACAGATATCTATAACAAGCAAAATGCCTAGAAAATAGAAGAGCCTAAAGTCTAACAGTACAAATACATTTAAAAGGGTTACTTAACTTCTGTTACTGAATGTTCATGATCTCCAATTGGCAATATTTCTTCTTAGAGACCAGGTTCTGTTCTTGTATCATGAGCGGCTTCTTCTGATCTTCAAAGCATGATGATGTGTGTCCTGATGTTACAGCATGATGTTCCAGTCCCTCTCTGTGTCTCTACTCCATTTTATATGCCAGTTTGTTGACCAAAGTTTAATGTTTATACACTTGTTTCCATAACAACCAATTAACAGTCCTTCTTTTCAGGTTGAGACACCCTCTCAAACTGTTTTAAAAGACAATGGACTGTTGGTTGCATGTTTACTGTAGCTGACGAGACAATAGTCTCTTCAACTGTCAATTTGTTATCTAACACCATTGTATGAAAACAGCATTTGTTTGAGAATTCTACTCAAACCAGAGAATCTGATCAACTAAACTTGTAATTTCTCCCATGTAATGTTAGGTCTGATGTTTAAAAAATCATATTTTAACAAACGCAACACAATGCTCGAAGCAAGGACAAGCCAGAAGTGGTCGGTCTTGTAAACTAGCGTTCGTAATGGAGAATTAACATTCGTGACGTGGCAAATTATGAAATCTCAAATAGACAGGGGTTGATTTACTAAAGACAAATTGACTGTGCACTTTGCAAAGTGCAGTTGCTCCAGAGCTTAGTAAATGAGCAGAAGCTCTGCTGACTTCCATCATCCAATCATGTGCAAGCAAAAATGCTGTTTTTTTAAATTTTCCTTGCGCGTGATTGGGTATTCTTTGCAAAGTGAAGGTTTACCTCATTTACTAAGCTCTGGAGCAACTGCACTTTGCAAAGTGCAGAGTCGATTTGTCTTTAGTAAATTAACCCCACAGTCTTTGATTGCAGCAATATGTGTACAGTTATGCCCCGTACACGCGGTCGGAAATTCAGATGGAAAATGTCCGATCGGACCATGTTGTCGGAAAATCCGGCCGCGTGTGGGCTCCATCGGACTTTTTCCGCCTGAATTTCCGACGGAAAAAATTTGAGATCCTGCTCTCAAATTTTCCGACAACAAAGTCCGATCTGACTTTTTCCGATCGTGTGTAGAGAATTCCGACGGACAAAGTGCCACGCATGCTCAGATCAAATTACGAGACTAAAGCTATTGGCTACTAGCCTCTACGTAGTTCCGTCGTATGCAACGAACGTCAGCACGTTCAGAATGATCAGATTTTCCGACAACTTTGTTCGACCGTGTGTATGCAACACCAGTGTCGGACAAAATCCGTTGGAAAAAATCCGACAGATTTTGTGGTTGGAATTTCCGACCGTGTACGGGGCATTAGAATTCGACTGAAGTTCGATGTAAAATTTGATTTGAATTTCTGAAATTCGGATTAATTTCTTTTCGTTATTTGGAGCATTCAGTAAAAATCATTTATATTGTAATTCGGCTATTCGGATATATCCAAATCTCTGAATAATGAAAATTTGTCAGAATATTAATTCGGAACGAAACGAACCACACATGTCTAGCATGGACCCTGAAAACAGCCCCAAGTCGGAGAGATATTAGAATCTCTTGGGTGTAATCATGTTTATGCTGTTTTATTTTTATTTTTTTTAAATACGTGATGTTTATTACTTTTTCTCTGCAGTAGTTGGAATTCCTGTACCAAAGGCTCCAGGTAAATCTTTTATTACTACAGATCAAGATTAGAGTTGAGCGGACACCTGGATGTTTGGGTTCGGCAGGTTCGGCCGAACTTCAAAAAAAAGTTTGGGTTCGGGAACTTGACCCCGAACACCGAACCCCATTGAAGTCAATGGGGACCCGAACGGCTATAATAAGTGTCGGCTCCCGTCCCCCTTAATACAGAGAACAGTCATTGAAGTCATTTATTTTTAAAAAGTTAGTCATAAAAAGTGTTTGGGGACCCGGGTCCTGCCCCAGGGGACATATATCAATGCAAAAAAAACTTTTAAAAACGTCAGTTTTTTCGGGAGCAGTGATTTTATTAATGATTAAAGTGAAACAATAAAAGTGTAATATTCCTTTAAATTTCGTACCTGGGGGGTGTCTATAGTATGCATGTAAAGGGGCGCATGTTTCTTGTGCTTAGAACTGTCTCTGCAAAAAGTGTCATTTTTGCAGAAAAGAAAGCTATTTAAAATCACTCGTGGCTAATGTGTACTGTCGGCTCCCGTAATACAGAGAACAGTCATTCATTGAAAGTCATTCATAAAAAAAAAGTCATTGATAAAATTTCCCCGTGGACGTGGGGAAAGCCATAGGGAAGTCCCCATGACGCCCCCATGCGTCAGAGGGGGGCGGAGTTTCCAGGTGGCCCCGCCCTCCGTTATAAAAGACCTGTCAGCCCAAGCGAAGCCTCACACACCGGGAGCCTCCCATTGCGAGGAGTGGCCCAAGAAGAGACCGACGCCCTGGAAGAAGATACCGACGCCGTGGAAGAAGATACCGAAGAGAAGCCTGACCCAGCGGGAGCCTCCCATTGCGCAGAGCGGCCCAGAAGAGACACCGATGTTGGACGAGAAGGCCAAGAAGAAGCGGATCGGAGGAGGAAGAAGAAGATGGAAGAAGAAGATGCCGGAAGGAGAAGATGAAGAAAGGAAGACCAGAAGAAGGAAGAAAGAAGATTTTAATAAAGGAATTGTCAAAGACCGTCTCCTGTCATTTTTACCATTTTTGACACTTTTTTGGTGAAATGGTAGGGGTACCCCTTACCATTTCACACAGGGGGGGGGCCGGGTCTGGGGGTCCCCTTGTTAAAGGGGGCTTCCAGATTCCGATAAGCCCCCCGCCCCCAGACCCCCACAACCACCGGGCACGGTTGTGGGGATGAGGCCCTTGTCCTCATAAACATGGGGACAAGGTGCTTTGGGGGTTTTAGACCCCCAAAGCATCCTCCCAATGTTGAGGGCATGTGGCCTGGTACATTTCAGGCGGGAGGGGGGGCCCGCTCTCGTCCCCCCCTCTTTTCCTGCGGCCTGCCAGGTTGCATGCTCAGATAAGGGTCTGTTATGGATTTTGAGGGGGACCCTACGCCATTTTTTATTTTATTTTTTGGCTGGGGTTCCCCTTAATATCCATCCCAGACCTGAAGGGCCTGGTTATTGAATTTGGGGGGACCCCTACGCTTTTTTTTATTTTTTTATTTTTATCAATGACTTTTTTTTTATGAATGACTTTCAATGAATGACTGTTCTCTGTTTTACAGGAGCCGACAGTACACATTAGCCGCGAGTGATTTTAAATAGCTTTCTTTTCTGCAAAAATTACACTTTTTGCAGGGACAGTTCTAAGCACGGGATACATGCGCCCCTTTATATGCATACTATAGACACGCCCCAGGTACGAAATTTAAAGGAATATTACACTTTTATTGTTTCACTTTAATCATTATTAAAATCACTGCTCCCGAAAAAACGTCCGTTTTTAAAAGTTTTTTTTGCATTGATACATGTCCCCTGTGGCAGGACCCAGGTCCCCAAACACTTTTTATGACTAACTTTTTAAAAATAAATGACTTCAATGACTGTTCTCTGTATTAAAAGCACTCGCGGCTATATGAATATCAATTCATATAGCCGCAAGTGCTTTTAAAATACATTTTAAAAAGCAACATTAAATCCCCGAACACCGGACCCGAACCCGAACATACAGTCAATTGTTCGGGTCCGGGACCCGAACACCCTAAAGTCCGGGTTCGCTCAACCCTAATCAAGATCAGATTTGCATAACTGAAGTGCTCACTGTACATTATCCAGACCTTATATGTTGGATTGTTTAGTCAGCTTTGTTTAGGATTAGCCAAAAATCTAAATCCCCACCACGAAGACCACCCTCCCTGCCAATATCCAATTCACCCTGCTGCCTAGGCCCCCTTTGCTGGCCTGGGCCCCATACAGGAGGACTGGTGGTACCCCTTATCCACGGCCCTGAGTGTGACATCACCACTCCACCTCTACACCTCGTCCAATCAAAGAACACTCTGCATTCCTTAAGAAAATGGAAAGCATTATTTGAATTGTGCCCGTGCACACCTCCCAACTCTTTGAGAGGGGAATGAGGGACACCTATTAGAAAAAGTATGTAGGTATAGGGCACACCTCCTGCCACACCCCCTTAAAGGAGAAATATACAAGGAAAATGACTAGTTAAACCCACAAGTGCTTTTTTTTTACCACTACTATTCTTTTTTACTGGCCTTTGAAATTTACACTGTTATGCCGTGTACACACGATCACACATTTCGACAACAAAATCCATGGGATTTTTTCCGACGGATGTTGGCTCAAACTTGTCTTGCATACACACAATCACTCAAAGTTGGTTGGAAATTCCGAATGTCATGAACGCGGTGATGTACAACACGTACGACGAGCCGAGAAAAATTAAGTTCAATAGCCAGTGCGGCTCTTCTGCTTGATTCTGAGCATGCGTGGCACTTTGTGCATCGGAATTGTGTACACACGATCGGAATCTACGCAAACGGATTTTGTTGTCGGAAAATTTGAGAACCAGATCTCAAAATTTGTGCGACGGAAATTCCGATGGAAACTGTCCGATGGAGCCTACACACGGTCAGAATTTCCGACAACAAGCTCCAATCGCACATTTGCCATCGGAAAAGTCTGAACACGTGTACGCGGCATTACACTGGTCCCAGCTAGACAAATTTAACTGTGTAAAAAAATAAATACCTGAAATTCTTGTTTAACCAATTTAATACCGGGAAGTTTCTAGGTGGGATTGCTCAGACGGGTTTTGACTAGGATCTGAACACGCCTAAGCTCTTCTCTACCCTTTTTTGGTGTTCAATATTTTACTTTATTGAAGCTTTACAGAGATTACATTAACAAAGTGAACTTAATCAAGTATTAGGAAAGATCTTCTAAAAAGTTTTACTACGAGGTGCAAATAACAAGGCAAAAAATAACCAACATATGTAATCAATGTGAGCAAATCCAGAAGCCAAACCTGAAGTATGGTGCATTGTCAAGCCTCCCCAGGCACCCCGTCTGGGAGCAATCTGTGCCGCGGGGGGAGACAACGCGCCCAACTATCAAGGTACTTATTCAAAAAAGGTGTGAGAGAGTTGAACAGTAGTTTCCAGAGTATATATTATAACATAGGAGTATTATGTGCGAAGCATGTACAATATGTTAGTGGATAAAACTCAGGATCATGGGGGGGCTGAGTGGCCATTCAAAAAATAAAATAGAAATGCAGTGGAAACTTGGTTTATGAGTAACATGGTTAACGAGCGTTTTAAAAGACGAGCATTTTTTTTTTTTAAACATCCTGACTCGGTTTGCGAGTGTTGTCTCGCAAAACAAGCAGGATTCAAACCAATGGGGTGTGCAGTACCGCATTTGGCCAGAGGTGCGGGGGCACCGGTGACACTTGGAACGGTTCGGAGCCGTTCGTAAATACTTGGAATCACTCGTAAATACTCGGAAACACGGGAACCAAGTATTTCCGAGGGTTTCCGAGTTCAGCCGAGCTGTCCCCGAGTATTTCCGAGGCTCTCCTGCACCCCCCCACCTCTAGCCACATGCGGTAGGTATTACATGCAATAGAAGTCAATGCGGAACAAATTATCTTCATTTCCATTGACTTCTATGGGGAAACTCGCTTTGATATGCGAGTGCTTTGGATTACAAGCATTCTCCTGGAACGGATTATGCTTGTAATCCAAGGTTCCACTGTAGGGGTAAGAGAGGAAAAAAAAGGAGGGAGAAGGAGAGGGGTAGGGGTGGAGCTCATCTCTACTCTTAAGTATGTTTTTTGACTATTAAAAAAACATATATTTATTTTTTACATTTAATTTGCAGGTTCTAACACAGCAGCAAAACAAAACACATCTGGTGAGTTCCTGCAGCATATTAATTGAGGCCACAGTTCCTCCACTATTTTTCATCTGGGCAATAAATGTCTTTTTGTTTCACACGGGCACTATGTACAGAAGAGCATCCAGCATCTGTGCTGGAATGGTGGTCTACCTTCAATCAAACCACTCCTCATGGGGTAGCAACATTTTGAAAAGTCTTATCACCATCCCAAACCTAATAAAAATGTTTTGTTTGTTGACAAATGTAGCTTCTCAGATGTCTACATAATGTCCTTTTCCCCCTGCTGTTTTAGAAATCCCCCCCAGCATACGACTTATTAATGGACGTCATCGCTGTGAAGGGCGTTTGGAAATTTCTTATCGGAGTGTCTGGGGTACAGTGTGTGATGACCTATGGGACATGGCAGCGGCCACGGTGGTGTGCAGGCAGCTTGGCTGTGGACAGGCCCAGAAAGCTCCAGGAATGGCGTACTTTGGTCAAGGGACTGGAAAAATTTGGTTGGATGACGTAGACTGTAAAAGCACAGAATCTGCTATATGGCAGTGTCGCCACCGACCATGGGGCACCAACAACTGTGACCACAGTGAGGATGCAGGGGTAGTGTGTGAATCAGGTAAGACAACTAAATATACTGCTTATATCATTACAACTTTATGAGCATCTTCACACACAGACTTTATGCTCTTTGATACATTTAACCCTTTTGGTAAGCCTCTTTTGCATTTTTTTTTGCAAACATGTTAAAAGTGGATGTAAACCCCAAAATTTTAAAAAGTTCACAATTCACATCCCCCTCCCCTCCAGCTCTCCCAGCTTTACTGTGTTTTGACTGGGCGTTTTTCATCATGGGATGCAGTGAACAGTCAGCAGACTATAGACAGACAAGTGATTTAGGGGACATGTATGTAGTCAGAGCTGGGCAGAGTAGAACATCCAGTGATCTGATGATAACCTGTCTCAGGCTAGTGCATGAGATATGTAAATCACCTGTCACTCACAGCAAGGGGGCGTTTTTGACAAAGTTTTCAAGACTTTGTCAAGATTTCTCTAACTGAACAATAAAAGAGGATTGCTCAGGCCTCGAGTAAATCTGTGTGGCAAGACTGGGCTCAAATGAAAGGAAATCTTATTCTCTACATTATGACATCAACAAAATTGTGGTTTACATCCACTTTTAGTTTGACGATTACTTGAAACTCCCAAGCATGATATAATATCAAAGAAGCTCCACTCTCCCGTCCAGCCAACCTAGTGTAGACCTTAAAACATATTCAGTCCATGAGTCTCTGTTAAAGCCATGCCCCCTGACATGTTTCGCTCGGCCTATCGGAGCTTAAAGCGGAGCGACACCCGTTTTTAAAACCTATAATAAAAAAAAATACTCACCTTCCTCGATCCGAAACGGCATTTTTTTTTTTTTTTTTTTTTTTTTTACTTACCTTTAGTTGTTCTTCTTCTTTGCATCCATCGCTTCCTGGTTCTTGGTCCCTCGGATATGGGCGGGGATATTACGGCTATTACGTAATATCCCCTAGCCCGCACTGTCTCCTGGAAGCTTGTGTCATAGCTCCCAGGAGTCAGTGCGGCTGCCTGGCCCGAGATCGCGCGAGACTTAAAACCGAACGTGACATCATCACGACGCTGCTGACGGCGCTCCTATGAATGTTGTACTGCGCATGCGCGAGATTAGAAAGAGAGGTGTGAATGAAATCCAGGAAGACAATGCCCCGGAGTATTCAAATGCCCACACGCAAGATGGGGATGAACCCGGAAATTGATATAAAGTGTTTTTAAGACATAAAATCCGAACGGCAAAAGTGAGACAGACAGGACAGGTGAGCTAATGATTTACAAATCAATTTATTAATCAATCCCCATTAAAAAAAAAAAAAAAAAAAAAAACGTCAGGGGCAGTGTAGCTTTAAAGTGCGCTTTAAAACAGAAGTAAACCCATCCATAAAACAGCTTCATTTCCATCACGTGCCGGAAATGTAACACTCCCATTGGTTGTGCTCTCAACCAAACTGTCAAACCATCCAATGGCTGGTATCATAACTGATCACATGTGTAGCATCATGGCAGTTGTAGATTAAACAAAAGAGACAAAGATGGCAGCTTCCTTGGCTGTAAAGGATAGAGAGATTACTTACACTTTATTCATAGGGTAGGGTACTACTCTATGATTAAATTCTGGTAGGCGGAGCAAAACTTTTAGGGGGCGTGGCTTTGATGGAGACTTATGCACTGAGGTGGTTTTTAAGTCTACACTAGATTGGCTGGACGGACGTGCGGTGCTTCCTTGATTTTATTCATGCATTGCTTCGGATGAGCTCCCTTGGCAGCCTGCACCTTTCTACCTGGTGACTGCGGGAGTTTGGCTTACCCAGCTTGAGCGGCGATCACAATCTAGCACTAAGGTCACAAACATAATATATTTTCTGAAAGCAACGATTCCGGAGAATAACATTTTGGAAGTTGCAATTTTTTTATGTTACATGATATTAGCGTGACAAATGGGGATTTTCATTAGATAATACTTACCATAAAAAATTGGTAGTGCACACAGACACAATTTATTACTCCATCTTTTGGTAAAATTTAAAAGGAGAGGTTGCATCAAGTAAATAAATACCCAACATGCTAACAAGCTTTGGTGCCCAAAATTGTCCATAGGTGACACTCTTATGCCGCGTACATGCGATCGGATTTTCCGACTGGAAATGTTGGATCTGAGCTTGTTGGCGGTAAGTCTGACCGTGTGTACGCTCCATCAGACAATTGTTGTTGGGCTTTCCGCCTAAAATGTTGGCTAGCATGTTCTCAAATATTCCGCCAACAAATGTGTGTTGTCGGACTTTCCGAGCGTGTGTACACAAGTCCGTCGGATAAAAGTACAAACACGCATGCTCGGAAGAGGTCGGTCTTGTAAACTAGCGTTCGTAATAGAGAATTAACATTGGTGACGTGGCAAATTATGAAATCTCCAAATGCAGCGCACAATTCTCTTCTTCTTTAATGGGATAATAATGAAGCTGCTTTGCTGGTAATTCTGATGGAGTTATTGCAAATTAATTTTCAAAGGCTTTTTTTTTCTAGTGATATCAAGAATAATATTGTTATGTTTTTTATGTTAGTTACCACAACACCATTATCCCGTAGTTTTTAAGAACAAATATACAACTATGTTGGTGTCCCTTGTCAATTTTAGATTGTATTTTTGAAAATGTAACTGCCGACTCCCAAACTGTCATTTGAAGTAAAACACATAGCCAAGTATTATTCTACACAATTTTTTTTTATCATCCTTAACCTTTTTTTTTTTTTACTTAACCTTCTTGCTATCACATAGGGGACCAATAGCCCAAAGTGATAACATATGATAGTATATTGCTGCTGAAAGGTCCTCATCCAGATCGTGATTGATCAGCTTCATCCATGGCCACAGCAACCAGAAAATGACAGCTCTGAACTTGGAAGTGATGTAATACACATCTCTTCCTGATTCAATTACCAGGGGAAGGATCAGTGAATAGGTATTTCCTGAGCTCCCTCTGCTCTACCCAGCGATGCCTGCCATGGCCGTCTTGACCCTCAGGCCAACATGAGCGTGATGAAGCTTACCTGAGGTTTTAGTAATGGGGTTTACATCTACTTAAAGCAGAGTTCCAACCACACATTTATTTTTTTATAAATATATCTGTAACTATCATATGATATTGTTTTTGCATTGGCTTGTGTTGTAAATATCGCCACTTTAGTTACTGTTTAAATTAAAAACTCACCTTTTATTCCTTATGATCGGGCATTCCCATCTTGCTTGTGGGCAGGCGAAGTCCACAAGCATAAACTTCCGGGTTTCGGTGTTGCCGAATAACCAGCATGCACCTATAAATAGTGAAGGTCCCTCG
The DNA here is from genome assembly GCA_028564925.1 of Lithobates sylvaticus. Lineage (NCBI taxonomy): Eukaryota > Metazoa > Chordata > Amphibia > Anura > Ranidae > Lithobates > Lithobates sylvaticus. Next base: position 23,599,701 of record CM053036.1, on the reverse strand, counting down.
CGCTATCTATATATAAAATGTGAGTGACTCTACATAATTGCAGCTCAATCTATAGTGTATACTGTGCACTGATGTGAATATAAATAAAATTAAAATTGATCAGCGCAATTTGGTAAATTCTAAATTTCGGAAATTGGTAAATTCTAATTTTCATTAATTCTAAATTTCCAAAATTCTAAATTTCCAAAATTCTAAATTTCGGAAGTGGGATATTGGAAATGTCGGAAATTGGAAAATTCTAAATTTCAGAAATTCTAAATTTCGGAAATTTGGAAATTCTAAATTTAGAAATTCTAAATTTGGAAATTCTAAATTGAAAATTTCGGAAATTGGAAAATTCAAAATTTCTGAAATTCTACATTTCTAAAATTCAAAATTTCTGAAATTCAAAATTTCTTAAATTTTCAATTCGGAAAACCGAAATTGGAAATTTCGGAAATTGGAAAATTCTAGATTTCAGAAATTCGAAGTTTCAGAAATTCGAAATTCGGAAATTTGAAATTCCGAATTTTCGAATTTCCAAAAAAACTAATGAAACGAAAAGGAAAACAAATTTTTTTTGTCAGTGCACATGTCTACTTATTATACAAGATTTTCAGATTACATGAACTATAACTGCTAACGTTGATATTTTATCCTCATTTTACCATGCAAGAGTATGAGTTTTGACTAAATATAATGTATATCATTTTTTTGTAGGTTCTACTACAACAGCAATACCAGACTCAACAGGTAGGTTCCTGCAGCATATTAAAGTATATGTAAAGCCAAACAATGAACATTTATTATTGTATCCCTCTCGTTCTGTTAAATATACCATAAAAAGCGTTTTATTATATCTGTTTGAGCAAAAATACCTGGTAATCTTGAATGCAGCAAGATTCTAACTCTTAGCAGTAAGCATGACAACACATTGCATGTGCTGCACTGAAATCTTAAGTAAAATAGTGTAGTCAGTACTGCCCAGTTCACCTCCTAGACAAGAAGCCTAGGGCGGCGACACTGTTCCACTAATATAGCCAGTTGCGGCTGGTGTTTCTTTTTTTTTTAGGGGGGTGGCAAACAACCACCCTCCCTCGGTTGGTCGATCGGCTGCACCCCCCCACCTCGTCACTTACCCCATCGGTTGCAGGCGGGCGGCGCCTACAGGTGGTGGGCAGTGGCAGGGTTGCAGGCTTCTATGGGTGGGTCGTGGGCTCCTACGGGCGGCGGGTTGTGGGCTCCTATGAGTGGTGGGTTGCAGGCTCCTATGGGCGGCAGGCAGTGGCCGGTTTGTGGGCTCCTACGGGCGGTGAGCAGTGGCCGGGTTGCGGTCTCCTACGGGCGGTGGGTTGCAAGCTCCTATGGGTGGAGGGCAGCAGCTCCTGTGTCCTCTTTGCATCACGGCGGTCTTCCGCTATGCGGCTCCTCCCTCCTCCTCCTAGGCGCCCAATCGGATCACCTGTCCTTTCAGCCAATTGGGTGACCGGTGTCAAAACCTGCTTCCTGATTGGCCAGGAGGAGGATCAGTGTTACAACAGCGAGTATTGATTTGCTGTTGTAACACACCTGGGTGGGCTCGGAGCGCACTCTCTGTGACCAGAGCCCACCCTATATTGAAGCCTATTAGAGGCTCTGGCTCTAATCGGTGCTTCAAAAAAACAACCCCTCTGCATGGATACGGGAGGCAGTCATGGACAGGAGGGGGCAGCGTCCGTGCGCCCTTAATCCATTAATCGGGCTGCCCCTGAATATAGTACACCGAGTGAGCGTCGTCACCCTAGGACAGACAGGAAGTGTGATAGTGGCAGAATCAGCAGGTGACAATAAATAAATATTAAAAACCTTGAAAAAATAAATCTAATTCAGACGCATCTACCACGTCTGAAGACAGGTAAGCTGGAATATGTAAAAAATAAATAAATACTGGATACATACCTGAATGCAGAATCTGAACGTGGAAATAAAAGATTGTAGGCCCAGGGAATATCTGATTGCCTAAGGGGACCAAGAAATAATTTCCCCCCCTGTCGGAGAAAATCTGACCATGGTGTAGGGGTTTTCTTGTCTCTGGATCAACTGTGGATATGAGGTTCTGTATATGGAGAATTTCAATGTATTATATCTTTATATCATTTTCTATAATTTTTTGTTTCCATTGGTTGAACTAGATGGGGTTTTTTTTTTTGCAACCAGACTAAGAAGTGTCAATATTTGATCAGATACATTTTAGTTGGGGTTCATCTCCTCTACCTATTACGTATTACCTGGACAGTTAATGTCTTTTGTGCTGGATTTAGAGGAGTTCTCTATGAGTAATGCCCTGTACACACGACCGGACTTTCCAGCAGACTAGGTCCGACGGAGTTCCCGCCGGAATTCCGGCGGACCTTCCGAATAAAGGGACTTGCCCACACATGACCGAACTTTCCGGCAGACTAGGTCGGACGGAATTCCGGCGGAGTTCGAACGGACTTCCAAATGAACGGACTTGCCCACACACGGATCAAAGTCCGTTCATTAAGAACGTGATGAGAGTAAGAACAGGCCTGAGTGGGATGGACGTGCTGACGTGACGTGCAGCACGGAGGGAAGGGTCAGATCCCGCAGGCCGATGAGAGCAGACGCATGGAGGGGAGAACGCCGGATCAGCACGGAGCGTGAGAGGCCCCGTGTCTGAGTCTGCCATGGAGTGGCATGGATAGCACAAGACAGCGATAGTCCCGGCGTCCAGCAATAGCGGCTCTCCTCCCTCTCATTCCCTCTCCCCACCACCCCACCTCCGGAAGAGGCCCACATAGGTCTGCATGGACTGTAACAACCTCTGGGGGATAGAACGGCCCTATCCGTGAGTATACCTCAACTACAGCCCTGGCTGAAGATACTCTCCATCTGGAAGGTAAGCAGGAAGCTTTATATGTAATGTGGAGAGCGGGGTTTAGAGGCCTGAGATGGTAAAGAGAGGACTCGCTGGTTCCCGGGAAACTGAAGGTGGAGTGCTTTGGCTGATACACGTAAGGCTATTAAAACTGAAAGTGTTTCCCGTTTTTGAACCACAGGATAATTTTCATTTTCATGCATGGTATATGCATGGTTTTCATCTCGTGGACGATCTGATTGTAGAGGGAGACAAGTAAAGTCAGAGGTTGGGTTGTGTGTTTTTGGCTCTTTCTGCATATATGGTGCCATATCCCTATCTCAAACAATAAAGTAAGCGGCAGCTTGGTGATGGTCGGCAATTTGGTGGGTCCAAGGAATGGTTAATAGAGCAGGCCATCCCACTGATTTGGCTGAGGAGAGGTCCATAGTAACCTATGCACAATAAAATGAGCCCTATGTATGGACTATAGACCAATGTATTTTGGAGATGGAGGAACCAAGGAATGGAGCTTCGGGTGCCTGCTATATGGGGGCAGCAATACCAAAAGGCTATAATGCTTGAGCATGGTTATATGACAGATGATGTAAACGGTCGGGGTCTGGGTTCCTTTTTCTTTTACCTCATCATTCTTTTACCTCATCGTTTACAATAATGCCGATGCGGGAACAATTTTTGAAGGAAAATTAACTGAGGGGGTGGCTGATTTTTGGGGTGACCCCGGGTATAAAGGAGGTAAATAGTGGACGGGCACAGTGATAGAGACCAACAGACCCGGGAGAGGTTAAAAGCTTAGGGCACGGAATAAAAGTGCCTTGAGCTCCCCCTAGGAAGAGGTAATTTCCTAGAAGTCTCCATAAGAAAAACCTGTACCCCTTAAATATCTCGTTAACAAATTACCTTACCTAGGCCCTGGCTATAGGAAAATATCGAGAGAATCTTCCCCCACTAGGACATTGTATATAATTAAGACGGCTTCCTGATAAAGCGGACCGTGGCTGGGCCATTATCAGGGGACGGCTGCTTTTTCCCCTACCCTTTTTCTGGTATTGGAGTCCCCGTGCCCATTGCCTCTATTATTTTGAACATTCCTACGCAATCTGAATATGGAACCTCGGTAAGAAAACTGAAAAAAAAAAAAAAAAAAAAACCTGGCCGTGATTTTTACAGATATTGAGGAGTTAGCACGGTTACAAACTGGGGGAAAGGATAAGAGGAGTGAGAAGGGGCACGATGAGTAAAATCACAAACAAGCCCTCCAAGAAAGGGGCCCCCAAAACCCCGAAAGGCAATACGAGCACCATTAAACAATACTTGAGGCAGGGGACAAGCCCCCAAATAGCTGGTTCAGATATCTTGCCGAAAACTACAATGGAAAAGAAGAAGGGAAAAGAGAATGCGGAAGAGACCCTCGATCAATCGAGAGAGGATTTTACTACCGAAAGCGAGGTTGAAATAAGTAGAGTGGAAGACCTACAGGCCGGGTCCCGATTGCCAACTAAAATGGAAATGGAGGAGATGATGCAGAGATTGGAAAATGCGATTAAAATAGAAATCAATACCTTAAGAGAGGATCTGAGACATTTACTAACAAGAGTGGAGGTGGTGGAAGAGAGAGCAGATAAAACAGACCAAGAAGTTCGCAAAGTGAAGGACCAACTGAAAATGATCCAGCTAAATCAGAGGGAAACCCTATACAGAATTGAAGACCAGGAGAACAGGGATAGGAGACAAAACTTGAGAATCCGAGCGATTCCGGAACAAAGAGGGGAAGACCTAGAGAAAATAGTTAGATCCATATTTAGCCCCATCATTGGAATAGAAGAGGCCCAATTCCCTAAGATTGAAAGAGTGCATCGTATAGGAACGATAGATCCAAGTGGCTCCAATAGAGTTTGCAATATAATAGTAAGATTCCGTTTTTTGAGGAGAAAGCTGAAATATGGTCCAAAATACGGGGAAAAACACCATTGAAATACGGAGATACGGAAATTCAGATCTTTTCGGATCTATCTGTGCAGACCCTAGAAAGAAGAAGGCTTCAAAAACCTCTACTTGAAATTTTGCGTAAAGAAAATATTAAATATAACTGGGGGTTTCCAGCGTGCCTGATAGGCACAAAGGAAGGACGCTAGGCCAGGTTAAGATATCCGGAAGAACTACGGGGGTTCTGTAAGAAACTTGATATACAAGTCCCAGAATTACCGGGTTGGACTGAAATATAGGGAAACGAAGTTGAAACCTAAAGAGGGGAGATGGGGGGGTGGGGGGGGGTGGAGGGTTGATAGGTAGGAAAAAAAATGTCCTAATGTAACGATTTCTTAGAGTCGGCCTATACATCCACTATACCCCGTTAAAATCTAGGGGGGGGGAGGAGTATAAAGGGGTGGGATTAGAACCTCACCTCAGTTCGGAACTAGGAGAATCGTGGGAGGTCACGAGATAGTGGCCACCATCGACCCAAAGATCCGAGAAGGGGTCAGAGAGGGAAGGAGGGTTAGGGTAGGGCAGGGGAGAGGTGGGAGTGGGGGGGGAGGAGAGAGGGGGAGGGGAGGGGGAGGGGAGAGTGGGGGTAGGGGGGAGGAAGAATGGAGGGGGGGAGGAAAGGGGGGAAGGAGGGGGAGGGGGGAAATAAGGAGGGTTCTCCCCATCGCTACTTATAAGTCAAGATTGGAAAGAGTTAAATAGGTGAATGAAGACTGTTCTGAAGTTTCTTATCTATTATGTAAAGGGAATGAACACTCCGGGTAAGCGGCATAAGATATTGGAGGAGGTCAGGAGATACGGGACCAGTGTGGTCTTTCTTCAAGAGACACATCTCTCACTCTTCTAATGTGAAACTGTTCTCAAGATCATATCCCACTTGGTATTATGGCGATACTATATCAAGTAGAGCGAGAGGGGTAGCCATTGGTTTTGCTGGGGACATACATTTTAAGTTGGAAGATAGAAAGGCCGATTCGGAGGGGAGGTATTTTTTTTAATGGGAACCCTGTACGGAACAATTTATACGTTGGAAAATATATATGCCCCAAATATAAGTCCCACAAAATACCTGGAGGAGATTATGCGGAAATTAGGGGCCTTTAGGAAAGGATATCTAATACTGATGGGGGACTTGAATTTTTCCCTGACTACGGTGTTGATAGTACGTCCGGTGTACAGGGGACAGGAAACGTACACCTAAAATCGATAAAAAATAAATTGTATCACAACCAATTGGTAGATGCATGGAGGATTCAACACCCGCAAACAAGGGATTATACGTTCTTCTCCCCTGTACATGGGACGTACTCCCGGCTGGACTACATACTTATTGATCATGGTATTCTGGATAGAGTTGTTAAAACTAAAATAGAGATTATCTCCCTGTCGGACCACGCGCCCGTTTCTATGACATTAACCGTCCCAGAATATAAACCACCTTCTAGCGAGTGGAAATTAAATGAAGAGTTACTACAGGACAAGGAAGTGGTGGAGTATGTGAGAGGAGAATTGGAGCATTTTTTTTACAAGTAACGACAACGGGGAAGTACAAGGGTCCAATCTATGGGATGCCCATAAGGCATTTATTAAAGGGATTCTGATAGCTAAGGCGTCTTGGAAAAAAAGAGAGAGGATGAGGAAATTACTGGACTTGATGTCCGAAATAAATAGACTCGAGCAGAAACATAAGTCTTCCTTGGGCCAAAATAGGGTGGTATATCAAGAAGTTGTTGCTAAAAGGGAGCAATTAAAAGAGCTTGCAGAACAAGAAGCAAAACAGACATTCAACAGGATAGCAAAAGAACGTTACACCTGGGGAAATAAATCCAGTAAACCTTTGGTAAGAATTCTACAAAAAAAAAATCAAAAAATTATATAGAAAAAATACAAGCCAAAAATGGAGAGATGAAATATGTGTCTAAAGACATTGCTTCTTCCTTCAGGGAATATTATGAAGAGCTTTATGCAGTAGATGCTATAACAGGCAAAAAAGGGGATCAGGGAGAGAAAATAAATGATTTTTTGAGTATGGCGGGGTTGGCTACCCTGGGTCAGGAGGAAAGAGAGGCGCTGGATAGACCTATCTCAGAGAACGAAATAAAGTGTGCGTTGATGCATTCCTCCCCAGGTAAGAGTCCGGGACCCAACGGTTTTACGGTATTTTATTCTAAAACTTTCAAAGAGATTTTGATCCCCAGACTTAGACAATACATGAATGGGCTTGGGACAGATTATGAAATGAACGAAGCCTCTTTGTCGGCTACTATAACAGTTTTGTTGAAGGAGAGTAAGGATGGATCGATGTGCTCGAGTTACAGGCCAATCTCACTGTTAAACTCAGACACAAAGCTTTATGCTAAAATTCTGGCTGAGAGAATAAAAGGTCACTTGAGAACATTGATCCACCTGGACCAAGTGGGTTTTGTACCCGGATGGGAAGGTAGAGACAACGGGGTGCGAACCCTACTGGTCCTGCAAAAAATGAAAAGATACACGGGCCCCGGTCTGCTTCTATCAATAGACGCAGAAAAAGCGTTTGATAGAGTAGACTGGGGGTTCATGTTTAGAACACTTGAACATATGGGGTTTGGTCAAAAAGTTATTCAACAAATAAAAGTTCTATATGGGCATCCGAAAGCAAACATTAAAGTAAACGGAGATTTATCCTCTCTCTTTGAACTGAAAAACGGGACAAGACAGGGGTGTCCTCTGTCTCCTCTCCTTTTCATTTTGTCCCTTGAGCCTTTACTTGCCACGATAAGAGGAAATCCAGAAATAAAAGGTTGTTCGGCAGGGGGCGAGGACCACAAACTGACTGCTTTCGCTGATGACATTTTATTTTATGTAGGACTACCCCAGACAACGATGCCCAATCTCTTGAAGACCCTGCTTTCCTACGGCGAAATATCGAATTTTAGAATTAACTCATCGAAATCCTTCATATTAAATATTAATTTAAGCAAGATCGAGCAGCAGTTGATACAGAGAGACTTTAAGTTTCCGTGGAAGAAACAAATAGAATATTTGGGCATAAATTTGTCCAATACAATGGAAAAAATGTATAAAATTAACTACCTCCCTTTACTAGATGAAATAAAAAAAAAGTGCCAAGAGTATTTTAACAGGCCCTTATCGTGGATAGGGCGAATTAATGCTGTAAAAATGATGTTGCTACCTGTAATAACATACAAGCTCCAGATGCTTCCAATCCCTTTACCACATCAGTACTTAAGAAAACTAAAAGCATTACTGTTGAAGTTATTATTATGCGATAGCTTTATTAAGAATTCCAGAGTGGGGAAAAGTGTATAGCGATAAAATATGGGTTCACTTAGAAATGGCACTTTGTAATGCACAGCTTGGGAAGATCATTTGGAATCCCCCAAGGTGTAGAGCACTAGGAGAGTACACACATATTATCACACGGCACACAATTAAAATCTGGGATAAAATTTATAAGCAATTAAACTGTAAATTTAACTCACCTTTGATCGCACTTAAGGATAATGATTACTTCCCTCCGGGGAAAAAAGAGATAGGAGGGGATTGGATAATAAATGATAAAACACAATTAGGGGATGTTTTAGATTTGGGGAAACCATTGGCACTACACGAATTACAAAGTAAGGAGGATTTGATCATAATCAATGAGTGGTGGTATCTCCAGTTTTGTCACTTCGTGAAATCGTTACCACAACCGATCAGGGATGCTGGAGACCTGACGAAGTTGGAGCAAATATGCACGGCAGAAAATACAAAGAAAACGATTTCGAAAATATATAAATTACTATTGGAGAAGGACAGACAGGAGATACCCCCATTCATTGAGAAATGGGAGAGGAAGTTGGGAGCACAAATAAACACGGGTATGGTTAAGAAAATATTGAAGCTTACCCACAGTTTGGCGGTAGATATGAGGACTGCCGAAATGAACTATAAATGCTTAATAAGGTGGTATGCGACCCCTGATAAAATAAGTAAATTCCAGGAGGGGATCTCCGCTGATTGCTGGAGAGGATGTAAACAAATAGGGTCCATGAGTCACATTTGGTGGGACTGTCATAAAATTCAAAAATACTGGGATACGGTTTTAAAGTACATCAAAGAAATAACCCAAATAGAGGTGGAAAAAGACCCATGGGTGATCTTGATGCATGCTACAGCAGGAGGAGTGAGGCATTATGAGAGAACACTGGTCCCGCATCTTCTGAATGCTGCAAAAAGATTAATCCCGAGGAGATGGCAGGACCCGGAAAGCCCCCCCCCCCCCCCATATGGGAATGGATAGATGAGGTGGAAAATACTTATACGATGGAATGCTTGAAAAATAGTAGTGAAGAGGACAGGAGGAATTAAGGAGAAGTGGGAGTGTTGGAAAAAATTAAAAAAAACTTGGAGCTATGTGGAGGTTCTAAGGATATAGAAAGAAAGTGGAGCAAAAGAAATAGTCTAGTTAAATAGGAGGTAGATAAATCCAAATATATATATATAAAAAAAAAAAGTAAGTAGCGATGGGGAAGGGAGGGGTTGGAGGGCGGGGAAATGGGGAAGGGAGGGGTTGGAGGGTGGGGAAGGGAGGGGTTGGAGGGCGGGGAAATAGGGAGGGGGTATTAGTTAGTAGGGGAGGGTTATAATAGTCCACTGAAGATAGTGAATGGAGAATGATGGGGTCGACGTAGATGTCTTTTTTTCCCCTCCTTTTCTTTCTATTATTCATGGAGTGTCTGAACCGAATGCTTTTTTCTCTTAATATGAAACTTTATAAAAATAAAGAGTTAAACTTAAACCCAGAAGAGGTTAAAAGAAGGTTAAAGGATAAGCCACAATGATGGTAAGACTGAGATGGGACAGAGAAAAAGGCTTTGCTGATTTAGTCCTACATATAAGTTTTGCTGAAGTGGCAAAAAACTCAACATGGGGGGGTGCTTTGGGGAAAGAGGGACGAGCGGAGGAGCCCGGCTTTCTTCTTCGTCGCCGCCGTCTATGGGCAGGCTGGTTGTACTAAAGTCGATCCATCTATCGACTTCAGTGGGAAGAATAGTGCCCAATCCGTCGGACCAGCATACAGACGAACAGTTTTCCCACTAGAAACTCGCTCTGGCGGAGTTCCGGCGGGAAAATTTAAAACATGTTCTATTTCTAAAGTCCATCTGATTTTTGCCATGCAAAGGTCCGATGGAGCCCACACACGATCGGAATGTCCGACGGATTCGTTCCGTCGGACCTTTGCTGTCAAAAAGTCCGGTCGTGTGTACGCGGCATTAGAAGAGCAACTAACACCTATGTTGAACTGCTGATCCACCCACAACCACTCCTAGTGAGCATTAAATGGTGGCTGGAAAAACTGCTGGAAACCCCCCAGAAATAATCAAAATACAATTTAAAAATGAATACATGATTTTGACCATAGATAGACTTAGATACACTCTAATATTATAGCATGACATAGGACAACTGAAGTCAACCAGTAGATATAGAACCCAACTCCAACAGAATTATTTCTTTTAGTTATGAGTAGAGTCAGCAAAAGTTTGATTCTTTGTCCTTGGTATAGTTCTTTTGCCCCTGTGAAAACATTGATTCTTGTCATATAGACCAGGGGTCTCCAAACTTTATGAACAAAGGGCCGGTTTACTGTCCTTCAGACTTTGAGGGGACCGGACTGTGGCCAGTGAGAGTAGAAAATTCCCTGGCATCACTGGAAGTAAACAATGCCCCATCGTTGGTATTCAAGGGCAGCAATAGTGTATCGGGGAAAGGAATAGTGCACCATCATTAGTGGCAGTGGCTTTTTTTTTGTTTTTTGGTGGGCGGCAAACAATCCACCTCCCGCGCCCCCCCCGGTCGGTCGGGTCACGGTCGGCACCCCGCCCCCTGGTCGGTCAGTCTTTATTTGGGGCCCCGCACTTACCCCTTCCCGCGTGCAGCGCTCTGGGTGGCGGGGGCTTCCCTCCGGGTGGTGTTACAATAGCGAATTTTCATTCGCTATTGTCACACAACTAGATGGGCTTCGGGTGCAGTGCTCTGCGCCCTGAGCCCACCCTTTTTTTGCCTATTAGAGCCTCTGGCCAACCCGATTGGAATCCATGCGTCCAGCGCCATGCATGTAGTTCAGGGGGCCAGACACATGGATGGGGGGGCGGCGCCCGTGCGCTCCCTATGGGGGGGCCACCACTGGTCAGTGGCAAGAATACTGTCCTGTTAAAGGGAGGAATAGTGCTCTATTGTTGGTATCAGTGACAGTAATTGTTGGTTTCAGGGGCAGGGATAGTGCCCCAAGGGCCAGATAAAGGCAATTAGGGGGCCACATCTGGCCCTCGGGCCACAGTTTGAAGACCAATGATATAGAACAGGGGTCTCCAAACTTTCTAAACAAAGGGCCAGCTTATTGTCCTTCAGACTTTAGGGGGGCCAGACATTGGTGTCAGCAAGAGGAATAGTACCCCATTGCTGGTATCAGTGGGAAGAATAGTACCCAATCATTTGTGTCAGTGGGAGGAATAGCGCCCCATCGCTGGTATCAGTGGGAGGAATAAAGCCCCATCATTGGGGTCAGTTGGAGGAATAGTGCACCATTATTGGTGTCAGTAGGAATAATAATGCCCCAATCATTGGTAGTCTGAGGAATAGTGTCTTGTATCAGTGAGAGGAACACTGCCCTGAGGGCCAGATAAAAGCAAGCAAAGGGCCACAGTTTGGAGACCAATGATATAGAAAATGGGAGGAGTGCTATGGGGGGAGGCCAAGACAGAAAAACATTATATTTATATCCCTTATATCAGTAGGAATAATAATGCCCCGTCATTGGTGTCAGTGGGAGAAATAGTGCCCCATCGTTGGTGTCAGTGGGGGGAATAGTGCCCCATCATTGGTGTCAGTGGGAAGAATAGTGCCCAATCAGTTTTGTCAGTGGGAGGAATAGTGCCCCATAATTGGTATCAGTGGGAGGAATAGTGCCCCATCACTGGTGTCAGTGGGAGGAATAGTGCCCCATTGCTGGTGTCAGTGGGAGGAATAGTGCCCCATCATTGGTGTCAGTTGGAAGAATAATGCCCAATCATTGGTGTCAGTGGAAGGAATAGTGCCCAATCATTTGTGTCAGTGGGAGGAATAGTGCCCCATCGCTGGTGTCAGTGGGAGGAATAGTGCCCCATCGCTGGTGTCAGTGGGAGGAATAGTGCCCCATCATTGGTGTCAGTGGAAGGAATAGTGCCCCATCATTGGTGTCAGTGGGAAGAATAATGCCCAATCATTTGTGTCAGTGGGAGGAATAGTGCCCCATCGCTGGTGTCAGTGGGAGGAATAGTGCCCCATCGCTGGTGTCAGTGGGAGGAATAGTGCCCCATCGATGATGTCAGCGGAATGAATAGTGCCCCATCATTTGTGTCAGTTGGAGGAATAGTGCCCCATCATTTGTGTCAGTGGGAAGAATAGTGCCCCATCATTTGTGTCAGTGGGAAGAATAATGCCCAATCATTGGTGTCAGTGGGAGGAATAGTGAGGAATAGAGCCCCATCGCTGGTGTCAGTGGGAGGAATAGTGCCCCATCGATGATGTCAGCGGAATGAATAGTGCCCCATCATTTGTGTCAGTTGGAGGAATAGTGCTCCATTATTGGTGTCAGTAGGAATAATAATGCCCCAATCATTGGTAGTCGGAGGAATAGTGTCTTGTATCAGTGAGAGGAACACTGCCCTGAGGGCCAGATAAAAGCAAGCAAAGGGCCACAGTTTGGAGACCAATGATATAGAAAATGGGAGGAGTGCTATGGGGGGAGGCCAAGACAGAAAAACATTATATTTATATCCCTTATATCAGTAGGAATAATAATGCCCCGTCATTGGTGTCAGTGGGAGAAATAGTGCCCCATCGTTGGTGTCAGTGGGGGGAATAGTGCCCCATCATTGGTGTCAGTGGGAAGAATAGTGCCCAATCAGTTTTGTCAGTGGGAGGAATAGTGCCCCATAATTGGTATCAGTGGGAGGAATAGTGCCCCATCACTGGTGTCAGTGGGAGGAATAGTGCCCCATTGCTGGTGTCAGTGGGAGGAATAGTGCCCCATCATTGGTGTCAGTTGGAAGAATAATGCCCAATCATTGGTGTCAGTGGAAGGAATAGTGCCCAATCATTTGTGTCAGTGGGAGGAATAGTGCCCCATCGCTGGTGTCAGTGGGAGGAATAGTGCCCCATCGCTGGTGTCAGTGGGAGGAATAGTGCCCCATCATTGGTGTCAGTGGAAGGAATAGTGCCCCATCATTGGTGTCAGTGGGAAGAATAATGCCCAATCATTTGTGTCAGTGGGAGGAATAGTGCCCCATCGCTGGTGTCAGTGGGAGGAATAGTGCCCCATCGCTGGTGTCAGTGGGAGGAATAGTGCCCCATCGATGATGTCAGCGGAATGAATAGTGCCCCATCATTTGTGTCAGTTGGAGGAATAGTGCCCCATCATTTGTGTCAGTGGGAAGAATAGTGCCCCATCATTTGTGTCAGTGGGAAGAATAATGCCCAATCATTGGTGTCAGTGGGAGGAATAGTGAGGAATAGAGCCCCATCGCTGGTGTCAGTGGGAGGAATAGTGCCCCATCGATGATGTCAGCGGAATGAATAGTGCCCCATCATTTGTGTCAGTTGGAGGAATAGTGCCCCATCATTTGTGTCAGTGGAAGAATAGTGCCCCATCATTTGTGTCAGTGGGAAGAATAATGCCCAATCATTGGTGTCAGTGGGAGGAATAGTGAGGAATAGAGCCCCATCGCTGGTGTCAGTGGGAGGAATAGTGCCCCATCGATGATGTCAGCGGAATGAATAGTGCCCCATCATTTGTGTCAGTTGGAGGAATAGTGCTCCATTATTGGTGTCAGTAGGAATAATAATGCCCCAATCATTGGTAGTCGGAGGAATAGTGTCTTGTATCAGTGAGAGGAACACTGCCCTGAGGGCCAGATAAAAGCAAGCAAAGGGCCACAGTTTGGAGACCAATGATATAGAAAATGGGAGGAGTGCTATGTGGGGAGGCCAAGACAGAAAAACATTATATTTATATCCCTTTCTTTTTTTGCAGGTTAATGCTACATTGTGACCTGGCTGAAGACTGAAACATCGGTACAGGTGTGATAGAACTCTATAGAGAAACAAGAGAACAGCCAGTCATTCAGGAATATTGGATCCATAGAAAATGAGAACTATAATGTCATTTTTGTAATGTAGACGCTCATAGAAGCTCATTCAATTATCGATTCTTTCAGAATATGCATGTAGGGTGTACAAGTACAAATAAATTAGGCAAGATAGCTCCAGCTGATCTGTATATGTGTCCTGCCAGTAACACGCATCCTGGGTGACAACACTCATTTTATGTACCTTATCTATGGAGAAGCAGCATTCTTACCTAGCATAGGAAATGTTAGGACACATCCCCCTCTCCTCATCCACCATAACATAGGGTGGAGGTGTTTGGTAGTTCACAGAAGAGTAACAGGAAGGCCGATAACTTTGTTTAACCACTTGCTTACTGGGCTGGGCTAATTGCGCGGTCATACAACACTATACCCAAATTAAATTTTTATAATTTTTTTCCCACAAATAGAGTTTTGGTATTTGATCACCTCTGCGGTTTTTTATTGTTTGTTAAAAAAATTAAAAATGACCGAATTAAAAAAAAAAAAATACAAAACCATTTTATATTTTGTTAATACATTTTGCAAACAGGTAGTTTCTCTCCTTCACTGATATGCGCTGATGAGGCTACACTGATGGGCACCAATAGACTGCATTGATGGGCACTGATAAGGTGCCAATGACGGGCACCGATAGGCTGCACTAATGGGCACTGATAAGGCGGCACTGATAAGGCGGCACTGATAGCTGGCACTGATGGGTGGCAGTGATAGGCACTGATCGGCACTGGTAGGTGACACTGATAGGCAGCACTGCTAGGTGGCACTCATGAGGCACTGATTGGCACCACTGGTGGGCATTGATATGTGATGGTGTAGGGGCGCTAGTTTACTCAAAAAATATTTTAGAAAATTCGATGTTGGTATTTGATACTCTATTAATTGATAGGTGGCACTTGTGGGCCCTGATAGGTGGCACTGATTGCTGCCACTTACGTACTGTGGGCACTGATTGGTGGGCACTGTGGGCACTGATTTGTGGCACATGCAGGCGGTACTAGTGGTCACATGAGGCTCTTCCTCTTCGGTACCGATGTCCCTGCAATTAGAAGCCGGTGATCGGCTTTTTTTCTCTGCGCGCTGTCAGTGGGAGAAGAAAAAAAAACCGATTACCGATCTTCTGTTTACATCACCTGATCAGCTGTCATTGGCTGACAGCTGATCATGTGGTAAGGGGCCGGGATCAGCCCCTTACTCGGATCTGTAATCACCCAAGTCTCATTGACTCTGTGATCACAGTGCGCGCACCCTTCAGGGGGGGGGTGTGGCGAGGCTGCAAAGGGGAGGATGTAAATAGAGGTTCTCCCAGCAAAGCACATACACGCTGTAGCCGTCATTCGGTTATAGCGCGGATCTGAAGCCGTTAAGATTTAAATTCAGTGCACAGCAAGGTACAAGCCCACCAGAGTGGTGGCAGGCTCAGCGTGTCTTTTTCTGAGGAAATTAAACATATTACATTTTTTTGCTCTTGTGCCCAGACATTAAGGTATTTGTGAACCCTCACCTTGTAAAACAACTCATTCAATTTAACTACTTCCCACCTGGCCACTGTATCTATACGGCCGGGTGGGATCCGCCTACTTCTGATCGGACGTTCCTGAACGTCCATCAGAAGTAGGGGGATCGCGCGCGCGCGTGCCCGTGCAGCGGCGCAATCCCGATGCGCTCGTGTCACCCGGACACGGCGCATCTCGGATCGGCAGGAGGGCACGGTGATTGGCCCTCCTGATCACATGACGGCCGTGTCCAATAACAGCCGTCATGTGATGTAAGCAAACAGCCGGTTGCTAGGCAATCGCCTCTCCTCACACGGAAGTCGTCGCTGAGGAGAGGAGAGTGGATCGCTGCAGCCGGCTGGTGATCAGTGAGTATTAGCTGTTTTTTTACTCACTGATCACCAGTCTAGTGTCACCAACACAGTAAAACACACATGTCCCCACACATGTCCCCAAAACATACATGTCCCCAAAACACACATGTCCCCAAATAATAAAAACACATGTCCCCCACATATGTCCCAGTAAAATCACATGTGCCAATGATTATCTGCACACATCTGTCCGTGATCACCTGCACACATCTGTACATGATCATTTGCGTACATATGTCCGTGATCACGCAAACCAATTATTAAACACTTAACGGAATTTTTTTACTAAAAACATGTAGCAAAATAAATTTTGGCTTAAATGTATGACAAAATTTGATTTTATTGGATTTTGTTTAAAAAAGAAAGGAGAAAATAGTTTTTTTTCAAAATTTCCGCAATTTTTTTCGCTTATATCGCAAAAAATTAAAAACGGAGTCGTGAATAAATAACACCAAACTAAAGCTCTATTTATGCGAACAAAATGATAAAAATTTAATTTGGGTACAGCATTGCATGACCGCACAATTGTCATTGAAAGTGCGAGAGCGCTGAAAGCTGAAAATTGGTCTGGGAAGGAAGGGGGCGAAAGTGCACAGTATTATAGTGGTTAAAATAGAGATACATAGTTAGTCAGGTTGGAAAAAGACACAAGTCCCACCACAAAAAAATAAAAAATAAATAATATCATACAATCCAATATACCCAATTCTATACCCACAGTTGATCCAGAGAAAGGCGAAAACCCCCAGCAGCGCATGATCCAATTTGCTTAAGCAGGGGAAAAAATTCCTTCCTGATCCCCCGAGAGGCAATCGGATTTTCCCCGGAGATGAAAGGAAAAACATTTGTTTTATTTAAAAACATTATAACCGATATAAAAAAACGTTCTAAACACCTTTTTTAAAAAAAAAAAAGTAATCACATAACCTCTTTTCTCAGCTGCATAAGGTAGCTGGGGGAGGGAAAACAGCAGTACACTGGTCTTCCCGGAAGGGGGGGGGGGGGGACCTGCTCATTAGAAGAGAGCAGGTTGAGTTCTCAGCACAGCTAGAGAACTGACCACACTGTGCTCTCATGCCTAATGCAGTCAGTTTTTATTAGGAAAGCAGAGTGATTGGCAGGAACAGCGGGGATTTCACACAAAGGAAGCAATACAAGGAGGACAGGGTAGGTTTTCATAAAAGCACATGGTACAGCAGTCACATATCAGGAATAATGAAATGTTCAGTTTACATATTCTTTAACAAGTTGCCGCACGCCCACCGTCAAATGACGGCTCTTGTTCTGGGTTGATGTCACATGACGGCGCCCAGAATGGCCACTCTCGCATCGATCCGGGTCGCGCTGTGTTGCTAGGACACGGCACAACCTCGATCTCTGTAAAGAGCTGTGGCTGCGGCTCTTTAACCGCTTCCCGACCGCCGCCTGTACATATACGTCAGCAGAATGGCACGGCTAGGCAAAAGCACGTACAGGTACGTCCCCTTTAATTGTCTAGTCGTGGGGTCGCACGCGCGCCGCCGGCGGCGTGCTCGCTACCCGGTCGGGAGCTCCGTGACCACAGCCGCGGGACCAGCAGACCCGATCGCCGCTGGTGTCCCGCGATCGGGTCACAGAGCTGAAGAACAGGGAGAGGTAAGTGTAAACAAACCTCTCTCCGCGCTTCCTACTCTGCCTGTCATTGATTATCTGTTCCCTGTCATCGGGAAAGCCGATCAATGACGTCAGACGTCAGCCCCGCCCCTAATGTAAAAAAAAACACAACACGTCACACTAACCCCTCCCCGCCCCCTAGTGGTTAATTCTTTCACTGCCAGTGTCATTTATACAGGAATCAATGCATTTAAATAGCATTAAATAGCATTTATTGCTGTATAAATGACAATGGTCCCAAAAATGTCCGATGTGTCCGCCATAATGTCGCAGTCACAATAAAAATCGCTGATCGCCGCCATTACTAGTAAAAAAAAAATATTAATAAAAATGCTATAAAAACTATCCCCTTTTTTGTAAACGCTATAACTTTTGCACAAACCAATCAATAATCGCTAATTGCGATTTTTACCAAAAATATGTAGAAGAATAGGTATCGGCCTAAACTGAGGAAAAAAAATGTTTTTTTTATATATTTTTGGGGATATTTATTATAGCAAAAAGTAAAAAATATTGAATTTTTTTCAAAATTGTCGCTCTATTTTTGTTTATAGCGCAAAAAAAATAAAAACCGCAGGGGCGAGAAAATACCACCAAAAGAAAGCTCTTTTTGTTGGGAAAAAAGGACGCCAATTTTGTTTGGGAGCCACGTCGCACGACCGCGCAATTGTCAGTTAAAGCGACGCAGTGCCGAATCGCAAAAAGGGGCCTGGTCCTTTGGCTGCAAATTGGTCCGGGGCTGAAGTGGTTAACCATGTGATCAGCTGTGTCCAATCACAGCTGGTCACATGTAAACAAGGTAGTGTCATGAATCGCCTCTCCTCGCCTCACACTGACAGAGTGTGTGGCGAATGCCGATTTACAATTTCACCAAACGGGATGAGGTGCACGACAATATAGAGCAGGGGTCTCAAACTCACGGCCCTCCAGCTGTTGCGAAACTACAAGTCCCATCATGCCTCTACCATGCTTGTAACTGTCAGCCTTGCAATGCCTCATGGGACTTGTAGTTTTGCAACAGCTGGAGGGCCACCAGTTTGAGACCCCTGATATAGAGCCACTCAGATTATACTCTTTAATCTACTTATATGAGCGCTCTCTTCACTGGACATGGAGAAAGCAGCGGGAGCCACTGGCTGCTGCCAATCCAAGCCTGTGAGGAGGGATCAGGGGGCGTGGCTAAGCCATCAATGGATACACAAAGCCCTCCTCTAGAGCGAGCCCGCACCAGTGACCCCATAGCGAGCATCTTGCTATGGGAGCACTTAGAAGCTGGGAGAAAACGGGAGCGCCAGCAGGGGACGCAAGAAAAGGTGGATCGGGGCTGCTTTGTGCAAAACATTTCACAGAGCAGGTAAGTATAAAGTTTTTGTTATTTAATAGAAAAAAAGTTGACCTTTGATGTCCCTTTAACAGTCCACCTTTGTTATCCCTGGGCAACCCAGCTTTGCCACAAATCTGGGGTAAAAACGTATCTGTTTACCGCTTATTCTGAACAATGTCATGA
The DNA here is from genome assembly GCA_028564925.1 of Lithobates sylvaticus. Classification (NCBI taxonomy): domain Eukaryota; kingdom Metazoa; phylum Chordata; class Amphibia; order Anura; family Ranidae; genus Lithobates; species Lithobates sylvaticus. The sequence goes on along the minus strand of CM053036.1, from coordinate 23,580,652 downwards.
TCTACCTTCTTGATCATTTTGGCATTAAACAGCCTGAAATGTCAATTATATTACATCACGTCCCTTTTATTACGGTTGGAATGTTGCATACAATGCAATCAACATATATTCATTTAACAAACAGAAAAAACATCTTTTCGGGCATCTTTTTCATTATCCAGTATTGCGTCATCAGCATTCTGGAACAGTCAATGTCATTCTTTTTCGGGATAATTGTTTTCTTCACAGCCTACAAATAAAATATAGGAGTAATATTATACATATAAATAATCCAAGGAGTGAAAAAAATAAATTGAGCCTTCACAACCCATGTATGTCTGTGATGGGTGGAGGACCAATGTTTAGACATCCTGGGGCTGCAAACAAACACATGGGATGTCCTAAAGCTGGTCTTACGCCTGTAGAATTTTGTAAGAAAATTATTGTTTTCAGAAGGTTCATTCGATTATCTAAGACTTAAGGGGGTTGATTTACTAAAGGGAAAAAGACTAGACATGGGCGCCGTCCAAAAATGTGTTTCTTTTCGTTCTGTACTGTTTCATAATTCGTGTACGAAATACAAATTTTCGTTAGATTCGTAAACTTTTCGTTAACATAACGAAAGTTCGTTGAGACCAAGATAAACGTATTTGGTGTCAGATGGTGTCAAGTGTGTGTGGTGGCAACCAGGTGAAGAGTACAAAGACAAGTGTGTCTTGCCTACAGTCAAGCATGGTGGTGGGAGTGTCATGGTCTGGGGCTGCATGAGTGCTGCCGGCACGGGGGGCTACAGTTCATTGAGGGAACCATGAATGCCAACATGTACTGTGATATACTAAAGCCGAGCATGATCCCCTCCCTTCAGAGACTGGGCCGCAGGGCAGTATTCCAACATGATAATGACCCCAAACACACCTCCAAGACCACCACTGCCTTGCTAGGGAAGAGAGACTGAGGGGGGAAGCCGCCGGCTGCAACACAGGATGAGTGAGCTGGGGGACAGAGGGTTTGTGTGTCAGGTCCGTCTGCCGCCCCCCCGTCTGACCGATGGAGCACCAGCCGCCACTGTACATAACCCTACATCAGGGGCGGACTGACCATTCGGCCACTCGGGCACTGCCCGAGGGCCCTTGGCCACTAGGGGGCCCCATCAGGGTTGCCAGCCTCAGTAAAACCAGGGACAGTATGTAAAAATCTGTGTTTTTTTTACATCTGTCTCTGAAATGTCCCTTACCGACATCCTTTTGGTCTAAAATTTCAGAGATTATAGCTGCCCCACCTCTCCAGTACCTTCTCAGCCAATAGAAACATGTTTGTGTATACTGTGTGATTGTATACTGTGCGTGTGTATACTGTGTGGCCCCATAATCTCTGATTGCCTGGGGGCCCCATAATCTCCTATTGAGTTGTCAGTCCGCCCCTGCCCTACATACATATACATACAGCTGACAATCTGTAGAACATTTTATAGAAATATTAATAGCAGAAAGAAGAGAGACAAAAATGACAGAACAGAACAGAAGTTTGTTCTCACCAGGTACAGGGTGAGTGATAGTCCACAATAGCGTATTCATCTGAAGAAAGAAAGAAACAGATTTCTTGTTAGGTAATATAATTTAAAAGTACATTGATGTGTGTTACAGGAGAACTGATCCCGTGTGACATGATTTATCATTTACCTTATTTATCGGCATATAACACGCACAGGCGTATAACACTCACCTTCATGTTAGGAGGGAAGTTTCAGGAAAAAAAACTTTTGAAGCAAAATAAGGGTCAGTGCCCATCATTGCAGCTTCACCATTGCCCATCTGCAGCCTGATCAATGCCCATCTGCAGCCTCACAAGTGCCCATCAATGCAGCCTGATCAATGCCCATCTGCAGCCTCACAATTGCCCATCAATGCAGCCTGATCAATGCCCATCTACAGCCTCACAATTGCCCATCAATGCAGCTTGATCAATGCCCATATGCAGCCAGGGCTCAAGTCCTGCGGGAACGCATGGGAACGGAGTTCCTGTACTTTTTCCACAACAGGAACTCAGTTCCCTTTAGCAGCCGTGTCCTGCAAGACTTTGAAGTATGCGAGCTGTGTGGCAGGTGCTACACCAGCAGCCGCCGACACAGCTCGCAAAAGTAAGTGCTGCACACCTGACCATTCAGTCATTGCCAGTAGGGGGCCCCATGACAGCTTCCGCTTCAATCTACTTGTCAATCACAGCTAGCTGACAGGTAGATCAGGTCCCTGCTGCTAAGAGATTTGCATGGAAGCACAATTGAATGAATGCTGATTATTCAGAGAATTACCGTATTTATGTTTATTGAGGATTGTTTTATTCATGTACTAACAGTTAAGCTTCATACACACAATAAGAAAATTGGATGAAAAATACCACTTTTGAAGCGTTCGTGCATATGAGAGTATAATTTTTATTTTTTGGTGGGCGAGTGGATCTTGGGTGGGAGTTTCCACACTTTTTTCCCCAGGACTTGACCCCTGTATGCAGCCTCACCATTGCCATGAATGCAGCCTGATCAATGCCCATCTGCAGCCTCACCTCAGATTACTGCTGACTCAGAGGGGACAGAGGGGGGGGGGGGGCGGGACAAGCGCCGTCAGATTACATACAGCGAGAATCTCCTGTTTACTCGGAGGCCTCTTTAATACAAAGCCCTGCCTCCTGGACCGGCTTGTATGATAGACAGAACACTGGTCCAATGCCGGCCCAGGAGACGGGATTTCCTATTACAAAGTAACTCTGTAACAGAGTAAATTACAGAGTAAACAGGAAATTCTCACTGTATGTAAACTGATGGCGCTCGTCCCACCCCCCTCCCTGTTCCCTCCTAGGCAGCCCAAATTGCAGTATCGGCGTATAACACGCACACACTATTTGCACCCGATTTTCAGGGTGAAAAAGTGAGTGTTATACGCCAATAAATACAGCATTTATCATTTATTATTGCTGATACATCACTATGGTATAACACACCCCCCATCACTTCCCACCAGGGTTCACTAAGCCATTGTTCCAGTCATTACAGGTATTTGTAGAGTAATAAGAAAAGAAGTATGCCCTGTACACACGAAAGGATTTCCCGACAACAAAATCCCATATTTTTTTCCAGACGAATGTTGACTCAAACTTGTCTTACATACACACGGTCACACAAAGTTGGTCGGAAATTCCAAACGTCAAGAACGCGGTGACGTACACCACGGTACGACGAGCCGAGAAAAATTAAGTTCAATAGCCAGTGCGGCTCTTGATTCCGAGCATGCGTGGCACTTTGTGCATCGGAATTGTGTACACACAATCGGAATTTCCGACAATGGATTTTGTTGTCGGAAAATTTGAGAACCAGATCTCAAATTTTGTGTGACGGAAATTCCGATGGAAAATGTGTGCTGGAGCCTACACAGGGTCGGAAATTTCCGACAACAAGGCCCTTTTACACATTTTCCATCGGAAAATCCTATCGTGTGTACAGGGCAGTAGAGTTAATCCTTTTTCAGAGCTAAAAATAAAGTTTATGTTTCCAGAGAGTAATATGCAACAATTGAATCAAAAACGAATTTGCTTGGCTAAAAAAAAGGTAAAACACAGCTAGTCAAATAGATTAAAAAGGATCTGGCCATAAAGTGGAGCAGCCAGTCGGAGAGTGAAAGCAGCAGGGCAGAAGGTATGTCAGTTGGTCAGAGAGTGAAGGATGCTGAGCAGAAGGTACATCAGTTGGTCAGAAAGTGAAAGCAGCTGAGCAGAAGGTATGTCAGCTGGTCAGAGAGTGAAAGATGCTGGGCATAAAGTACGTCAGTTGGTCACAGAGTGAAAGCAGCTGGGCAGCAGGTATATCAGTTGGTCAGAGAGTGAAAGCAGCTGAGCAGAAGGTATGTCAGTTAGTCAGAGAGTGAAAGATGCTGGGCGGAAGGTATGTTAGCTGGTCAGAGAGTGAAAGATGCTGGGCATAAAGTACATCAGTTGGTCAGAGAGTGAAAGCAGCTGGACAGAATGTACGTCAGTTGGTCAGAGAGTGAAAGTAGCTGGGCAGAAGGTACGACAGTTGGTCAGAGAGTCAAACCAGCTGGGCATAAAGTACGTCAGTTGGTCAGAGAGTGAAAGCAGCTGGGCATAAAGTACGTCAGTTGGTCAGATAGTGAAAGCAGCTGGGCATAAAGTACGTCAGTTGGTCAGAGAGTGAAAGCAGCTGGGCATAAAGTACGTCAGTTGGTCAGAGAGTGAAAGCAGCTGAGCAGAAGGTACATCAGTTGGTCAGAGAGTGAAAGCAGCTGGGCGGAAAGTAGAACAGCTGGTCAGAGAGGGAAAATATAGAAAGTAGAATGACTGGTCGGAGAGGGAATATGGCAAAGCAGTTGGTTGAAGGAGAAAAGGATCTGGACAGAAAGTAGAGCAGCTGGTTAGAGAGTGAATGTAGTTGGGCAAAAAAACACAGCAGCTCGTCAGAGAGAGAAAGCAACTGGTCAGAGATTGGAAATAGCTAGAGGGAAAGTAGCTGGGCAGAAAGTAGAGCAGCTGGTTAGAGAGTGAATGTAGTTGGGCAAAAAAGCACAGCAGCTTGTCAGAGAGGGAAAGCAACTGGTCAGAGAGTGGAAATAGCTAGAGGGAACATACAGTTGTGCTCATAAATTTACATACCCTGGCCGAATGTTATGATTTCTTGGCCATTTTCAGAGAATATGAATGATAACACAAAAAACATAAATACCACAAAACACTTCAAGCTGTCAATGATGTCAGAGGGAGCAATACACGGTAATAAGAACTGGGGTATGTAAACTTTTGTTCAGGGTCATTTGGGTAGTTTCTGTTGTGATTATGATTTAAAAAGAGTAAACACAGTTGATTGATAATAAATGGCTTCAGCCAAACACTAACCATGAGTGAAAGAAAAGTTTTTGTGTTTCATATTCTCTGAAAAATGGCAAAGAAATCTTAAATTCTGCCAGGGTATGTAAACTTATGAGCACAACTGTAGCTGGGCAGAAACTAGAGCAGCTGGTCAGAAAGGGGAAGGATCCAAACAGAAAGTAAAGACATTGGAAAAATCTGGTAAGAATAAAAAAATGTCTGGTTAGAGAGTAAAATCAGCCGGACAGGAAGTAGAACAGCACAGCAGATTGATTTATGCAATGTATGTTCCCATATATGTCTGTTTGTTGGGTGTTAGCCCCCATACACACGGTCGGAAATTCCGTCGGAAAATGTCAGATCGGAACATGTTGTCGGAAAATCTGCCCGTGTGTGGGCTCCATCGTATTTTTTCCGTCGGAGATCCTGCTCTCAAATTTTCCGACAACAAAATCCGATCTGACTTTTTCCGATCGTGTGTAGAGAATTCTGACGGACAAAGTGCTCAGATCAAATTACGAGACCAAAGCTATTGGCTACTGGCCTCTACGTAGTTCCATCGTACGCAACGAACGTCACTACGTTCAGAATGATCGGATTTTCCAACAACTTTGTCCGACCGTGTGTATGCAACACCAGTGTCGGTCAAAATCCGTCTGAAAAAATCAGACAGATTTTGTGGTCGGAATTTCCGACCGTGTGTACAGGGCTTTAGACAAAACAGAATCTGAGACATCAAGACCCCAACTGCAATAAAATAACATTTTCTGGTAGAGTGAGGAAGAAAATAATTCAGGATTTTATTGCTCTCTGCATCCCCATGAGTATCAAAAAAAACAAAAGACAACAGGCTTGATTGTACTGAAGTCGATCGATGGATCGACTTCAGTACAACCAGCCTGCCCATAGATGAATTGAAATTCAGCTGGTCCCTGCTAAACCGGACAAATTTTGATCCATCTAAGGCCAGCTTAAGATTTCCCCTTCTTTTCCGTTCAGGTAAAGCATGCCAGACACATCAGGAAGAAACGAGAAACCTCCTCTTCGGAGCCACAACATTTAACTAACCAAATCATTAAATACAACAGAAAAATCTCCTCTACAAAGGCAGCGTATAAAACCTGACACACTCTGTCCAAAAGTAAAAGAAAATGACTTGTCTGGAGTTAGGGTTTAATTCCCCAACATTTTCTGATCTACAAATAGATAACCTAGACCAGTGATGGTGAACCTTGGCATCCCAGATGTTTTGGAACTACATTTCCCATGATGCTCAACTACACTGCAGAGGGCATGAGCATCATTGGGAAATGTCGTTCCAAAACATCTGGGGTGCCAAGGTTCACCATCACTGGTCTAGGTAATGGATCTTGAGATATCTCAGATAGCATCATTGCCTTCTAACCACACAAGGGTACTCACCAGTCTGGTAGTAGTCATACACCTTCACTGTGGTTGGTTTAAGGTTTAATATTGGAAATTCTTGCTCCACGGTAAAGGCGAACCTGATAGGAGTACGTCCGATCTGCAGGTAGAAGCGGGACATGCCATGAAGAGCTATAGAAATCATTTTTACAAATTAGCATAGTGATGAGTAGTAGTGAATATGTTCATATCATATCAGTAAGTCCAGACCCTTTTAAGTTTTAGAAAGGAAATACTGGTATTTCCTACATACACTAATAAGGGCCCCTTCACATTGATCAGTTTTTGATGCGCTTTTGGGGTTTAAAAAGCAGAATCAGTGCCTTAATTATCAGTGCCTCGATTATCAGAGCCTCGATTATCATTCCCCCGATTATCAGTCCCCCGATTATCAGTGCCTCAATTATCAGTGCCTCGATTATCAGAGCCTCGATTATCATTCCCCCCGCTTATCAGTGCCTCGATTATCAGTGCCTCGATTATCAGTGCCCCGATTATCAGTGCCTCCATTATCAGTGCCCCGATCATCAGTGCCTCGATTATCAGTGCCTCGATTATCATTCCCCGATTATCAGTCCCCCGATTATCAGTGCCTCAATTATCAGTGCCCCGATTATCAGTGCCCCGATTATCAGTGCCTCAATTATCATTCCCCCCGCTTATCAGTGCCTCGATTATCAGTGCCTCGATTATCAGTGCCTCGATTATCAGTGCCCCGATTATCAGTGCCTCCATTGTCAGTGCCTCGATTATCAGTGCCTCGATTATCAGTGCCCCGTGCCTCGATTAGACATGTGCACAATAGAAAAATTAGTTTTGTTTTGTTTCGTTTCTGTTCGTTTCCGTTGATTCATAACGATTCGTAATTTCGTAAGTCGTCGGTGTTCGTATTCGGACTCGTTCGTATTTTCGTAAGATTTATTTTTTCGTTGATTCGTATTTCCGTTAGTCTAATTTTTGTTTATACGAAATTCGTATTTTCGTTATATTTCGTATTTCGGACGCATTCGTATTTTCGGAAGAGCTATATTTTCGTTGATTTGAAATGATTCGTATTTCCGTTAATCTAATTTTCGTTGATTCGAAATTCATATTTTCGTAGATTTAATTACATTCGTACTTTCGTGAGATTGATTTATTCGTACTTTCGTAACATTGTTTTCGTAGATTCGTAATCGGAGCATAATTCATAATTTTACGTAATGTGTATGCCATTTATATGTTTAAGAAACAAAGAATTTCTCTCTCACAAGTCAGAACTTAACTCAAAAATCCACCAAAACACACAGAGCCTCCGACCCAACCACACCCTATCTGGACTGATTTTCGTTATTTTTGAATCTTTGTTCGGTATTTTCGTTGTTTCTTTTTTCGTTTTTCGAATTTTCATTCTTTCGTAGTTTCGTTGTTTCTAATTTAATTATTTTGTATATTCGTTCTTTTCGATAGTTCGTTTTTCGTTAGAATTTTTAGTAAACCGTTCGTTCATTCGTACGATTACGAATGAACGAATATAACGAATTTTAATGGAAAACAAATTTGTAACTAAACGAATTGCACATGTCTAGCATCGATTATCAGTGCCCCGATTATCAGTGCCGCGATTATCAGTGCCCCGCTTATCAGTGCCTCGATTATCAGTGCCCCGCTTATCAGTGCCCCGCTTATCAGTGCCCCGATCATCAGTGCCACGATTATCAGTGCCACGATTATCAGTGCCACGATTATTAGTGCCGATATCCCTTTAACAGAAACCGGTTATCGGCTCTCCTCTTCTCTTCTCACGCTGTCAAGCTTGAGGAAAGGAAAGCCGATAACCAGCTTGTGTTCACTTCCGTGATCAGCTATCATGTGGTAAAGGGCCGCTCTGATTGGCCCTTTACCCTAATCTGTGATCAGCTGAGTCCGTTCTACCTCTCCACACCGCAATCGCGGGCCGCCGGAGAACATCGAGTCCCCGGGACCCGCGGGCACGCACGCGCCCGAAAGGCAGCACATTTAAAGAGACGTACCTGTACGCCCATTTGCCTGCCTGTGCCATTTGTACATCTGTGTGCGGCGGTTGGCAAGGGGTTAAAGACCGTCCACCGCATATATACTGTGACAGGGTGGCTCTATTGCTCGAAACAACGTACCTGTACGTTGTTTCATGCAATAGATAGTGTGGGTGCGCGCGTGACGGGGGAGCGTGCATGTGGGTCCTGCAGACTCGGTGTCCGCCAGCCATCCACGATCACTTCACAGAGAGGCAGAATGGGGATCTGCCTATGTAAACAAGGCAAATCTCTGTTCTGACAGGAGAGGACACTGAGATTGTGTGTTCCTAGTAGTAAGGAACAGTGATCTCTGTCTTTTCTCAGTGAGCCCATTCTCCACACAGTTAGAACATGCACTGAGGGAACACAGTTAACCCTTTGATCGCCCCTAGTGTTAACCCCTGCCCTGCCAGTGTCATTTATACGGTGATCAGAGCATTTTTTTTTAGCACTGATCACTGTATTGGTGTCACTGGTCCCAAAAAGTGTCACTTAGGGTCAGATTTGCCCGCTGCAATGTTGCAGTTCTGCTAAAAATCGCAGATCGTCGTCATTACTAGTAAAAAAAAAAAAAAAATTAAAAGTCCCTAAATCTATCCCATAGTTTGAAAAAAAGAAAGCTCTATTTGTGGGGAAAAAAAAGGACACCAATTTTATTTGGGTGCAACGTCGCACAACCGCGCAATTGTCAGTTAAAGTAACGCCGTGCCGCATCGCAAAAAATGGCCTGGTCATTAAGGGGGCAAAACCTTCCGGGGCTGAAGTAGTTAAAAGTCTGCTACAATAAAGAACACATTTAAACAGATTTAATGCACAGTAGACATGAGCAATTTGTTTAGTTCCAAATTAGTTTAAGATATTTTGACAAATTCGTTAATTCACAAATTTCTGGATTTCTAAATTTCTAATTTCCGAATTTCCAAATTTCAAATTCTAAATTTTGGAAATTCGGAAATTGGAAATTTCAGAAATTGGAAAATTGGAAAATTCTAAATTCTAAATTTCGGAATTTTGAAAATTCAAAAAGTCGGAAATTTGAAACTCTGAAAATAAGAATGAAAATCTGAAAATTTGAAAATCTGAAATAATAATTAAATAATAACTATTAAATTAGTATTTGGAATGTCCTTACAAATTTGGCTGTTAGTGAACGTAACGAGTACGAATTTATCCAAAGTTACAAATTATCTGAAATAACGAATGCTGCATCTAAACGAATGGAACGTAACGATCTAATAATAATAAGCAACAATAATAATAATAAAACCTTTTTATTACTATTATTTATTATTAATTTGTTCCATTCCATTTGTTTAGATTCGTATTCGATACGTTCACTAACAGCCAAATTTGAAAGGTAATTCCAATACCTATAATTTAATAGTTGGTTATTATTAGTTCAAATTCAAATTTTACTGATTTTCTTTCTTTTTTACAGATTCTGAAATTCTGAAAAATTCTGAAATTCGGACGGAATTCAAGATTTGAAAATTCGGAAATTTGAAAATTCGGAAATTTGAAAATTCGGAAATCTCAAAATTCGGAAATCACAAAATTCAAAAATTCGAAAATGCGAAAATTAGAAATGAGAAAATTCTAAAATTTGAAAATTCGTAAATTCTTCAAATTCTTAAATTTGAAAATATGAAAATTCGGAAATCCCAAAATTAAAAAAAATTGAAAATGGGAAAATGCGAAAATTCTTAAATTTGAAAAATCAGAAATTCTGAATTTGATAGTTCGGAAATTCGGAAATGTGAAAATCCAAATTTTCGGATTTCCGAATTTACGAAAAGAGCAAAAAAAAACGAATGAAACAAAAACGAAAAACGAACACATTTTTTGTCAGTGCACAGACAGAATCACAATACAAAACAAAGGTCTGACCTCATCAAGGTAAAGGTTTATGACATCATGCCCGGTCTCTGCTCTCTGTATCACTCTATTCCTCTTCAGCTATAAAAGACACAAAGGCAGGAAAATTAGATATGGAGTGATGTTAAAGATCTTCTGCGTTATACAACGATATGAATGTTTATAGCTTTTGCTGGATTTTTTAAAATGTTTTCTGTAGAAGTTCAGATGACTAATTATAGGATGCTTGCTGATAAGCAGCAAAATGGGCCCTATGGGCCCTACTGATAAAAAAAAGGTGCAGAGTTATTTGTCCTGTGAATCTGTACATTCGATCTCTTCAGGTTAAATGTTATTCATTCATACAGAATAGAATGAATCAGGAAAATACCTCATTGTGGTCACAAGATGGAGCTGATGATCACAGCAAATACTTATTTACTGTGATCGCCAGTTCCATCTAGTGACTATAAAGCAGTATTCTTCACCTTACACACGGCTTATTGAACTCACCAGTTCTATTGAGCTCGTTACTGCAGTAAAACCAGACAACATATTCACTTCTATAATAGCCATGTTAGACCTCTGACGAGAGCCAACGTATCTGCAATTTACAAAAAAATATAGAATGTTAAAAAACATTTGTCAAAATGCACGAAGACAGGAAGCCCTACATAAGATCTAGGTTGGATCAAGGACCTTCTCCCTGTCTCCACTTGACAGAACTGGGTGCCTGAGATACCAAATACAAAGTACCAGCCCTAGCAAACAGGAAGAAGGGGAGTAGTCACACGCTCCCCATACCTAGAGGTACAAGATGGTCACACGCTCCCCATACCTAGAGGTACAAGATGGTCACACGCTCCCCATACCTAGAGGTACAAGATGGTCACATGCTCTCCATACCTAGAGGTACAAGATGGTTACGTGCTCCCCATACCTAAGAAGTACAAGAAGGTCACATGCTCCCCATGCCTTGAGGCACAAGAAGATCACATGCTCCCCATACCTAGAGGTACAAGATGGTCATATGCTTCCAATGCCTAGAGGTACAATATGTCATATGCTCCCCTTGCCTAGATGTACAAGATGGTCACATGTTCCCCTTACCTAGAGGTACAAGATGGTCACATGCTCTCCATGTCTAGAGGTACAAGATGGTCACATGCTCCCCATGCCTAGAGGTACAAGATGGTTACATGCTCCCCATACCTTGAGGTATAAGATGGTAACATGCTCCCAATACCTAGAGGTACCTCTAGAAATGGGGAGCATGTGACCATCTTGAATCTCTAGGCATGGGGAGCATGTGACCATCTTATACCTTTAGGTATGGGGAGCATGTGACCATCTTGTACCTCTAGGAATGGGGAGCATGTAACCATACCATACAATCTAATACCATTGGCCCATTTAATACAATAAAAAGCTGGAACAATGGCTCACACTACAGCTATGCTCATCTCAAATTGTGTTGGCAGGTCTCTGGTGCATTGGGTTGACTTTAAATCCAGTGTGATCATGAAGGCAGCGTGGCTCCTCTTTGCAGGGATATTGTATCTCAGAACTGCCTAAGGAAAAAGCAAATTCATCAAGTCAGTTAATGTGGACCTTGGAATAGATAAACTCTAAAATATCAACCTCGTTATATGACCCGCATCATTCACCCCCTCTTCCTCTGAGCCCAGTTCCTTCTGGATCCGCCCCAGAGATAGTAAAATGAGGAACAGCACTGCCGAAAAATTTGTTAGTTTTAGTTTTAGTTTCATTCGGGTTTTTTTTCAGTTTTTCGGGTCATGCGTTATGATCGAAATTCGAAAACCCGAAATTCGTATATTCGAAAATCTGAGAATCCAAAAATGTGTAAATTCGGAAATCCAGAAATAAAAAAATTAGTAAATTCAAAAATGTCAAAATCCCAAATCCGTAAATTCGAAAATTCGTAAATTACAAGGTTCGAAAATCTGAAATCAGCTAATTTGAAAATTCAAAAATCCTGAAATTCAAAAATTCAAAAATCCAGAAATTTGAAAATTTGAAAATCCAGAAATTTGAAAATTCGAAAATCCAGAAATTAGAAAATTCAAAAATCCAGAAATTCGAAATAATAACTGACTAAATAATAAAAAAACGATTAAATTATAGGTATTGGCATTTCCTTTCAAATTTGGCTGTTGGCGAACTTAACGAATACAAATTTATCCGAAGTTACGAATAATCAGAAATAAGGAATGTTGCATCTAAACAAATGTAACGGAACGAATAAATAATTAATAATAATAAAAAAAAGGTTTTATTATTATTGTTATTTATTATTATTGATTCATTACGTTTCATTCATTTAGATACGGCATTCGTTATTTCAAAAAATGTGTAAGTTCAAATAAATTCGTATTTGTTACGTTCACCAACAGCCAAATTTGAAAGGAAGTTCCAATACCTATAATTTAATAGTTAGTAATAGTTAAGTTATTATTAGTTACCGTAGTTATTTTTTCAGATTTTCGAATTTTTGGATTTACGTTCTTTTTTTGCATTTTCGTATACAGTAAAACCTTGGATTGCGAGCATAATTCATTCTAGAAACAATCCAAGTGCTTGCAATCCAAAGCACTTGTATATCAAAGCAAATTTCCCCATAAGAAATAATGAAAAACTCAGATGATTCGTTCCACAACCATTTATTCATAAGTCCTTCAGTTTATAGTCCATATAAAAAGATTATAGCAATGTGATACCGATAATGTGATCGGTTGTGTAACCATAAAATCTCCACCCACAAATGGAAGCCTCCACAAGGGGATTAGAAGCAAAATCCATCAGGAGCTCCAGAGTATAGAAGAGAAGGGAGGCGCCTCTAAGTGTAGAAATATGTTGCTAAATGTTGTACCTTCATTAAATGTAACCATATTGCTACACTAAAGCCTCGTACACACGATCTGACTTTTTGACAACAAACATGCAAATTAGCTGTTTTAAGGCAACATCCGACCATGTGTACGCTCCATCGGACAAACTTTTTCGTTTTTCATTGGACAAAAGTTCGTTCTGCAAACAGACAAACTTTTCGGCAACATAAGTCCGTTGGAGCAAAGTCCGATCGTGTGTACAGAAAACCATCGGACTTTAGTCCAAAGTACAAACACGCATGCTCAGAACCAATGCAAAAGATCAGACAACAATACAGAAGTTGACCAAAGGTGGCGGTAAAGAGCAGAAAAAACACGTGATTTGGTGAAAGTTGGCTGAAAAAGTCCTGCCGTGTGTATGCAATACAAGTTCCCGGCCAACGCCCTTTGGACAGAAATCCACAGGAAAGTTTGTTTGAAGTCCGATCGTGTGTACGAGGCTTTAGAGGCGCCTCTCTTCTCTTTTATACTCAGTTGCGACATGACGCTACTTGTATATCAAGACATCGCTTGTATATCAAGTCAAAAATGTATTAAAAAAATTAGCTTGTTTTGCAAAACGCTCTCAAACCAAGTTACTCTCAAACCAAGATTTTACTGTATTTTCAGATGTTTGAATTCCGAATTTTTGAATTTCGTAAAATTCTGAATTTTCGAATTTCGTAAAATTCTGAATTTTCGAATATTCGAATTTACAAATATTCAGGAACATTTGTTAAACAGGTTTTCGTTAATCCGGATATTTTCAAATTTACTAATTTTTCTAAATTTGTTAAAAAACGAATTCAGAACAAAATGAATTGCACATGTCTACTCATCTCTCCATCACTCTGCTTTCTCTTCCTATCTACATGTTTAATTTCAGCACATGAGCAGATACACAGGAACTCCTTGTATTGCTTTGTCCTCACACTCCAGAAACTCATATATTACTGTATATATTTAATTTATGGGGCCCTTCATAGAGAGCCAGAATGGAGCAGAGAGCAACTGTTAATCTACTCAACTGAACAATGTATTAACATCTTAAAAGAGAAGCTTCCAGTATCATTTAGGCCATAGAATTTTTTTTCCCTCGTTTTCATTTTCTTAAATCAGAGACCTAGAAGATACGCTTTGTATACATAATAAAGATGGCTGGGCAATTCATAAATGTCCCATGAGGCTCGTGTGACTTTGATCATGTTTTCATGTATTTGTGTTTTCATTTGTATTTTTTCCTGTATTATTTTACCTATGGGAACCGGTTTTATAATGCTAACCAACGTCATCATTCTTATGAAGAGGAACACAACAAAGACGCAGGAAGCAGGGAGGACAATCAATGGATGTTTTCCATTACATGATCCCTGGCAAGTGTCCGGTGTCAAAACATGAAACAAGATATGTTTCCCATTTGAAAAGCAGAGTCACATAAATTACAGTATTAATGTTCTTCATAGTAATACTGTATATACTCGAGTATAAGCCGAGGCACTTAATTTTACCACAAAAAACTGGGAAAACGTATTGACTCAAGTACAAGCCTAGGGTGAGAAATGCGCAGCTACTGTAAGTGGAAAAGAGGGTCAACAATGCCCATTTGCAGCCTCACTGTGCCCATTTGCAGCCATAGGTCCCCTGAACTTCAAACTTGGTAGTTAAGGGTTCCTAGATGCCCCCCTAGCTGCAGCCAAAATTGGAGTCTCTGGACCTAAAGGGTCCCGAAATGACATTGCTGCAGGTGGACACAGTTGACCGACTTTGGGGCCCTGTATCTCGGGGTCACTTGATGCTAGGAACCCCAAATTTGGTGTGCAAACCCAGTGGAACTAGCACTACAACATATCCATGGGGTTCCTAGCACCAAGTGGCCCAGAGATAGTCGGTTCGGAAAATGTCAAGCATTTTTCTGCAGCAGAGAATGACAGGGAACCGACTTTGGTGCCCCCTATCCTGGGGCCACTTGGTGCTAGGAACACCATCACAAAAAAATGTGCTTAAAAACTCGGCATATACTCGAGTATATATGGTACTCATTTCCAAAATGTTTCTCTGGACCCAAAGGGTCCCAAAATAACATTGCTGCAGATGGACACAGTTGACGACTTTGGGGCCCCGTATCTCAGGGACACTTGGTGCTAGGAACCCCAAATTTATATATATTGTAATGTTGGTTCCACTGGGTTTGCACGCCAAATTGGGGTTCCTAGCACCAAGTGGCCCGAGATACGGGGCCGCAAAGTCGGGTCAGAAAATGACATTTTTTGCTGCAGAAAAGTGCTTGACTTGAGTATAAGCCCAGGGGGGCACTTTCAGCACAAAAAAATGTGCTGAAAAACTCGGCTTATACTTGAGTATATACGGTACTTAATTTTGTGCAAATATCCATTGACAGCTCCAAGCAGGTGTATTGGAGCAATTGAGGATGGGGAGACTGTTGAGTTGGTCTACTGAAACATTTCTGCTTCTCTTGCTTTAGACTACAGAACACTTCCTTCCCTCTTTATCTCCATAACATAGGAGGATAGTGTTTTATAATTTGCCGAGATAGCAGCGGAGGCGAATAACATTGACATTTTAGTATATTACACACATGGGGGGGAATGGGACTCTGGGGTCCATAGGAGAAGGGGAAAAGGAGGGCCCATGTGTAGTAAAAAGTGGGTGTAACGACAAAGCACTGCATGTTGGGTACGGTTTAGAGGCCTGGCGGGTCTACAGGGTGGCATATAGAAAGACAGGGAGGGCGCACCGACCTTGTGCATTACCAGAGATAGTAAAAACAAGAGTCATACTCACAAACAATTGTTTAAAAGAGGCTTGACATTGCTCAAAGAATTTGGAGCTGTGTCTTCTAGGCACCCTTCAACCTGGACCGGGTATGTAGGAGGAACCAGATGGTATCGCAAGGGGCGTACGCGTTACGAGGGAGTACCCTCTTCATTGGAGCCTTAGCAGTAGCAGCTACAGGGTGGCATGGCAGAGGTGGAGATGGAGATGGAGGTGGAGCAGATACCCCTCCCCGTCTTTTCCATGCTGTGGTTGAGACTGCTTGGTGAGGAACGTGGAGACTGGGTGGCACTGGACGGTACAGTGAGGTCTGCTCTGCAATTTCAGCTACAAATTAAAATAATGTAAAAGTACTTGGTGGGGGTTTGTCATTTGAAATGACAGATTCCCACTAGGTACTTTCTATCCAATTTTTTCACATATGCTTTGGGCCCACTGGGGACTTCGTATGTCCTCCTGCGGGCTAGTCTGCCCCTGAGTATGCTTGAAGCATGCTAGATTTCAGGAATCATCAATGGGTGTGTAGGCAGGTGCAGTCTGCTTCCTCCACTGTAGGTGGTGCCCAATCAGAGAGGCAATACAGCCCCAGAGAGGAAGTCAGGGGAAGCTCTTCTTCTCTATGCTGTACCCAGGTGACCCTTAGTGGCCATCTTGGGTCAGCAGAGCCTTTGCAAGTCCCTGCTCCCCAGGGTTTGGCATGCATTTGCAAGTTGGTAGTGTAGTCAGTGCCGATCCTGACCTCCCTGGGGCCCTAAGCAAAATTCTGCTACGGGGCCCTCTACCTGACCCATGATGCCGTGAGCTATTGAAACAATTTGCCATTGCTACACAGTCACACCTGACACTTCAGTGCTCCCAATACAATCCTCCCTCCTTAAAACAAAACAGTCAAAGAACAAGTACAGCAATATAGAACAGACATGTATATAATATATATATATATCTTTACATATCTGAGTGCGGATCCCCCACTTACATCAGGGTCCCCAGAGATTCCCCACTTACATCAGGGTCCCCAGAGAGCCCCACCTTACATAAGGGTCCCCAGAGAGCCCCTCCTTACATCAGGGTCCCCAGAGAGCCCCTCCTTACATCAGGGTCCCCAGAGAGCCACCCCTTACCTCAGGATCCCCAGAGAGCACCCCCTTACATAAGGGTCCCCAGAGAGCACCCCCTTTACATTAGGGTCCCCAGAGAGCACCCCCCCTTACATCAGGGTCCCCAGAGAGCATCCCCCTTACATCAGGGTCCATCAGGGTCCCCAGAGAGCATCCCCCTTACATCAGGGTCCCCAGAGAGCATCCCCCTTACATCAGGGTCCCCAGAGAGCACCCCCTTACATCAGGGTCCCCAGAGAGCATCCCCCTTACATCAGGGTCCCCAGAGAGCATCCCCCTTACATCAGGGTCCCCAGAGAGCATCCCTATAAAGCCCCTCCTTACATCAGGGTCCCCAGAGAGCCCCCCATACATCAGTGTCCTCAGAGAGCCTCCCTACTTACATAAGGGTCTGCAGCATTGCCCTTTACATCAGAGTTCCCCCTTGCATTGTAAGGTGGAATCCTGCAGACTATGATGTAAAGGGGAACTCTGGGAATGTGGCGAGGACTGTGGTGACCAGAGAAAGAAAACACTAAGATAAGGGGGTTAACTGATATAAACCTTTATATCAGTGCCCCCTTACAATATTGTATTGACCCCCCCTA
This sequence comes from Lithobates sylvaticus, assembly GCA_028564925.1. Lineage (NCBI taxonomy): Eukaryota > Metazoa > Chordata > Amphibia > Anura > Ranidae > Lithobates > Lithobates sylvaticus. Next base: position 23,563,103 of record CM053036.1, on the reverse strand, counting down.
GACTGGCCTGTTAGGTGCACTGTGCAGGGCTCAGTCAGTCGGCTCCAGCTTGGTGGCTCTGGTTTTATCCAATAGTTTCCTCTCCGCAGTCCATATATGTCTGACTTCTCCCATGACCCCCATCCTGGCAGCACTCCCACTCTCCAGATGTGATATAATACAAGAGATGATCAGAGGCTGCGGATGGTACAGGGGAGGTCAGAGGCTGCAGATGGTACAGGGGAGGTCAGAGTCTGCAGATGGTACAGGGGAGGTCAGAGGCTGCGGATGGTACAGGGGAGGTCAGAGGCTGCGGATGGTACAGGGGAGGTCAGAGGCTGTGGATGGTAAAGGAGAGGTGAGAGGCTGCGGATGGTACAGGGGAGAGGCTGCGGATGGTACAGGGGAGGTCAGAGGCTGCGGATGGGACAATAGGAGAGTTCAGAGGCTGTGGGGGGGGGGGGGCAACAGGAGAGGTCAGAGGCTGCGGGGGGGCAACAGGAGAGGTCAGGGGGGGGGGGGGGGCAACAGGAGAGGTCAGAGGCTGCGAGGGGGGGACAGGAGGTCAGAGGCTGCGAGGGGGGGGACAGGAGGTAAGAGGCTGCAGGGGGGGGGGCAGGAGGTCAGAGGGGGAGGGGGGCAGGGGGTCAGAGGCTGCAAGGGGCGACAGGATGTCAGAGGCTGCAGGGGCGACAGGATGTCAGAGCCTGCAGGGGGCCCCAGGAGGTCAGAGGCTGCGGAGGGGACGTAGGAAGGCTTTATTTTTAAACATGGCGCCACTCGGCGCCATTGTGTCACTGCGCATGCGCCCGCCTTTCCAAAAATTGCAGAGCGTGTCTGGAACAGCGCTGGCGCATGCGCAGTTGCATGTCGGCCCCGCAGCCATCTTTTTTTCAGGCGCCGCTGCCCTCACAGCAGCGCCAGCGGCCCCAGGGGTCCCTGAGCAGAGCCGATCCGCCCTTGGGGCCCCCCGCACAGTGGCGGGGCCCTACGCAGCTTGCGTAGTCCGCGTATAGGGCGGATCGGCTCTGAGTGTAGTGACAGGTTCCAAGTCTGTCAGGGACAGTACTAGCGGCAGGTAAAGGTTCCAGACCAGAGGAGGGAAAACATCGGGTTTGCTATTTCTCTGGACTTCCTACTGCTTGGGCAAGAGATGGCCAGGCGGCTTTCTGCCCCTCCTAACAGGCTCTGAAACCTGCTTCACTGCACGCTGTTAGGATTCATGAGTGTTCCTGGTTGGGCTGTCTTCCCACCGGGTTTGTTGTGAGCTGTCTTTGCTTTACTTCGATACAAGTTCTTAACATTGCACCCGTGTGTTATTGCCATCGCACCACGCTGCACTCACCTACAGGTGTTTTTCTGTACCTGCAGAAATTGTTCTGAACCTGAAATCAAAAAAACTAATGCAGACATAACATAGAAGATCTGGTAGGCTGGAGTACATTACATTTTTACATATTGTACTTTAACTGCACAGAAAAATGTCAGGTCTCACTCTAATTCATCCCAAAGGTGTTCTATCAGGTTGAGGTCAGGCCAGTCAAGTTTCTCCACCTCAAACTTGTTCATCCATGTCTTTATGGACCTTGCTTTGTGCCTTGGTGCGCAGTCATGTTGGAACAGGAAGGGGCCGTCCCCAAACTGTTCCCACAAAGTTGGGAGCATGAAATTATCCAAAATGTCTTGGTATGCTGACGCCTTAAGAGTTCCCTTCACTGGAACTAGGGGGCCAATCCCAACCCCTGAAAAACAACCCCCCACACCATAATCCCCCATCCACCAAATGATTTGGACCAAGGAACTTGACTGGCCTGAGTCCTGACCTCAACCTGATAGAACACCTTTGGGATGAATTAGAGCGGAGACTGTGAGCCAGGCCATCTCATCCAACATCAGTGCCTGACCTCACAAATGCCCCTCTGGAAGAATGGTCAAACATTCCCATAGACACACTCCTAAACCTTGTGGACGGCCTTCCCAGAAGAGTTGAAGCTGTTATAGCTGCAAAGGGTGGGCCAACTCAATATTGAACCCTACGGACTAAGACTGGGATGCCATTAAAGTTCATGTGCGTGTGTGTGTGTTTGTGTGTGTGTGTTTGTGTGTGTCTGTGTTTGTGTGTGTGTGTGTGTGTTTGTGTGTGTGTGTGTGTGTGTGTCTGTGTTTGTGTGTGTGTGTGTGTGTGTGTTTTTGTGTGTGTGTATTTGTGTGTGTGTTTGTGTGTGTGTGTTTGTGTGTGTTTGTGTTTGTGTGTGTATGTGTGTTTGTGTGTGTTTGTGTGTGTGTGTGTGTGCTTGTGTGTTTGTGTGTGTGTGTTTGTGTGTGTGTGTGTGTGTTTGTGTGTGTGTGTGTGCGTGTTTGTGTGTGTGTGTGTGTGTGTGTTTGTGTGTGTGTGTGTTTGTGTGTGTTTGTGTGTGTGTCTGTGTTTGTCTGTGTTTGTGTGTGTGTGTGTGTGTGTTTGTGTGTGTGTGTGTTTGTGTGTGTCTGTGTTTGTGTGTGTCTGTGTTTGTGTGTGTGTGTTTGTGTGTGTGTGTGTGTGTGTGTTTGTATTTGTGTGTTTGTCTGTGTGTGTGTGTGTGTTTGTGTGTGTGTGTGTGTTTGTTTGTGTGTGTGTGTGTGTGTGTGTTTGTTTGTGTGTGTGTGTGTGTGTTTGTGTGTGTCTGTGTGTTTGTGTGTGTGTGTTTGTGTGTGTGTGTGTTTGTGTGTGTGTGTGTTTGTGTGTGTGTGTTTGTGTGTGTGTGTGTTTGTGTGTGTGTGTGTTTGTGTGTGTGTGTTTGTGTGTGTGTGTTTGTGTGTGTTTGTGTGTGTGTGTGTTTGTGTTTGTGTGTGTGTGTGTGTTTGTGTTTGTGTTTGTGTGTGTTTGTGTTTGTGTGTGTTTGTGTTTCGGGGGGTATGTGCTATATAATAATTATTTTACAACGTGTGCTGTTATTTTGACAGAAACATGAAATACTGACTTCAAAAATACTTGTGATAATTGTCCTGTTCGTATGCCTTACAATGTCAGAGATATTCTCCAGGGATTGGTACAAAAGATTGACATGAATAGGATTCTCCACCCATTGATGCACATTGTCCCTGGCACTTGTATAAAGCTCTATGCTCTGTATGGACTGGCCAAGGAGTACAAGATGCTGCTCTCACCCGTGTACCTGGCTGTGTTATGGATTCTGCAGAACAGAGGTAATGTACCACCAGCTTGGATATGAACCATCTACAGCTGGGCAATGCCAGCACAGATTTTCTTTTGTGGACAGGGCAGTGTAGAGTTGGGCAGATGATGAAAATGAGAACATCTAAAGCTGGCCATACTTTTTTTGGTATACGTTTCTTTCATTCAGCAGGGGCTGTTCTATCGTCGATGTTTTCCTCCTGAATTTTTTATTTTTGATTGGAAGGATGTCCGGTGGAGTGGTGCCAATAGAGGCTCTCACAGAGCGTACTTTGGCCGGTTCTTTAGGAGGCAGCCAAATTTTGTGCTCAGTGTATGGCCAGCTTAAAACATATTTGACCGCTTCAGCCCCAGAAGATTTTACCCCCTTCCTGACCAGAGCACTTTTTGCGATTCGCCACTGCGTCGCTTTAGCTGACAATTGTCATGCAATGCTGTACCCAAACAAAATTTACCTCATTTTTTTCTACCACAAATAGAGCTTTCTTTTGGTGGTATTTGATCACCTCTGCGGTTTTTATTTTTTGCGCTACAAGCAAAAAAAGAGCGACAATTAAAAAAATAAAAATAAAACGCAATGTTCTGTACTTTTTGCTATAACAAATATTCTCTTTTTTTTTTTTAACCACCTGATTACTTTGCACTTAAACCCCCCTCGTGACCAGACCAATTTTCAGCTTTTGGCGCTGACGTACTTTGAATGACAATTGCGCGGTCATACAACGCTGTACCCAAATGAAATTCTTACAATTTTTTTCCCACAAATAGAGCTTTTTTTTGGTGGTGTTTAATCACAGCTGGGGTTTTTATTTTTTGCTAAACAAACAAAATAGATGGAAAATTAAAATAAAAAATAAAATCATGTTTAATAGTTTGTTATAAAATCTTGCAAACAGGTAATTTTTCTGCTTCATTGATATGCGCTGATGAGGCGGCACTGGTGGGCACTGATAGGCTGCACTGGTGGGCACTGATAGGCTGCACTGGAGGGGACAGATAAGTCGGTACTGATGGGCACAGCAAAGATGGCACTGATGGACACGGATGGGTGGCACGGATGGGTGGCATGGATGGGTAGCACCGATGGGCACTGATGGATGGCACTGATAGATGGCACTGATGGGCACTGATAGGTGGCACTGACAGATGGCACTGATGGGCATTGATAGGTGGCACTGATGGGCACTGATAGGTGGCACTGATGGGCACTGGTAGGGGACACTGATGAGCACTGGTAGGTGACACTGATGAGCACTGGTAGGTGACACTGATGTGCAGCACTGGCACTGTGGGCACTGACAGATGGCACTGTGGGCACTGACAGGTGGAGCTAGTGGGCACTGGTAGGCGGCACTTTTATTAGCCAAAGGTGGGCACCATGGACCCTGGGCACATTGCAGTGAGATGGACTGATGTCCCTCTCACTGCCACCGGTGATCGGCTTTTTTTTTTTTCTCCTCGCGCTGTCAGCGCGACCAGGAAAAAAGCCGATTACCGGCTCTGTTATTATCACATGATCAGCTGTCATTGGCTGACAGCTGATCACGTGGTAAGGGGTCGGGATCCCTTACTCGGATCTTTGATCCAGCGAGTCTCACAGACTCGTGGATCACAGAGCGCGCTGCGCGCGCCCTTCAGGGGGCGCGCAGGCAGCTCGTGGCCGGGACGACGTCAATAGACGTCGTCCCGGCATCTTAGATCCGCGCTGTAGCCGTCATTCGGCTATAGCGCGGATCTCAGGTGGTTAAAAAGCAATTTTTTTTCTCAGTTTAGACCGATATGTATTCTTCTACATATTTTTGGTTAAAAAAAAAAAAATCGCAATAAGTGTATATTGATTGGTTTGCGCAAAAGTTATAGCGTCTACAAAATAGGGGATAAATTTAGGGCATTTTTTTTTATACTAGTAATGGCGGCGATCTGCGATTTTTAAAGTTCTACGTGTTCTAGTTGATCTATGTGATTAACAACTTGATTTTCTCTGCACTTAATATGTACCTCATTGATAATATTGTATTTCAAGTGTGTAATGACATTTGGCTCAATGTCTAATTTCGTGTACCGTGCAGATACTTTAATAAAAAAAATCGAAACAGAAATATAAAAAAAAAAAAAAATAACCTTTACAACCCCTTTAAAGGCACTTTAATAGAGTGGAGATGGATTAGAACCTCTGTCTGTTTTTTACTGCTGTCTGTGCCCCTGTTAGGGAGATTTATCCACTCTATTTGTCCTGTTTACCATTATCATTGAAAGTAAAAGTAAATCCCAAATTTGGGGTTTTCCCCAGAAAAGTAATAGGGGGGGGGGGGGGGGATTTAGGGATTCCCTTTATTTGCAGGGATTTGTTTTGGCTATGGGACAGGAAGTTAAGGGAAATCTCCCTAATGGGACACAAATACAAAAAAGGAGAGTCGCCCTGGGACTTTAAATGAGGTGGTCACAGTTAGCCACTGACTACCAAGAGTAATAGTAGTATAAATGTTTATTAACCACTTCAGCCCCGGACCAATTTGCAGCCAAAGGACCAGGCCCCTTTTTGCGATTCGGCACTGCGTCGATTTAACTGACAATTGCGCGGTCGTGCGACGTGGCTCCCAAACAAAATTGAGGTCCTTTTTTCCCACAAATAGAGCTTTCTTTTGGTGGTATTTGATCGCCCCTGCGGTTTAAATTTTTTGCGCTATGAACAAAAAAGAGCGACAATTTTGAAAAAAAAAACGCATTCTTTTTTATTTTTTGCTATAATAAATATCCCCCAAAAATATATAAAAAAAACATTTTTTTTCCTCAGTTTAGGCCGATACGTATTCTTCTACATAATTTTGGTAAAAAAAATCGCAATAAGCGATTATTGATTGGTTTGCGCAGAAGTTATAGCGTTTACAAGATAGGGGATAGTTTTATAGCATTTTTATTAATAATTTTTTTTTTATTAGTAATGGCGGCGATCAGCGATTTTTATTGTGACTGCGACATTATGGCGGACACATCGGACATTTTTGACACATTTTTGGGACCATTGTCATTTATACAGCAATCAATGCTATTTAAATGCATTGATTCCTGTATAAATGACACTGGCAGTGAAGGGGTTAACCACCAGGTGGCAGTGTAGGGGTTAAGTATGCCTAGGGGTGTGTTTCTTACTGTGGGGGGGCGTGGCTGTCAGCTAGTGAATGCTGATCTCTGCTCCAATCACAGGGAGCAGAGATCGGCGTCACTAGTTGCTAGGCAGAACGGGGGGATGCTGTTTATTTCCGCATCTCCCCGTTCAGCCTTCCCGTGAGACGATCGAGGGTGTCCCCGCGGCGATCGAGTCTGCGGGACCCGCGACCGGCCTCACGGGGGTCCCGACCGGCGCGAGCACCCGTTGGCACGGCGGCATCTTAAAGGGGACGTATATATACGCCCTTATGCCTGTCCGTGCCATTCTGCCGACGTATATCTTCGTGCGCCGGTCGGGAAGCGGTTAAAATAATTGTACATACATGGGTAATATAGCATACTAGCTCAGCCAATGGATTTGCACATAGTAAAAAGAATAAATAAAGTTGATACAAACATTATACAATGCAATATATACCAATTCAGAAAACCCAACGCGCGCTTCGCAAGATCATTGCTCGCTCATCAGGGGTAGATGCAGATGAAATGTGTCAATTAAAAAAAACAGAGTTTCCATCGCTGAACCCCCAAATAGACGGCAGCAGCCTGAGTATGGCACGGGAGCTGAGGGGGAGAAGACGAACACGAGTACCCCCAAGGGGGATGCCAGGCGGCAGACATGGCATAGGTGAAGGTGAATGGTCCTAATTGTCTCAGTATGTAACTTAATAGATATCCAATCCAATAATGAAGCAGACATAGAGACCATGAGTAAGAAAGTGAATCCTGAAAAAATGTGTTTGTCTGGGAAATCAACCCCTTGATATACAAACAGCTGAACAGCAATGAAGATTTCTGTGATGTGCATAGTATTGGTGAGTGAATAGTATTGGTGAGTGAATAGTATTGGTGAGTGCATAGTATTGGTGAGTGAATAGTATTGGTGAGTGCATAGTATTGGTGAGTGCATAGTATTGGTGAGTTCACTTCCTTCACTCACCAATACTATGCACATCACAGAAATCTTAATTGATGTTCAGCCGAAAAGCGCGTCGGGTTTCCTGATGAGTGCATTGGTATATACTGCATTGTATAATGTTTGTATCAACTTTATTTATTCTTTTTACTATGTGAAAATCCATTGGCTGAGCTAGTATGCTATAGGACCATGAGGCAGGTTTTTTTTGAGCAGTTTAAGGCCTCATAGCTGAAGACAATGGGGCTAGTCATTTTGTCATCTGGTTATCTTGCACGTATGCACTACCGTTAGCCAATGCACTTTAAGGTCTTTACTCACAGGACCCCAAGATAGCTGCCACCTTCCATCTTCCTCTGGACACAGGCCGGTGATGTGGTTCTTCTCCAGACCAGATCCCATGTGTTGAGGTCCAGCAATCAGCTTCTGGCAAGATCAATCCAAGATAGCTGCCACCTTCCATCTTCCTCTGGACACAGGCCGGTGATGTGGTTCTTCTCCAGACCAGATCCCATGTGTTGAGGTCCAGCAATCAGCTTCTGGCAAGATCAATCCAAGATAGCTGCCACCGTCCATCTTACTCTGGACACAGGTCAGTGAGTGATGTAGTCCTTCTCCAGACCAGATCCCATCTGTTAAGGTCCAGCAATCAGCTTCTAGCAAGATCAATCCAGGCCCTCAGCCCTGATTCCACCTCAAGAACAGCTTTAAAGTTCATGGTAGCAACCCATCAGTCTTAGAACCCTCCTGGGGAGTGAGAGCCCAGCTCTCCACTGCTTCTGACTATTTATCAGGATTCCAACCCCCTATTGGACACTCATCTCCAGGGATTGGCTGGAACATGATCAATATTCAGACGGTTATTTACATCTCCCCCTCTTCTTCTAGATTCAAGGGGAAGCAATCAAACTCCCAGCCTGTGAAACCATGAACAGACCAGGACAAATGATCGCTGCTCCCTTAATTACAGAAGGAGCCAAAAACTAAATTTACTTTGCATCGGTAGTAGGGTGCTACAAGTGAAAAATATGTAGTTGTGTGTTACTGATAATAATTACTTAAAGAGGAACTGCAGTCTGCTCACATATTTTGTAATAAAAACATATTTAATATGCTGCAGAAATCTCCCTCCACTAAGTCTGTCTGCAGCCATTTTAACTGTGGGCAGCTAAAGCTGTTGCCTGTTCACTTCCTGGATTTACACAGGAGGCACACCTCTAGCTTAGCAGCTATCATTGGCCCTCTTATCACTCATCCCCCTCCCTTCCTGGCAAACTTTCACGAGAGTGATAGAGAGAGCTGTGCATGATGTCATAAGCCTAGGCTAATGACCAGACAAGAAACAGGAAGTGGGCTGTATAATTACTGGCAGAAAAAAAATGTTATTATCCAAAGTTAAAACAACAAGGGCAGAAGATTTAGAGCGGAGTTCCGCCCCCAAAAAATAAAAAAATACAGCAGCTGCTGACTTTTAAAATATGGACACTTACCTGTCCAGGGCACCCGCGATGTCCTCACCTGAAGCCGACCCGTCCCTCGGCTCCCGGGTGGAGGCGCCGGCATCTTTGGTGAGGGAAACAGGAAGTGCCACCTTGCAGCTTCACAGCCTGGTTCCCTACTGCGCATGCGTGAGTCGTGCTGCGCGTCCTGACTGGTCCCTGCTGCCTTCTGGGACCTGCTTGTCTCCCAGAAGACAGCGGAGGGGACCGAGTAGGGGCCGGACATGGCGTAGATCGCCGGGGATTCTGCGGCGATCTGTCGCCAGAAGTGGGAGCAAATACCTGGATTAGACAAGTATCTCCTCCCCCCCCTCTCCCCTGAAAGGTGCCAAATGTGACACCGGAGGGGGGGGGGGGGGGGAACCGGAAAAGTGGAAGTTCAATTTTTGTGTGGAACTCTGCTTTAATAGATAGGAAGTTAAAAAAAATTACATAAGAGCCGCTTTAACCGCTTCCCGACCGGCGCACACACATTTACGTTGGCAGAATGGCACAGACAGGCATAAGGGCGTACAGGTATGTCTCTTTGAATATGCCCCCCTGCCATCACGTGCGCGACGGTCGGGACCCCCGTGAGTCCGATCGCGGGTCCCGTGGACTCGATCGCCGCGGGGAGGACGAGCAGGGAGATGCGGAAGTAAAAAGCATCTCCCCGTTCTGCTTAGCAACAAGTGACACTGATCTCTGCTCCCTGTGATTGGAGCAGAGATCAGTGACTGTCACACACAGCCACGCCCCCCCACAGTTAGCAACACGCCCCTAGGACACACTTAACCCCTACACTGCCACCCCCCTGGTTAACCCCTTCACTGCCAGTGTAATTTACACAGAAATCAGTGCATTTGTATAGCACTGATTACTGTATAAATGACAATGGTCCCAAAAATGTTTCAAAAATGTCCGATGTGTCCGCCATAATGTTGCAGTCACGATAAAAATCGCTGATCGCCGCCATTACTAGTAAAAAAAATATTATTAAAAATGCTATAAAACTATCCTCTATTTTGTAAACGTTATAACTTTTGCGCAAACCAATCAATAATCGCTTATTGTGACCAAAAATATGTAGAAGAATACGTATCGGCCTAAACTGAGGAAAAAAAAATTTTTTAATATATTTTGGGGGGATATTTATTATAGCAAAAAGTTAAAAATAATGCATTTTTTTTCAAAACTGTCGCTCTTTTTTTGTTTATAACGCAAAAAATAAAAAACGCAGAGGTGATCAAATACCACCAAAAGAAAGCTCTATTTGTGGGAAAAAAAGGACGTCAATTTTGTTTGGGAGTCATGTCGCACGACCGCGCAATTGTAAGTTAAAGCGACGCAGTGCCGAATCGCAAAAAGTGCTCTTGTCTTAAGCCAGCAAAATGGTCCAGTCTGAAAGTGGTTAAGAATAAGCTTTGGAATAACTATACACAAAGGGCATTCATTGTTGTAGAAATAAAGATATTTTAGAAATATGCCGTAGTTGCATACAGTGCATGTATAGTGTCCATAATTCACATGACCGATTATTTTACTCATTCCCTATCTTTTCACAGCCTCCTCCTCTTCTTCTACTATCCGGGATGGTAAGTACATTCTTTAGCTATATGACTATAAATCACAGCAACAGTCCTGCTTATTATTATTGCTCAATATCACATGCTGAATAATAATAATATTGGGAAAAATCAAACGTGATCCAAAGTGAGATCTACAGCCAATATTAATACTCCAAGTACCCATTCAATTTCAAAAAAGTTTTAGCTTTTTTCAATATATAATGAGTAGACATGGGAACTGTCAAAAAATTCGTTTCGTTTCGTCCCGTTTCGTATATAAAAAAATTCGTAATTCGTGTACGAAATTCCGTTCGAATTCGTACGAAATTCGGACGAATCGTAATTTTTTTTCCGAATCGTTAGTAAAGTTACGAATCGTTACGAATCGTTACGAATCGTTACGAATCGTTAACGCGGCTAATGAATTGTTGGTTCTCATAACACAGAGAACAATTCGAATCCAACTACAAATATCGAATTTCAATTTTAAGTTACGAATCGTTACGAATAGTTACGAATCGTTAGTAAATCCAACTACAAATATCGAATTTCAACTAATATGAAAGAAATTATAATAGCGGATATAACGAATGCTTTGAATGCTTCGAATGAATTCGAGATTCAGTATATCTAATAAAGAGAACTGTTCCTGCACAAAGTGTCATTTTTGCAGGAAAAAAAGCTATTTAAAATCACTTGCGGCTATTGCCGGCAAATGAATTGTCAGCTCCATAACACAGAGAACAGTCATTCATTGATATAAAAAAAAAAAAAAAGCGTGGGGGTCCCCCCAAATTCAATAACCAGGCCCTTCAGGTCTGGTATGGATATTAAGGGGGACCCCAGCCAAAAAAAATGGCGTGGGGTCCCCCCCAAATATCCATACCAGACCCTTATCTGAGCACGCAACCTGGCAGGCCGCAGGAAAAGAGGGGGGGCGAGAGAGGCCCCCCCTCCCGCCTGAACCATACCAGGCCACATGCCCTCAACATTGGGAGGGTGCTTTGGGGGTCTGGGACCCCCAAAGCACCTTGTCCCCATGTTGATGAGGACAAGGGCCTCATCCCCACAACCCTGGCCGGTGGTTGTGGGGGTCTGCGGGCGGGGGGCTTATCGGAATCTGGAAGCCCCCTTTAACAAGGGGACCCCCAGATCCCGCCCCCCTCTGTGTGAAATGGTAAGGGGGTACAAAAGTACCCCTACCATTTCACCAAAAAGGTGACAAAAATGGTAAAAATGACAGGAGACGGTCTTTGACAATTCCTTTATTAAAATCTTCTTTCTTCTTTCTTCTGGTCTTCCTTTCTTCATCTTCTCCTTCCGTCATCTTCTTCCATCTTCTTTCATCTTCTTCTTCCTTCGATTCGCTTCTTCTTCCTCCGGTCTTCTCGTCCTTCTCGCCCTTCTCGTCCAGCATCGGCGTCGTCGTCTCTTTTCGCAGGCCGCTCCTCGCAATGGGAGGCTCCCGCTCTGTGAGGCTCCGCTCCGCTGACAGGTCTTTTATAACGAAGGCACCTGGTAACCCCGCCCCCTCTGACGCACGGGGACGTCATGTGGAATTCCCTATGGCTTTTCCCATGACGTCAGAGGGGGGGCGGGGTCACCAGGTGCCTTCGTTATAAAAGACCTGTCAGCCGGAGCGAAGCCTCACAGAGCGGGAGCCTCCCATTGCGAGGAGCGGCCTGCGAGAAGAGACGACGACGCCGATGCCGGACGAGAAGGACGAGAAGACCGGAGGAAGAAGAAGCGAATCGAAGGAAGAAGAAGATGGAAGAAGATGACGGAAGGAGAAGATGAAGAAAGGAAGACCAGAAGAAAGAAGAAAGAAGATTTTAATAAAGGAATTGTCAAAGACCGTCTCCTGTCATTTTTACCATTTTTGTCACCTTTTTTGGTGAAATGGTAGGGGTACTTTTGTACCCCCATACCATTTCACACAGGGGGGGGCGGGATCTGGGGGTCCCCTTGTTAAAGGGGGCTTCCAGATTCCGATAAGCCCCCCGCCCGCAGACCCCCACAACCACCGGCCAGGGTTGTGGGGATGAGGCCCTTGTCCTCATCAACATGGGGACAAGGTGCTTTGGGGGGGACCCCAAAGCACCCTCCCAATGTTGAGGGCATGTGGCCTGGTACGGTTCAGGCAGGAGGGGGGGCCGCTCTCGTCCCCCCCTCCTTTCCTGCGGCCTGCCAGGGTTGTGTGCTCGGATAAGGGTCTGGTATGGATTTTGAGGGGGACCCTACGCCATTTTTTTTTTTTGGGCTGGGGTCCCCCTTAATATCCATCCCAGACCTGAAGGGCCTGGTTATTGAATTTGGGGGGACCCCTACGCATTTTTTTTTATCAATGACTTCAATGAATGACTGTTCTCTGTATTACGGATCCGACAATTCATTTGCCGGCAATAGCCGCAAGTGATTTTAAATAGTTTTTTTTTCCTGCAAAAATGACACTGTGCAGGAACATTTCTCTATATTAGATATACTGAATCTCGAAGCATTCGAAGCATTCGTTATATCCGCTATAATAATTTCTTTCATATTAGTTGAAATTAGATATTTGTTAGTAGTTGTATTCGAATTGTTCTCTGTTTTACGGGAACCGGCAATTAGCCGCGAGTGATTTTAAATAGCTTTCTTTTCTGCAAAAATGACACATTGTACAGAGAGAGTTCTAAGCACGGGAAACATGCCCCCTTCTATATACTATATACTCTATAGTATGCCTATGAAGGGGGGGGGGCATGTTTCCCGTGCTTAGAACTCTCTCTGTACAATGTGTCATTTTTGCAGAAAAGAAAGCTATTTAAAATCACTTGCGGCTAATTGCCGGTTCCCGAAATACAGAGAACAATTCGAATACAACAACTAACAAATATCTAATTTCAACTAATATGAAAGAAATTATTATAGCGGATATAACGAATGCTTCGAATGCTTCGAGATTCAGTATATCTAATATAGAGAAATGTTCCTGCACAGTGTCATTTTTGCAGGAAAAAAAAACTATTTAAAATCACTTGCGGCTATTGCCGGCAAATGAATTGTCGGATCCGTAATACAGAGAACAGTCATTCATTTAAGTCATTGATAAATAAATGCGTAGGGGTCCCCCCAAATTCAATAACCAGACCCTTCAGGTCTGGGATGGATATTAAGGGGGACCCCAGCAAAAAAAAAAAAAATGGCTTAGGGTCCCCCTCAAAATCCATACCAGACCCTTATCCGAGCACACAACCTGGCAGGCCGCAGGAAAGGAGGGGGGGACGAGAACGGCCCCCCTCCCGCCTGAACCGTACCAGGCCACATGCCCTCAACATTGGGAGGGTGCTTTGGGGTCCCCCCCAAAGCACCTTATCCCCATGTTGATGAGGACAAGGGCCTCATCCCCACAACCCTGGCCGGTGGTTGTGGGGGTCTGCGGGCGGGGGGCTTATCGGAATCTGGAAGCCCCCTTTAACAAGGGGACCCCCAGATCCCGGCCCCCCCCTGTGTGAAATGGTAAGGGGGTACAAATGTACCCCTACCATTTCACCAAAAAAGGTGACAAAAATGGTAAAAATGACAGGAGACAGTCTATGACAAATCCTTTATTAAAATCTTCTTTCTTCTTTCTTCATCCTTCAGTTTCTTCATCTTCTCCTTCCGTCATCTTCTTCCATCTTCTTCTTCCTTCGATTCGCTTCTTCTTCCTCCGGACTTCTCGTCCTTCTCGTCCGGCGTCGGCGTCTCTTCTCGCAGGCCGCTCCTCGCAATGGGAGGCTCCCGCTCTGTGAGGCTTCGCTCCGGCTGACAGGTCTTTTATAACGAAGGCACCTGGTGCCCCCGCCCCCCCTCTGACGTCATGGGGAAAGCCATAGGGAATTCCACATGACGTCCCCGTGCGTCAGAGGGGGCGGGGTTACCAGGTGCCTTCGTTATAAAAGACCTGTCAGCGGAGCGGAGCCTCACAGAGCGGGAGCCTCCCATTGCGAGGAGCGGCCTGCGAGAAGAGACGCCAACGCCAGACGAGAAGGACGAGAAGACCGGAGGAAGAAGAAGCGAATCGAAGGAAGAAGAAGATGGAAGAAGATGGAAGAAGAAGATGCCGGAAGGAGAAGATGAAGAAAGGAAGACCAGAAGAAAGAAGATTTTAATAAAGGAATTGTCAAAGACCGTCTCCTGTCATTTTTACCATTTTTGTCACCTTTTTTGGTGAAATGGTAGGACCCCCATACCATTTCACACAGGGGGGGCCGGGATCTGGGGGTCCCCTTGTTAAAGGGGGCTTCCAGATTCTGATAAGCCCCCAGCCCGCAGACCCCCACAACCACCGGCCAGGGTTGTGGGGATAAGGCCCTTGTCCTCATCAACATGGGGACAAGGTGCTTTGGGGGGGGACCCCAAAGCACCCTCCCAATGTTGAGGCATGTGGCCTGGTACGGTTCAGGCGGGAGGGGGGGCCGCTCTCGTCCCCCCCTCCTTTCCTGCGGCCTGCCAGGTTGCGTGCTCGGATAAAGGGTCTGGTATGGATTTTGAGGGGACCCCACGCCATTTTTTTTTTTTTTTGGCCGGGGTTCCCCTTAAAATCCATCCCAGACCTGAAGGGTCTGGGATGGATATTTGGGGGGGACCCCACGCCATTTTTTTTTTTTTTTTTGGCTGGGGTCCCCCTTAATATCCATACCAGACCTGAAGGGCCTGGTTATTGAATTTGGGGGAACCCCTACGCTTTTTTTTTTTTCTGCAAAAATGACACTTTGTCATTCGAATTCATTCAAATTCATTCGTTATATCTGCTATAATAATTTTGTTCGAATTAGTTGAAATTCGATATTGGTAGTTGGATTAGAATAATTTGGAGCTCAAATTCGTAAACGGAATTTTTCCTGCAAAAATGACACTTTGTCATTCGAATTCATTCGAATCCATTCGAATTCATTCGAATGCATTCGAATCATTCGGCGACGAAATTCGTAAATGGAATTTCGTATTCCGTACGGAATTCGTATAAAAAAAAATTCGTACTACGGATTCGTAAATTCGTACGAATTTCGAAAAATTCGTACGAATTTCGAAAAATTCGTACGAATTACGAATTCGTACGAAACGAATCGCACATGTCTAATAATGAGCACCGGTACTAGGAACTGGAAACAGGCAAGAGATAGTTATTGTATTTTTTATTGTTTTAAACAAAAAGTTTAAAGAACACTAATGCCGCATACACACGATCGGAATTCTCGTCGGAAAAAACTCTGACGGTTTTTCCGATGGAATTCCGCTCAAGCTGTGTTGCCTACACACGGTCACACCAAATTCCGAGGGTCAATAACACAGCGGCATAAAACACATTCGACAGCACTATAAAAGGGAAGTTTAATGCTTCTGAGCATGCGTCGAATTGTTTCCAAGCATGCGTTGGAATTTTGAGTGTCGGAATTGCATACACACGATCGGAAAATCCGATAGAAAGGTTTTCCCTGGGAAAAATTGAGAACAGGTTCTCAATCCAAAGTCTGTTGGAAATTCCAACAGAAAAAGACCGTTGGGCATACACACGGTCGGAAAATCCGATGAAAAGCTCCCATCGGACTGTTTCCATCGGAAATTCCGACCGTGTGTACGCCGCATTAGACCTTCTTCTTTTCAGAACACAAATTATGGTAGGCCGGGGCTCTCCTGTACTTCTCATGCTCCCATCAAGTGGGAAGGTTGCGGGCATATTATTTGCAGTTAGCTTACCCCTGTATCTGGTGAACTGGCCCGTCATTAATGCATTTAGTAAGCAATGACTGAAAAAGAAAAAGAAATGAAAAACAGCTTTGTTTTTTCTCCCTTCCATCAGATCCTCCTAAACCTTCCACTACAACATATTTTTCCTGGGCCACTGGAGATATATCCAAATATTAGACATGTGCAATTCGTTTACTTCCAAATTAGTTTTTTAACAAATTCAATTTTGACAAATTCGTTAATTTCCGAAATTTCCAAATTTTAAAATTTCCGAAATTCAGAATTTCCAAAAATTCAGAATTTCTGAAAATTCAGAATTTCCAAATATCCAAATTTCCGTATTTTTAAATGTTCTGAATTTTCGAATTTCCAAATATTTGAATTTCCGAAAATTCAAAATTTTGGAATTTTGGAAATTCGGAATTCTAAATTTCGAAAATTCTAAATTTCAGAAATTCAAAGGGTTGTCGGGAAGAGGCCCTTGTCCTCATCAACATGGGGACAAGGTGCTTTGAGGTGGGGGGGCGCAGGGCTCCCCCTGCCCCAAAGCACCAACCCCCCCATGTTGAGGGCATGTGGCTTGGTATGGTCCAGGAGAGGGGAGCGCTCGCTCGCCCTGCTCTCCTGACCTGCTTCGCAGCCCAGAGCAAGATGACACACACGTCCACCCAGACAGCCGTCCAGGTGGTACAGAACCCCCGATCACCTGGCTCCACTCAAATAAATAGGCTCTACATTCGTTATTTCAGATAATTCGTAACTTCGGAAAAATTTGTACTCGTTAATTTAATAGTTAGTTATTAATTAAACTGATTTTCTTTCTTATTTTGAGATTTTCAAATTTTGAGATTTTCAAATCTTTGAATTCCCGAATTCCGAAAGTCCAAAAATTCGGAATTCAGAAAAACCGAAAATCCAAAATTCGATAATTCGGAAATCATAAAATTTGAAATTCGGAAATTCGAAAATTCGGAATTTCGGAAATCCGAAAATTCGGAATTTCGGAAATCCGAAAATTCGGAATTTCGGAAATCCGAAAATTCTGAATTTCGGAAATCCGAAAATTCGGAATTTCGGAAATCCGAAAATTGGAAATTCGGAAATTCAGAATTCCGGAAATCTGAAAATTCGAAATTCGGAAGTCCGGAAATTCGGAAATTCTAAAATCCGAAAAATTCGGAAATTCGGAAATCCGAAATATGGAAATGTGAAAATTCCCCAAATTTCCGAATTTTCGGATTTTTGAATTTCCAAATTCCGTATTTTCTAATTTTACATTTTTCTAATTTTAAAATTTTCGAATTTTAACATTTTCGAATTTTAACATTTTCGAATTTTAACATTTTCGAATTTTAACATTTTCGAATTTTGAATTTCGGATTTTCGGAATTCCGAATTTTCGGAATTCGGAAATTCAAAAAATTGAAAATTCGAAAATCAGAAAAAAGTTAATTTCGTAACTTCGGATAAATTCGTACTCGGTAATTTAATAGTTAGTTATTAATTAAACTGATTTTCTTTCTTTTTTTCTGATTTTCAAATTTTCCCGAATTCCGAAAATTCGGAAATTCGGAGTTCCGAAAGTCCAAAGATTCGGAATTCCGAAAAACCGAAAATCCAAAATTCGGAAATTCGGAAATTCGAAAATTTGAAATTCGGAATTTCGGAAATCCGAAAATTGGAAATTCTGAAATTCTGAAATCCGAAAATTCGGAATTTCGGAAATCCGAAAATTCGGAATTTCAGAAATCCGAAAATTCGGAAGTACGGAAATTCTGAAATTTGGAAATCCGAAAAATAGAAATGTGAACATTCCCAAAATTTCCGAATTCCGAATTTTCTAATTTCCGAATTTCCAATTTTCCGAATTTCCAAAGTTCCGAATTTCCAAATTTCCGAATTTCCGAAAACAGCAAAAAAAACTAATGAAACGAAAACGAAAAGGAACACGTTTTTTGTCAGTGCACATGTCTAGTTGGAGCCAACACCCTTCTAACAAAATTCCACGGTTTTGTTGTCGGAAAGCCCGATCGTGTGTACGAGGCCTTACATTTTTGTTCTTCCCTCACTTTCTCAGTGACAATGGTCCCACATACTAATAGTAGGGTGAATCTCACAGTGTCATAGTATCTCTATCATATTCTGGTTTCTAGTTTTATAGTTTAGACAGTTCTGTGTTTGATGGTTGCATTCATTTAGTATTATTTTATCTACAGAGAGTCCTCCGTCATCTCTGCGGTTGGCAGATGGTGAACATGCCTGTGCAGGACGGGTAGAGGTCTACCACCGAGGAGCCTGGCAAGCTGTGTGTGATGATGGCTGGAACAGAGTTAATGCAGAAGTGGTGTGCCACCAGGCTGGCTGTGGAAGTCCTATCGTTCCACTTGTTAAGTATGGACAAGGCGGTGGGAAGATCCTCTTTGATGATTTGAGTTGCAGTGGAACAGAGCAGACGCTATGGCAATGCTCACATCGTGGGTTCTATGTACATGACTGTATGCCTTTTGAACATGTTGGTGTTATATGCTCAGGTGATTATTTCCTTCATAATACATGATAGAAATGCAGACATCTATATAGAATTTAATCTTTGGTAATGTTCAAATTCATCGTACCTTGGTGCATGATCTTACAATAGAATTTTTTAGTTTTTTTTTGTGGAAAGAGATTAGACCGTTGGGTTTTTATTGCAGTCTGTCTCTGCATGAAGATTCCCCTCACTTTCATTACTGGTGGCACCAATTGTTGGGACAAGAAGTAAGGAGTAAGCACAATTAAATCTGACAGAGGTTCTGTTCTTTTCTAATTCTATCCAAATCCATAAAAAAAAAATTAAAAAAATAACCTGAGTTCCAGATTTAGGGTCCTCTCATATCTTATTTAGCAATCTGTAATGATCCTGGTCAGCTATTGGATATCGTTTGTTCTTATTCAGTAAGCTTACTAGAGCTATAAACAGCCTCAAAGGGATCTGAAGGAAACAAAATAGGACTTTATCTTTTGACCATTTTAATGATAAAGAAATTAAGATTGATGGCTAAACCCCATAACCTTAAAGGCTCAGGAATAGTCACACCTTACCCCAGTGCTGATCCTGACCTCCCTGGGGCCCTAAGCAAAATTCTGCTAAGGGGCCCTCTACCTGACCCATGATGCCGTGAGCTATGGAAACCATTTGCCATTGCCACACAGTCACACCTGACACTTCAGTGCTCCCAATACAATCCTCCCTCCTTTAAACAAAACAGTCAAAGAATAAGTACAGCAATATAGAACAGACATGTATATAATATATATATATATATATATATATATATATATATATATATATATATATCTTTAAATATCTGAGTGCGGATCCCCCACTTACATCAGGGTCCCCAGAGATTCCCCACTTACATCAGGGTCCCCAGAGATTCCCCACTTACATCAGGGTCCCCAGAGAGCCCCTCCTTACATCAGGGTCCCCAGAGAGCCCCTCCTTACATCAGGGTCCCCAGAGAGCCCCTTCTTACATAAGGGTCCCCAGAGAGCCCCTCCTTACATCAGGGTCCCCAGAGAGACCCTCCTTACATCAGGATCCCCCGAGAGCACCCCCTTACATTAGGGTCCCCAGAGAGCACCCCTCTTACATTAGGGTCCCCAGAGAGCACCCCCCTTACATCAGGGTCCCCAGAAAGCACCCCCCTTACATCAGGGTCCCCAGAGAGCATCCATATAAAGCCCCTCCTTACATCAGGGTCCCCAGAGAGCATCCCTATAAAGCCCCTCCTAACATCAGGGTCCCCAGAGAGCCCCCCATACATCAGTGTCCTCAGAGAGCCCCCCTACTTACATCAGGGTCTGCAGCATTGCCCTTTACATCAGAGTTCCCCCTTGCACTGTAAGGTGGAATCCTGCATACTATGATGTAAAGGGGAACTCTGGGAATGTGGGGAGGACTGTGGTGACCAGAGAAAGAAAACACTAAGATAAGGGGGTTAACTGATATAAGGGGGAAACCTTTATATCAGTACCCCCTTACAATATTGTATTGACTCCCCCTAGACTGGCCTGGCGGTGCTGTCACTGACTTCCTCTCAGGTGCATCGTGCAGGGCTCAGTCAGTCGGCTCCAGCTTGGTGGCTCTGGTTTTATCCCATAGATTCCTCTCCGCAGTCCATATATGTCTGACTTCTCCAATGACCCCCATCCTGGCGGCACTCCCACTCTTGACTCCTTTCCAGACTTGATATAAGACAAGAGATGATCAGAGGCTGCGGATGGTACAGGGGAGGTCAGAGGCTGCAGATGGTACAGGGGAGGTCAGAGGCTGCGGATGGTACAGGGGAGGTCAGAGGCTGCGGAAGGTACAGGGGAGGTAAGAGGCTGCGGATGGTACAGGGGAGGTCAGAGGCTGCGGATGGTACAGGGGAGGTCAGAGGCTGCGGATGGTACAGGGGAGGTAAGAGGCTGCGGATGGTACAGGGGAGGTCAGAGGCTGCGGATGGTACAGGGGAGGTCAGAGGCTGCGGATGGTACAGGGGAGGTCAGAGGCTGCGGATGGTACAGGGGAGGTCAGAGGCTGCGGATGGTACAGGGGAGGCCAGAGGCTGCAGATGGTACAAGGAAGGTCAGAGGCTGCGGATCGTACAGGGAAGGTCAGAGGCTGCGGATAGTACAGGGGAGGTCAGAGGCTGTGGATGGGACAACAGGAGAGTTCAGAGGCTGTGGGGGTGGGGCAACAGGAGAGGTCAGAGGCTGCGAGGGGGGGGCAACAGGAGAGGTCAGAGGCTGCGGGGCGGGGGCAACAGGAGAGGTCAGAGGCTGCAAGGGGGGACAGGAGGTCAGAGGCTGCAGGGGGGGACAGGAGGTCAGAGGCTGCAGGGGGGGACAGGAGGTCAGAAGCTGCGAGGGGGGGACAGGAGGTCAGAGGCTGTGAGGGGGGGGACAGGAGGTCAGAGGCTGCAGGTGGTGACAGGATGTCAGAGGCTGCAGGGGGCAACAGGATGTCAGCGGCTGCAGGGGGCGACAGGATGTCAGAGGCTGCAGGGGGCCCCAGGAGGTCAGAGGCTGCGGAGGGGACATAGGAAGGCTTTATTTTTAAAAATGGCGCTACTCTGCACCATCGTGTCACTGCGCATGCGCCCGCCTTTCTGAAATTTGCCGAGCGTGTCCGGAGTTCGGAACAGGGCTGGCGCATGCGCAGTTGCATGTTGGCCCCGCAGCCATCTTTTTTTCAGGCGCCGCTGCCCCAGGGGTCCCTGAGCAGAGCCGATCTTGGATCTTGGGGGGCCCCCGCACAGTGGCGAGGCCCTACGCAGCTTGCGTAGTCCGTGTATAGGGCGGATCGGCTCTGCCTTACCTAACCCTATTAGTTTTGACTTAGGATACCCCTTTCCCCTGGTGGGCCTGTCCTAGGTCCAATTACGTTTTCTGAATGGCTTGGGAAGAAAGGTAACCTTTCTGATGATTGGGAGATTGCAGACGGTTACAGTATCTCACAAAAGTGAGTACACCCCTCACATTTTTGTAAATATTTTATTCTATCTTTTCATGTGACAACACTGAAGAAATGACACTTTGCTACAATGTAAAGTAGTGAGTGTACAGCTTGTATATCAGTGTGAATTTTCTGTCCCCTCAAAATAACTCAACACACAGCCATTAATGTCTAAACCGCTGGCAACAAAAGTGAGTACACCCCTAAGTGAAAAACTGTCCAAATTGGGCCCAATTAGCTATTTCCCCTCCTCTGTGTCATGTGACTCATTAGTGTTAGAAGCTCTCAGGTGTGAATGGGGAGTAGGTGTATTAAATTTGGTGTTATCGCTCTCACTCTCTCATACTGGTCACTGGAAGTTCAACATGGCACCTCATGGCAAAGAACTCTCTGAGGACCTGAAAAAATGAATTGTTGCTCTACATAAAGATGGCCTAGGCTATAAGAAGATTGTCAAGACCCTGAAACTGAGTTTCAGCATGGTAACCAAGACCATACAGCGGTTCCACTCAGAACAGGCCTCGCCATGGTCGACCAAAGGAGTTGAGTGCACGTGCTCAGCGTCATATCCAGAGGTTGTCTTTGGGAAATAGACGTATGAGTGCTGCCAGTATTGCTGCAGAGGTTGAAGGGGTGGGGAGTCAGCCTGTCAGTTCTCAGACCATACACTGCACCATGCATCAAATTGGTCTGTATGGCTGTTGTCCCAGAAGGAAGCCTCTTCTAAAGATGATGCACAAGAAAGCCCGCAAACAGTTTGCTGAATACAAACGGCAACCAGGTGATGAGTACAAAGACAAGTGTGTCTTGCCTACAGTCAAGCATGGTGGTGGGAGTGTCATGGTCTGGGGCTGCATGAGTGCTGCTGGCACTGGGGAGCTACAGTTTATTGAGGGAACCATGAATGCCAACATGTACTGTGACATACTGAAGCAGAGCATGATCCCCTCCCTTTGGAGACTGGGCCGCAGGGCAATATTCCAACATGATAACGACCCAAAACACACCTCCAAGATGAGCACTGTCTTGCTAAAGAAGCTGAGGGTAAAGGTGATGGACTGGCCAAGCATGTCTCCAGACCTAAACCCTATTAAGCATCTGTGGGGCATCCTTAAATGAAAGATGGAGGAGCGCAAGGTCTCTAATATCCACCAGCTCTGTGATGTTGTCATGTAGAAGTGGAAGAGGCCTCCAGTGACAACCTGTGAAGCTCTGGTGAACTCCATGCCCAAGAGGGTTAAGGCAGTGCTGTAAAATAATGGTGGCCACACAAAATATTGACACTTGACTTGATGGACGTGTCTTTTTTCAACCTTACCTACTATGTATGTAACATTGTAGCAAAGTGTAATTTCTTCAGTGTTGTCACATGATATTTTTAAAACTGTGAGGGGTGTGCTCACTTTTGTGATATACTGTAGTTGTCTCATCTCTGTTTTTTGTGCAAAAAAAACTCATGCCAAATATGGCAGCCTATATTATTTGAGTATAGTAGCAATGACATAGGAACCAAAGGATGACTAAAGATCTTATATCATTTGCTGGTGAGCTTGTAAATACCATCTATTTGTTTCTACAAATTGTTTTGGGTGAACAACTGTAAATTCAGTCCCTCAGGTGGTCTTTATCGCTGCCCCGAGTCCTAAAAGGAAGATTTCCACCAATCACCACTGTGACTCAAAAAGTTTGTCTTTTCAGTTGAGTTTGATTTTTCAGCTGAGCTACTGCTATGAGTACTATGCTTTTTCCATATATGCCTAAATAGAATAGACCAGAGCCCAGAAAGACTTTATAATGTGCCATTTAGTGGATTCTGCTTGGAGATGTATGTAGATCATAGCATGACGGAACAAGTAGAATTAATCGTGTCTCCCTTTATATGCTAAACAGATGCCAAGCTGTCTGGTACTGAACCGCCAGGTAAGAAAAATCAGTGAGTTTTAATTGATTTACTTAATTTTTTTGTGTGAAAGAAATAGCCTTAACCTGTTATAACCTGCTTATACATACTGTGACTAGACTGACCAACCCAACCTGAGAATTTGTGATAGGAGGGGTTTTTTGGGGTGTTTGTGCTAGAAGCCGTGATATGGTAGAGGTAATTTGTTAAAGGAGGGATTTTCTTTGGGGGGGGGGGGGGGGGTTGTGTCAGTAGGGATGATTGGGGAATGGGGGGGGGGTTGTGCTAGGAGGGGGGATTTGGAGTGGGGGGGGGGGGTGATGTGTGCTGGGGATTTGGGGAGAGAGAGGATTTTAGCTTGGAGGGAGGATGGGGGGTAACGATTTGTGCCGGGAGGGGGGATTTCAGCAGGGGGGTGGATTTGTCTTGGGAGGAGGGGGTAAGCATGCAGATTATTGTTAATTTTTTTGAGGGGGGTTTTTGCTGACAGATAATGCTCATACATCTTGGGGGGCACAGTTTGGCATGTTCGCCCTGGGCTCCAGATGGCCTTGTCCCGGCACTGGATGAGACTGCTTCTCAATCTTTCAAGACGTTGCCTGTAGAGAAATGTGAGATTTCGATAGCTGGCCTCAATGGGACTTGGTGGGGCCCTTGCTTTAGAGATGTAGAGCTTCCAGCGTGTGGTAGTCTGGATGGGAAATACCCGGAGGGAGGTCCTGATGCCCTGGACAGGAGAGAGTAGGGGACAGAACACAAACTGCCCAACCCGGAAAAGTGGCAATGACTGCTGCCATATTAGGTGAGGAGCTGAATGCCCTGAAGTTGTATGTCCTGAAGTTGTCTAGGTGTGAAAGTAAAGCTCTGAAAATGTGTTGGACTCTTCTTCCTACCATAGTTCTTTAAACTGGCACTTGGCTTAGCCAGGAAGAATGCGGGGTGAAGTGCTGGCCATAGTAATGTACATGTGCTGGTGAATCTATGATATTTGGCTCCCATCTGGCCATAGATGGATTGAATCTCAGCCGGTTCAGCAGGGTCCGGCCGAGATTCAATTAATCTATGGGCAGTCTGGTTATATTGAAGCTGATCCATCAGTTGACTTCAGTCTAGCCAGCCTGTCAAATTATTCTATTGTACCCCCCCCCCATTGTACCCCCCGAGTATAGTTAAAAAGCCACCCCTTGCTGCCAGTGCCAAGCTCCTTCAGGAGGTGGCAAAGGAGGCAATGCAGAAGAATCCCTTATGCCACCTCTAGAAGGCACCAGCTGATCCAAACTATCTCATGGTAGCCTTGGCCCTGTAAAGAATATGGATTCTGAAAAAGCTGAAACCATACCTTATGGGAAGGTTTTACAGAGCAGATCATGGTGTTTCAAGCTCCTTAGCCACTAAAATATTAAATGTTTGTGTTTCTCTTCTGGCAGAATCTGTTATAGACCTTCGCCTGGTTAATGGATGGCATAGATGCGCTGGCCGCGTGGAGCTGTACTACCACAATTCTTGGGGCACGGTATGTGATGACCAGTGGGACATTAGAGACGCAGAAGTTGTGTGTAGGCAGCTTGGTTGCGGGGCTGCGGTTTCGGCTCATGGGATGGCACGCTTTGGTGAAGGAAATGGGAATATAGTCCTGGATGATGTGAACTGTGCTGGTAACGAATCTCTCCTAGGTCAATGCAAACACCGGGCATGGGGAGAACACAACTGCCAGCACAGTGAGGACAGTGGAGTCATCTGCTCAGGTATGGAAGAATGTAACTGGTTAGAGTGTTAAGTAGGTTAAAAACAAGCATTTGGCCATCAAGTTCAACAAAGAAGAAAATGTCTATCTCTCCGCCAAATTACTAGTAGCCATTTTATATTAAGAAATTATTTTGTTCTAATTTGTTCTAAAGCCTCGTACACACGATCAGATTTTCCAACGGGAAATGTGTGATGTCAGGCTGTTGGTGGAAAATCCGTCCGTTTGTACGCTCCATCGGACAATTGTTGTCGGATTTTCCGCCGACAAATGTTGGATTGCAGGCTTTAAAATTTTACGTGGACAAATTTCTGTTGTTGGATTCTCCGAGTGTGTGTACACAAGTCCATCGGACAAAAGTCCAAAGTACAAACACGCAGGCTCAGAAGCAAGGACAAGCCAGAAGCGGTCGGTCTTGTAAACTAACGTTCGTAATGGAGAATTAACATTCATGACGAGGCTAATTATGAAATCGCGAAATACACAGGGGTTGATTTACTAAAGACAAATTGACTGTGCACTTTGCAAAGTGCAATTGCTCCAGAGCTTAGTAAATGAGCAGAAGCTCTTCTGACTTCCATCATCCAATCATGTGCAAGCAAAAAATGCTGTTTTTTTTTAATTTTCCTTGCACGTGATTGGGTATTCTTTGCAAAGGGAAGGTTTACCTCATTTACTAAGCTCTGGAGCAACTGCACTTTGCAAAGTGCAGTCGATTTGTCTTTAGTAAATCAACCCCACAGTCTTTGATTTCAGCAATATGTGTACAGTTATGCCCCGTACACACGGTCGGAAATTCCGACGGAAAATGTCCGATCGGACCATGTTGTCGGAAAATCCGGCCGCGTGTGGGCTCTCAAATTTTCCGACAACAAAGTCGGATCGGACTTTTTCCGATCGTGAGTAGAGAATTCCGATGGACAAAGTGCCACGCTCAGATCAAATTACTAGACCAAAGCTATTGGCTACTAGCATCTACGTAGTTCCGTCGTACGCAACGAACGTCACCACGTTCAGAATGATCGGATTTTCTGACAAATTTGTCCGACCGTGTGTATGCAACACCAGTGTCGGACAAAGTCCGTCGGAAAAAATCCGACAGATTTTGTGGTTGGAATTTCCGACCGTGTGTACGGGGCATTAGAATTTGACTGAAGTTCGATGTAAAATTTGATTTGAATTTCAGTCCGAATTTCCGAAATTCGGATGAATTTCTTTTTGTTATTTGGAGCATTCAGTAATTCGGCTATTCGGATTTATCCAAATCTCTGAATAATGAAAATTTGTCCGAATATTAATTTGGAACGAAACAAACCACACATGTCTAGCATGGACCCTGAAAACAGCCCCAAATTGGAGAGATATTAGAATCTCTTGGGTGTAATCATGTTTATGCTGTTTTTTATTTTTTTATTTAAATACGTGATATTTATTACTTTTTCTCTGCAGTAGTTGGAGTTCCTGTACCAAAGGCTCCAGGTAAACCTTTTATTACTACAGATCAAGATCAGATTTGCATAACTGAAGTGCGCACTGTACATTATCCAGACCTTATATGTTGGATTGTTTAGTCAGCTTTGTTAAGGATTAGCCAAAAATCAAAAAATCGAAATCCCCACCACAACGACCACCCTCCCTGTCAATATCCAATTCACCCTGCTGCCTAGGCCCCATTTGCTGGCCTGGGCCCCATACAGGAGGACTGGTGGTACCCCTTATCCATGGCCCTGAGTGTGACATCACCATTCCACCTCTACACCTCGTCCAATCAAAGAACACTCTGCATTCCTTAAGGAAATGGAAAGCATTATTTGAATTTTGCCCGTGCCCAACTGCACACCTCCCAACTCTTTGAGACTGGAATGAGGGACACCTATTAGCAAAAGTAGGTAGGCATAGGACACACCCCCTGCTATGCCCCCTTGAAGAAGAAACATACAAGGAAAATGATTAGTTAAAGTGGATGTAAACCCAATGTCATCCTTTCTAAACTACTGCCATAGGGGTTATCTATAAGGATATACATGCCTCCTGCATGTATCTTTACCTGTCAAATGTCTCCCCTCTGTCTGTTATGAGACCCCAAAAACTGCAGATTCTGTGGGTGGGTCTGTTGTCTGAAGCTCGGTGGGTGGAGTCGTGATGTCAGTAGACTCCCCGCCCACCTCTACACTCCCCTTGTCAATATGCATTTTCTCCTGTGTATTTCTTACACTGAACTTCTGCTATGATCTCTAACATCCAGTGAAAAGACAGGAAAGTAACCACATGACTTCAGTATGCCCAATTATGCTGAGGTGTGGAACATCCAATCCTGGCAGAGCAGCAGAAGAAAGGAGTGGGAGGGAATTAAAAAATAATGCATGTCTCTTAGGCTAGTGCACGAGATATGTAAATCACCTGTGACTTACAGCAAGGGGGAGGATTTGAAAAAGTTTTTCTCTGTTTGTCAAGATTTATCTCACTGAACAATAAAAGAGGATTGCTCAGAGCTGGATTAACTCCTTGTGGCAAGACTGGGCTCAAATGATAGGAAATCTCTACATTATGACATAAAAATAACTTTTTTTTCGGGTTTACATCCACTTTAAACCCACAAGTGCGTTTTTTACCACTACTATTCCTTTTTACTGGCCTTTGAAATTGACACTGTTACACTGGTCTCAGCTAGACAAATTTAACTGTGTAAAAAAATAAATACCTGGAATTCTTGTTTAACCAATTTAATAACGGGGAGTTTCTAGGTGGGATTGCTCAGATGGGTTTTGACTAGGATCTGAACACGCCTCATCTCTACCTTTTCTTGGGGTTCAATATTTTACTTTATTGAAGCTTTACAGAGATTACATTAACAAAGTGAACTTAATCAAGTATTAGGAAAGATCTTCTAAAAAGTTTTACTACGAGGTGCAAATAACAAGGCAAAAAATAACCAACATATGTAATCAATGTGAGCAAATCCAGAAGCCAAACCTGAAGTATGGTGCATTGTCAAGCCTCCCCAGGCACCCGTCTGGGAGCAATCTGTGCCGCGGATGGGAGACAACGCGCCCAACTATCAAGGTACTTATTCAAAAAAGGTGTGAGAGAGTTGAACAGTAGTTTCCAGAGTATACATTATAACATAGGAGTATTATGTGCGAAGCAGGTACAATATGTTAGTGGATAAAACTCAGGATCATGGGGGGCTGAGTGGCCATTCAAAAAATAAAATAGAAATGCAGTGGAAACTTGGTTTATGAGTAACATGGTTAACAAGCGTTTTGAAAGACGAGCATCTTTTTTTTTAAACATCCTGACTCGGTTTGCGAGTGTTGTCTTGCAAAACAAGCAGGATTCAAACCAATGGGGTGTGTAGTACCGCATTTGGCCAGAGGTGTGGGGGGCACCGGTGACACTCGGAACGGTTCAGAGCCGTTCGTAAATACTTGGAATCACTCGTAAATACTCTGAAACACGGGAAACAAGTATTTCCGAGGGTTTCCGAGTTCAGCCGAGCTGTCCCCGAGTATTTCCGAGGCTTTCCGGCGCCCCCCCCCCACCTCTAGCCACATGCGGTATTACATGCAATAGAAGTCAATGCGGAACAAATTATCTTCATTTCCATTGACTTCTATGGGGAAACTCGCTTTGATATGCGAGTGCTTTGGATTACAAGCATTCTCCTGGAACGGATTATGCTCTTAATCCAAGGTTCCACCGTAGGGGAAAGAGAGAAAAAAAAAAAAAGGAGGGGGGGAGAAGAGAAGGGGAAGGGTTAGGGGTGGAGCTCATATCTACTCTTAAGTATGTTTTTTGACTATTAAAAAAAACATATATTTATTTTTTACATTTAATTTGCAGGTTCTAACACAGCAGCAAAACAAAACACATCTGGTGAGTTCCTGCAGCATATTAATTGAGGCCACAGTTCCTCCACTATTTTTCATCTGGGCAATAAATGTCTTTTTGTTGGACTCACACGGGCACTATGTACAGAAGAGAATCCAGCATCTGTGCTGGAATGGTGGTCTACCTTCAATCAAACCACTCCTCATGGGGTAGCAACATTTTGAAAAGTCTTATTGTCATTCCAAACCTACCAAAATGTTTTGTTTTTTGACACATGTAGCTTCTCAGATGTCTACATAATGTCCCTTTTTCCCCTGCTGTTTTAGAAATCCCCCCCAGCATACGACTTGTTAATGGACGTCATCGCTGTGAAGGGCGTTTGGAAATTTCTTATCGGAGTGTCTGGGGTACAGTGTGCGATGACCTATGGGACATGGCAGCGGCTACAGTGGTGTGCAGGCAGCTTGGCTGTGGACAGGCCCAGAAAGCTCCAGGAATGGCGTACTTTGGTCAAGGGACTGGAAAAATTTGGTTGGATGACGTAGACTGTAAAAGCACAGAATCTGCTATATGGCAGTGTCGCCACCGACCATGGGGCACCAACAACTGTGACCACAGTGAGGATGCAGGGGTGGTGTGTGAATCAGGTAAGACAACTAAATATACTGCTTATATCATTACAACTTTATGAGCATCTTCACACACAGACTTTATGCTCTTTGATACATTTAACCCTTTTGGTAAGCCACTTTTGCATTTTTTTTTTTTGCAAACATGTTAAAAGGCCCATTTTAAGTTTGACATTTACTTGAAACTCCCAAGCATGACATCATTTTAAAGAAGCTCCACTCTCCCATCCAGCCAACCTAGTGTAGACTTGAAAACAGCTTCAGTCCATGAGTGTCTGTCAAAGCCATGCCCCCTGACATGTTTCGCTCCGCCCATCGGAGCTTAAAGCGGAAGTAAACCCATCCATAAAACAGCTTCATTTCCGGTACGTGCCGAAATGTAACACTCCCATTGGATGTGCTCTCAACCAAACTGTCAAACCATCCAATGGCTGGTATCATAACTGATCACATGTGTAGCATCATGGCAGTTGTAGATTAAACAAAAGAGACAAAGATGGCAGCTTCCTTGGCTGTAAAGGATAGAGAGATTACTTACACTTTATTCATAGGGTAGGGTACTACTCTATGATTAAATTCCGGTAGGCGGAGCAAAACTTTTAGGGGGCGTGGCTTTGATGGAGACTCATGCACTGAAACGTTTTTCAAGTCTACACTAGATTGGCTGGACGGACGTGCTGTGCTTCCTTGATTTTATTCATGCATTGCTTTGAATGAGCTCCCTTGGCAGCCTGCACCTTTCTTCCTGGTGACTGCGGGAGTTTGGCTTCCCCAGCTTGAGCGGCGTTCACAATCTAGCACTAAGGTCACAAACATAATATATTTTCTGAAAGCAACGACTCCGGAGAATAACATTTTGGTAGTTGCAGTTTTTTATGTTACATGATATTAGCGTGACAAATGGGGATTTTCATTAGATAATACTTACTATAAAAAATTGGTAGCGCACACAGACACAATTTATTACTCAATTTTTTGGTAAAATTTAAAAGGAGAGGTGGCATCAAGTAAATAAATGCCCAACATGTTAACAAGCTTTGGTGCCCAAAATTGTCCATAGGCGACACTCTTATTGTTGGCTAGCATGCTCTCAAATATTCCGCCAACAAATGTGTGTTGTCGGACTTTCCGAGCATGTGTACACAAGTCCGTCGGATAAAAGTCCAAAGTACAAACAAGCATGCTCGGAAGCGGTTGGTCTTGTAAACTAGCGTTCGTAATGGAGAATTAACATTTCTGATGTGGCAAATTATGAAATCTGGAAATGCAGCGCACAATTCTCTTCTTCTTTAATGGGAAAATAATGAAGCTGCTTTGCTGGTGATTCTGATGGAGTTATTGCAAATTATTTTCAAAGCCTTTTTTTTTCTAGTGATATCAATAATAATATTATTATGTTTTTTTTTTTTTTATTTGTGCAAGTTACCACAACACCATTATCCTGTAGTTTTTAAGAACAAATATACAACTATGTTGGTGCCCCTTGTCAATTTTACATTGTATTTTTTAAAATGTAACTGCCGACTCCCAAACTGTCATTTGAAGTAAAACACATAGCCAAGTATTATTCTACACAATTTTTTTTTATTGTGCATTAAAAAAAAAAAAAAAAAATTGACATGCTATCTGCCAATATAAAATAACCAAAAAGTGCATTCTATGCATCCAAAAATATAGAAAATTTACCAAATCAAATCATTATTCAACCAAAAAAAATATGTCAAAGCAATAACTCCAAGGCCAATAATAAATAACACATTATCTCCTCCTCCTGTCTGGTTGACGAACGGCCGTTCAGAGATGAACTAAAAAGCACGAAATGAAAAGCGATAAATGAAAAACGCGAAAAGAAAAGCGCGAATCAACACTCACCAAACTTCTACTAACACGAAATTAGCAGAAGGAGCCCAAAGGGTGGCGCTAAAGAGCTGAAAAACACGTAGTACGTCACTACTTTTGTAATTGTTGGCCAACATTTGTGTGACCGTTGTCATGGAAAATTATATTAATGTATGTTGTCAGATGCCCCCCAGTGTCGGTTTTGCTGTAATGCGCTCATCGGCGCGTATTCACACATAAAGACGTTGGCGGAAGACCATTGGCTGCGTAAACCTTCCTATGGACACTGCAGATGTGTTTGCTGGTTTAAGGAAGTTCATTTGTGCCTCACCGGGAGACTGGCCACTTCCCGATGACAACATTGATCGCTTCAAGCAAACATCCCTGTGTACACTGGAACTTTAGCATAACGGTATAAATATTGTGGCCCACGGAGCCATAGTTTTATATCGTTCGTTGTCATTGAAAGCAGTTTAGACGGTTTGTAAATCACTGCTTAGTCTGTTTGAATGTATACATCTGTGATTGGTTCTTTTGAAGGAAAACAATTGTCCCTGTATTGTATTTCCTTATATGGTCATTCACATCCTGGGTGAATGAGATGAGGCCACATCCTTTGTGGGAGGGGTTTAGCTGTTGGAGGCAAACCCCTGAGGGTGTGGCTTGGAATGTTTTCTAAATAAAGGAGTTCACTGAGCTGGGACAGGGCAATGATGCTGACCGAGGCTGAGATGAACATGTAAGAATACTTGCTGTTGGTGGCTGTTTACTGGGCAATGGGGAACCAGGGGTTTAGATGGAAAGCAGCCAGACTGAGGTGGTGATGGATGGAATGCTTGGCTGGTGAGGTTTGGATGCTGATGATGAGAGGATGATGTGAAGCTGCTGGTAATGTCTGTTTTTGGGAGCTGGGGATCCAGGGAGGCATACGATCAGAGGGTGCATTATATCATAAGATTGAAAGGCGCTTATTAGCGCAAGAGTGTGGCGAAATACCCACGACACCGTGTGTATGCAAGACAAATTTGAGCCAACACCCTTCGGACAAAATTCCACAGTTTTGTTGTCGGGAAGTCCTAACGTGTGTATGCGGCATTAAAGTTCTTACATGTTATCAGATTAGAGTCAATCAAATGATAGCCCTAGAATTATTGTTCTCAAACTGGCATTCCAACAATCCTTAATACATGTGGTGTGTAGGCGCCTGTGTCGTACATATTTATGTCTATACATATGTACATATGGGGGGTACATTTTTTTTTTTGTAATACTTATTTGTTACTTTCATCCTTAACCTTTTTTTTTTTTTTACTTAACCTTCTTGCTATCACATAGGGGACCAATAGCCCAAAGTGATAACATATGATAGTATATTGCTGGTGAAAGGTCCTCATCCAGATGATTGATCAGCTTCATCCATGGCCACAGCAACCAGAAAATGACACCTCTGAACTTGGAAGTGACGTAAATCACATCTCTTCCTGATTCATTTACCAGGGGAAGGATCGGTAAATAGGTATTTCCTGAGCTCCCTCTGCTCTACCCAGCGATGCCTGCTATGGCCGTCTTGACCCTCAGGCCAACATGAGCGTGATGAAGCTTACCTGAGGTTTTAGTAATGGGGTTTACATCTACTTAAAGCGGAGTTCCAACCACACATTTTTTTTTATAAATATATCTGTTACTATCATATGATATTGTTTTTGCTTTGCCTTGTGTTGTAAATATCGCCGCTTTAGTTACTGTTTAAATTAAAAACTCACCTTATATTCCTTATGATCGGGCATTCCCATCTTGCTTGTGGGCAGGCGAAGTCCACAAGCATAAACTTCCGGGTTTCGGTGTTGCCGAATAACAAGCATGCACCTATAAATAGTGAAGGTCCCTCGCGCTATCTATATATAAAATGTCAGTGACTCTACATAATTGCAGCTCAATCTATAGTGTATACCGTGCACTGATGTGAATATAAATAAAATTAAAATTGATCAGCGCAATTTGGTAAATTCTAAATTTGGTAAATTGGTAAATTCTAAATTTCATTAATTCTAAATTTCATTAATTCTAAATTTCGGAAATTGGATATTGGAAATTTCGGAAATTGGAAAATTCTAAATTTCAGAAATTCTAAATTTCAGAAATTCTGAATTTCAGAAATTCTAAATTTCAGAAATTTGGAAATTCTAAATTTGGAAATTCTAAATTTGGAAATTCTAAATTGAAAATTTTGGAAATTGGAAAATTCTAAATTTCTAAAATTCTAAATTTCAGAAATTTTCAATTCGGAAAATCGAAATTGGAAATTTCGGAAATTGGAAAATTCTAGATTTCAGAAATTCGAAATTTCAGAAATTCGTAATTTCAGAAATTCGAAATTTCAGAAATTCGAAATTTCAGAAATTTGAAATGTCAGAAATTTGAAATGTCAATAATTCGAAATTCCGAATTTTCGAATTTCCAAAAAAACGAATGAGGCGAAAAGGAAAACAAAGTAATTTTTTGTCAGTGCACATGTCTACTTATTATACAAGATTTTCAGGTTACATGAACTATAACTGCTAACTTTCAGAATTTATCCTCATTTTACCATGCAAGAGTATGAGTTTTGACTAAATATAATTTATATAATTTTTTTGTAGGTTCTACTACAACAGCAATACCAGACTCAACAGGTAGGTTCCTGCAGCATATTAAAGTATATGTAAAGCCAAACAATGAACATTTATTATTTTATCCCTCTCGTTAAATATACCATAAAAAGCGTTTTATTATATCTGTTTGAGCAAAAATACATGGTAATCTTGAATGCAGCACGATTCTAACTCTTAGCAGTAAGCATGACAACACATTGCATGTGCTGCACTGAAATCTTAAGTAAAATAGTGTAGTCAGTACTGCCCAGTTCACCTCCTAGACAAGAAGCCTAGGGCGGCGACACTGTTTCACTAATATAGCCAGTGGCGGCTGGTGTTTCTTTTTTTTTTTTTAGGGGGGCGGCAAACAACCACCCTCCCTCGGTTGGTCGATCGGCTGCACCCCCCACTTACCCCATCGGTTGCGGGCGGGCGCCTACGGGTGGTGGGCAGTGGCAGGGTTGCGGGCTTCTATGGGTGGGTCGTGGGCTCCTACAGGCGGCGGGTTGCGGGCTCCTATGAGCGGTGGGTTGCGGGCTCCTACGGGCGGCGAGCAGTGGCCGGGTTGCGGTCTCCTACGGGCGGTGGGTTGCAAGCTCCTATGGTGTCCTCTTTGCACCACGGCGGCTTCCGCTATGCGGCTCCTCCCTCCTCCTCTTAGGCGCCCAATCAGTTCACCTGTCCTTTTAGCCAATTGGGTGACCGGTGTCTAAACCTGCTTCCTGATTGGCCAGGAGGAGGATCAGTGTTACAACAGCGAGTATTGATTTGCTGTTGTAACACACCTGGGTGGGCTCAGAGTGGACTCTCTGTGACCAGAGCCCACCCTATATTGAAGCCTATTAGAGGCTCTGGCTCTAATCGGTGCTTCAAAAAAACAACCCCTCCGCATGAATAGGGGAGGCGGTCATGGACAGGGGGGGGCAGCGTCGGTGCGCCCTTAATCCATTAATCTGGCTGCTCCTGAATATAGTACACTGAGTGAGCATCGCCACCCTAGGACAGACAGGAAGTGTGATCGTGGCAGAATCAGCAGGTGACAATAAATAAATATTAAAAACCTTGAAAAAATTAATCTAATTCAGACGCATCTATCACATCTGAGGACTGGTAAGCTGGAATATGTAAAAAATAAATAAATACTGGGTACATACCTGAATGTAGAACCTGAACGTGGAAATAAAAGATTGTAGGCCCAGGGAATATCTGATTGACTAAGGGGACCAGGAAATAATTCCCCCCCCTGTCGAAGAAAATCTGACCATGGTGTAGGGGTTTTCTTGTCTCTGGATCAACTGTGGATTTGAGGTTCTGTATATGGAGAATTTCAATGTATTATATCTTTCTATCATTTTCTATAATTTTTTTGTTTCCATTGGTTGAACTAGATGGGTTTTTTGCAACCAGACTAAGAAGTGTCAATATTTGATCAGATACATTTTAGTTGGGGTTTCAGCATCTCCTCTACCTATTACGTATTACCTGGGCAGTGAATGTCTTTTGTGCTGGATTTAGAGGAGTTGTCTATGAGTAAGAAGAGCAACTAACACCTATGTTGAACTGCTGATCCACCCACAACCACTCCTAGTGAGCATTAAATGGTGGCTGGAAAAACTGCTGGAAACCCCCCAGAAATAATCAAAATACAATTTAAAAATGAATACATGATTTTGACCATAGATACACTAATGGCCCGTACACACGATTGGACTTTTTGACAACCAACATGCAAATTAGCTGTTTTGGACCAACATCCGACCGTGTGTATGCTCCATCGGACCAACTTTTCCAGGTTTCATCAGACTTTTGTTGGCTGTGTGAACGGACCAACTTTCTGCCAACAAAAGTCTGATGGACCAAAGTCCGACCGTGTGTACACAAAACCAACGGACTTTTGTACAAACCAATGCAGAACCAATGCAAAAGATCAGACAACAATACAGAAGTTGACCAAAGGTGGCGGTAAAGAGCAGAAAAACCAAGTGATTTGGTGAAAGTTGGCTGAAAAAGTCCTGCCGTGTGTATGCAATACCAACTTGGGGCCAACGCCCTTTGGACAAAAATCCGCGGAAAAGTTGGTCCACGGTCCGATCGTGTGTATGAGGCTTTAGATACATTCTAATATTATAGCATGACATAGGACAACTGAAGTCAACCAGTAGATATAAAACCCAACTCCAACAGAATTATTTCTTTTAGTTATGAGTAGAGTCAGCAAAAGTTTGATTCTTTGTCCTTAGTCTCGGTATAGTTCTTTTGCCCCTGTGCAAACATTGATTCTTGTCATATAGACCAGGGGTCTCCAAACTTTATGAACAAAGGGCCGGTTTACTGTCCTTCAGACTTTGAGGGGACCGGACTGTGGCCAGCGAGAGTAGAAAATTCCCTGGCATCAATGGGAGTAAACAATGCCCCATCGTTGGTATTCAAGGGCATCAATAGTGTATCAGGGAAAGGAATAGTGCACCAACATTGGTGGCAGTGGCGTTTTTTTGTTTTTTTGGTGGGTGGCAAACAATCCACCTCCCGCGCCCCCCCCCCCTGGCCGGTCGGGTCACGGCCGCACTTACCCCTTCTCGCGGGCAGTGCTCTAGGTGGCGGGGGCTTCCCTCCGGGTGGCTGCATCCTTGCTTCCCCTGTGTCTCCTCCCTCCTCCTCCTGGCAGCCAATCCGATTGTATCTCTTTTCAGGACCCGCTTCCTGATTGGCCAGGAGGAGAATCAGTGTTACAATAGCGAATTTTCATTCGCTATTGTCACACAACTGGATGGGCTTCGGGTGCAGTTCTCTGCGCCCCGAGCCCACCCTTTTTTATAGCCTATTAGAGCCTCTGGCTTTAATCACGTATCCGATTGGAATCCATGCGTCCGGCACCATGCATGTAGTTCAGGGGGCCAGACACATGGATGGCCAGACACATTGATGTTAGAGGGAGGAATAGTGCTCTATTGTTGGTATCAGTGACAGTAATTGTTGGTTTCAGTGGATGGAATAGTGCCCCGAGGGCCAGATAAAGGCAATTAGGGAGCCACATCTGGCCCTCTGGCCACAGTTTGAAGACCAATGATATAGAACAGGGGTCTCCAAACTTTCTAAACAAAGGGCCAGCTTATTGTCCTTCAGACTTTAGGGGGGCCGGACATTGGTGTCAGCAAGAGAAATAGTACCCCATTGCTGGTATCAGTGGGAAGAATAGTACCCAATCATTTGTGTCAGTGGGAGGAATCGTGCCCCATCGCTGGTATCAGTGGGAGGAATAGTGCCCCATCATTTGTGTCAGTTGGAGGAATAGTGCACCATTATTGGTGTCAGTAGGAATAATAATGCCCCAATCATTGGTAGTCTGAGGAATAGTGTCTTGTATCAGTGAGAGGAACACTGCCCTGAGGGCCAGATAAAAGCAAGCAAAGGGCCACAGTTTGGAGACCAATGATATAGAAAATGGGAGGAGTGCTATGGGGGGAGGCCAAGACAGAAAAACATTATATTTATATCCCTTATATCAGTAGGAATAATAATGCCCCGTCATTGGTGTAAGTGGGAGAAATAGTGCCCCATCGTTGGTGTCAGTGGGGGGAATAGTGCCCCATCATTGGTGTCAGTGGGAAGAATAGTGCCCAATCAGTTTTGTCAGTGGGAGGAATAGTGCCCCATAATTGGTATCAGTGGGAGGAATAGTGCCGCATCACTGGTGTCAGTGGGAGGAATAGTGCCCCATTGCTGGTGTCAGTGGGAGGAATAGTGCCCCATCATTGGTGTCAGTTGGAAGAATAATGCCCAATCATTGGTGTCAGTGGAAGGAATAGTGCCCAATCATTTGTGTCAGTGGGAGGAATAGTACCCCATCGCTGGTGTCAGTGGGAGGAATAGTGCCCCATCGCTGGTGTCAGTGGGAGGAATAGTGCCCCATCATTGGTGTCAGTGGAAGGAATAGTGCCCCATCATTGGTGTCAGTGGGAAGAATAATGCCCAATCATTTGTGTCAGTGGGAGGAATAGTGCCCCATCGCTGGTGCCAGTGGGAGGAATAGTGCCCCATCGCTGGTGTCAGTGGGAGGAATAGTGCCCCATCGATGATGTCAGCGGAATGAATAGTGCCCCATCATTTGTGTCAGTGGGAAGAATAATGCCCAATCATTGGTGTCAGAGGGAGGAATAGTGCCCCATCGCTGGTGTCAGTGGGAGGAATAGTGCCCCATCGATGATGTCAGCGGAATGAATAGTGCCCCATCATTTGTGTCAGTTGGAGGAATAGTGCTCCATTATTGGTGTCAGTAGGAATAATAATGCCCCAATCATTGGTAGTCGGAGGATTAGTGTCTTGTATCAGTGAGAGGAACACTGCCCTGAGGGCCAGATAAAAGCAAGCAAAGGGCCGCATCTGGCCCCTCGGGCCACAGCTTGGAGACCAATGATATAGAAAATGGGAGGAGTGCTATGGGGGGAAGCCAAGACAGAAAAACATTATATTTATATCCCTTTCTTTTTTTGC
Organism: Lithobates sylvaticus; assembly: GCA_028564925.1. Taxonomy (NCBI): domain Eukaryota; kingdom Metazoa; phylum Chordata; class Amphibia; order Anura; family Ranidae; genus Lithobates; species Lithobates sylvaticus. Next base: position 23,524,561 of record CM053036.1, on the reverse strand, counting down.
AGGTTAATGCTACATTGTGACCTGGCTGAAGACTGAAACATCGGTACAGGTGTGATAGAACTCTATAGAGAAACAAGAGAACAACCAGTCATTCAGGAATATTGTATCCATAGAAAATGAGAACTATAATGTCATTCTTGTAATGTAGACGCTCATAGAAGCTCATTCAATTATCGGTACTTTCAGAATATGCATGTAGGGTGTACAAGTACAAATAAATTAGGCAAGATAGCTCCAGCTGATCTGTATATGTGTCCTGCCAGTAACACGCATCCTGGGTGACAACACTCATTTTATGTACCTTATCTATGGAGAAGCAGCATTCTTACCTAGCATAGGAAATGTTAGGACACATCCCCCTCTCCTCATCCACCTTAACATAGGGTGGAGGTGTTTGGTAGTTCACAGAAGAGTAACAGGAAGGCCGATAACTTTGTTTAACCACTTGCTTACTGGGCAACTAAACCCCCCTCCTGCCCAGACCAATTTTTCAGCTTTTAGCGCTGTCACTTTTTTGAATGACAATTGCGCGGCCATAACTGTACCCAAATAACATTTTTATCATTTTTTTTCCCTGCGGTTTTTTATTGTTTGTTAAAAAAATTAAAAATGACCGAATTAAAAAAAAAAATACAAAACCATTTTATATTTTGTTAATAAATTTTGCAAATAGGTAGTTTCTCTCCTTCACTGATATGCGCTGATGAGGCTACACTGATGGGCACCAATAGGCTGCATTGATGGGCACTGATAAGGTGCCAATGACGGGCACCGATAGGCTGCACTAATGGGCACTGATAAGGCGGCACTGATGGGCACTAATAGGCAGCACTGATGGGCACTAATAGGTGGCACTGATAGCTGGCACTGATGGGTGGCAGTGATAGGCACTGATCAGCACTGGTAGGTGACAATGATAGGCAGCACTGCTAGGTGGCACTCATGAGGCACTAATTGGCACCACTGGTGGGCATTGATATGTGATGGTGTAGGGGTGCTAGTTTACTCAAAAATATTTTAGAAAATTCGATGTTGGTATTTGATACCCTATTAATTGATAGGTGGCACTTGTGGGCCCTGATAGGTGGCACTGATTGCTGGCACTTACGTACTGTGGGCACTGATTGGTGGGCACTGTGGGCACTGATTTGTGGCACATGCAGGCGGTACTGGTGGGCACATGAGGCTCTTCCTCTTCGGTACCGATGTCCCTGCAATCAGAAGCCGGTGATCGGCTTTTTTTCTCCGTGCGCTGTCAGTGGGAGAAGAAAAAAAAAAAACGATTACCGATCTTCTGTTTACATCACCTGATCAGCTGTCATTGGCTGACAGCTGATCATGTGGTAAGGGGCCGGGATCAGCCCCTTACTCGGATCTGTAATCACCCGAGTCTCATTGGGGGGGGGGGGGGGGGGGGGCTGCTCATTAGAAGAGAGCAGGTTGAGTTCTCAGCACAGCTAGAGAACTGACCACACTGTGCTGTCATGCCTAATGCGGTCAGTTTTTATTAGGAAAGCAGAGTGATTGGCAGGAACAGCGGGGATTTCACACAAAGGAAGCAATACAAGAACAGGGTAGGTTTTCATACAAGCACATGGTACAGCAGTCACATATCAGGAATAATGAAATGTTGAGTTTACATATTCTTTAACAAGTTGCTGCATGCCCACCGTCAAATGACGGCTCTTGTTCTGGGTTGATGTCACATGACGGCGCCCAGAATGGCCACTCTCGCATCGATCGGGGTCGCGCCGTGTTGCTAGGACACGGTGCAACCTCGATCTCTGTAAAGAGCTGCGGCTCTTTAACCATGTGATCGGCTGTGTCCAATCGCAGCTGGTCACATGTAAACAAGGAAGTGTCGTGAATCGTCTCTCCTCGCCTCACACTGACAGAGTGTGTGGCGAATGCCGATTTACAATTTCGCCAAACGGGATGAGGTGCACGACAATATAGAGCCACTCAGATTATACTCTTTAATCTACTTATATGAGCGCTCTCTTCACTGGACATGGAGAAAGCAGCGGGAGCCACTGGCTGCTGCCAAGCCAAGCCTGTGAGGAGGGAGCAGGGGGTGTGGCTAAGCCATCAATGGATACACAAAGCCCGCCTCTAGAGTGAGCCCGCACCAGTGACCCCATAGCGAGCATCTTGCTATGGGAGCACTTAGAAGCTGGGAGAAGACAGGAGCGCCAGCTAGACATGTGCAATTAGTTTAGTTTTTTTTTTAGTTTTTCGTATTTTTTCGTTATATTCGTTCATTCGTTATCGTACGAATGAACGAACGATTCGCTAAAAATTTTAACGAATAACGAATCGTTCGAATCGAACGAATACGAAAAACAATGAAAATCCGAAATAACCAAATTAGAAACAATGAAACTACGAAAGAAGAAAATCCGAAAAACGAAAACAGGAACAACGAAAATCAAAATGAACGAAAAAATTCGTACATTTGTAACTTTTTTTTTTTTTTGTGAATTGGTAATTTTCCGTGTCTCTTACAATGGCGCTGCTTAACGTGCCTCGAATGGATTGAACGAAAAAATTCATACATTCGTAACTTTTTTTTTCGATTCGTAATTTTCCGTGTCTCTTAAAATGTAATAATAGCATACACATTACATAAAATTATGAATTATGCTCCGATTACGAATCTACGAAAACAATGTTACGAAAGTACGAATATATCAATCTAACGAAAGTACGAATGTAACTAAATCTACGAAAATACGAATGCGTCCGAATTTCGAATAAACGAAAATTAAACTAACAGAAAAACGAATCAAGGAAAAAATGACTCTTACGAAAATACGAATCGTTACGAATACGAACACCGACGACTTACGAATTTACGAATCGTTACGAATCAACGGAAACGAAAAAAACGAAATGAAAATAAACACATTTTTTTGTTGTGCACATGTCTAGCGCCAGCAGGGGACGCAAGGAGAGGAGGATCGGGGCTGCTTTGTGCAAAACATTTCACAGAGCAGGTAAGTATAACGTTTTTGTTATTTAATAGAAAAAAAGTTGAACTTTGCTGTCCCTTTAACAGTCCACCTTTGTTATCCCTGGGCAACCCAGCTTTGCCGCAAATCTGGGGTAAAAACATATCTGTTTTCCGCTTATTTTGAACAATGTCCTTATCTACCTTCTTGATCATTTTGGCATTAACCAGCCTGAAATGTCAATTATATTACATCACGTCCCTTTTATTACGGTTGGAATGTTGCATACAATGCAATCAACATATATTCATTTAACAAATGGAAAAAACATCTTTTCGGGCGTCTTTTTCATTATCCAGTATTGCGTCATCGGGATTCTGGAACAGTCAATGTCATTCTTTTTCAGAATAATTGTTTCCTTCACAGCCTACAAATAAAATATAGAAGTAATATTATACATATAAATAATCCAAAGAGTGAAAAAAATAAATTGAGCCTTCACAACCCATGTATGTCTGTGATGGGTGGAGGACCAATGTTTATACATCCTGGGGCTGCATACAAACACATGGGATGTCCTAAAGCTGTAGAATTTTGTAAGTAAATTATTGTTTTCAGAAGGTTCATTCGATTATCATTCGATTATCATTCGATTATCTAAGACTTAAGGGGGTTGATTTACTAAAGGGAAAAAGACTAGACATGGGCGCCGTCCAAAAATGTGTTTATTTTCATTCCGTACGAAAAAAAAAAAAATGTATTTCAAGATTCGTGTACGAAATTCAATTCGAATTCGTACGAAATACAAATTTTCGCTAGATTCGTAAACTTTTTGTTAAAATAACGAAAGTTTGTTATGATGAATTTATCATTATGAGGGGTTCCCACCATCCCTGTGCTGAGTTTCCAGGTCTGTACACCCGCTGTGCCCATTATTGTGCTGACTTCCTCTGATTGGTTAACAAAACACCAGTCACAATTCTGTTAATTTGGATCCGAAATTCCGAAATTAGTTAACGAAATGTCGTATTTCGTATAAAATTCGTAAGCATAGAAATTCCTATATGGTTCCCACTATCCCTGTGCTGAGTTTCCAGGTCTGTCCATTATGAGGGGTTCCCACCATCCCTGTGCTGACTTCCTGGGGTTTTAACTTTTAGGTTCGTTAACTTTTCATAACAATTACGAATTTTCATTATGAATTTGGATCCGAAATTCCGAAATTAGTTAACGAAATGTCGTATTTCGTATAAAATTTGTAAGCATAGAAATTCCCATATTGTTCCCACCGTCCCTGTGCTGAGTTCCCAGGTATGTCCATTATGAGGGGTTCCCACCATCCCTTTGCTGAGTTCCCGGGTCTGAGTGTACACCCGCTGTGCCCATTATGAGGGGTTCCCACCATCCCTGTGCTGAGTTCCCAGGTCTGTACACCCGCTGTGCCCATTATGAGGGGTTCCCACCATCCCTGTGCTGTGCTGACTTCCTGGGGTTTTAACTTTTAGGTTCGTTAACTTTTCGTAACAATTACGAAATTTCATTATGAATTTGGATCCGAAATTTGTAAATGAAATTTCGTACGGAAATCGTATGCATAAAAATTTGTATTTCGGATTCTTACGAACGTACGAATTTCCGGAAATTCGTACGAAACTAGTCACACATGTCTAAAAAAGACTGCACTTTGAAAAGTGCGGTTGCATTCTGCTCCAGAGCTTTGTAAATGAGCAGAAACTCTGCTGACTTCAATCATCCAATCATGTATAAGCAAATACACAGTTTTTTTTTATTTTCCTTGCACGCGATTGGATACTCTTTGCAAAGTGAAGCTTTACCTCATTTACTAAGCTCTGGAGCAACTGTACTTGCAGAGGGCGATTGGACTTTGCAAAGTGCACAGTCTATTTGCCTTTAGTAAATCAACCCCAAAGTGTCAATCAACCCAGACTATGAAAAAGTCTCATTACATGCTATATATATATGCTATATAACTGGAAGTGCACAGTCGCTGTAGATCTGAGGGGGACACGCAAGGAAAATAAAAAAAAACAGCACTTTAGCTTGCACATGATTGGATGATAAAATCAGCAGAGCCTCCCCTCATTTCAGATCTTCCTCTCAGTTCTACAGCCACTGCACTTCCAAGTGCACTTTTGAACCATTTGGAGGTGGACTTGCTGTTGTGTTTCGGATCATTGTCCTGCTGCATAACCCAAATGCACTTGAGCTTGAGGTCACCAACTGATGGTCAGACATTTTCCTTTAGGATTTTCTGGTAGAGCTCAGAATTTATGGTTCCATCAATTATGGTAAGTCGTCCAGGTCCTGAAGCTGCAAAGCAGCCCCAGACAATCAGGCTACCACCACCATGTCTGACTGTTGGTATGATGTTCTCATTATGAAATGCTGTACAGGCATACCCCACTTTTAAGTACACAATGGGGTTTATTTACTAAAGCTGGAAAGTGCAAAATCAGGATCACTTCTGCATAGAAACCAATGAGCTTCCAGGTTTTGCTACCAAAGCGTAGCCTCCCTGGCGGTATTCCCGAGTCTGGCTCGGGGCAGGAACTTCCATACTAAAAGCGGTAACCCCGAGCCAGACTCTGGCTTGCATTGCAGGATACAGGGAGGGGTTACTTACCTTGTCCCCTGGATCCTGCGATGTCTCCCCCGCTGTGTGAGCGAGCCGTCCGCTCGCTCGATTCACACAGTGCCGGGTGCCGCCGATCTCCGTTCCCTGTGACGTTACGACGCACGGGAGCGGAGATCGGCGCCAAATTCAAAAAAGTTTAAAGACACAACACACATACAGTACTGTAATCTTACAGATCACAGTACTGTATACAAAAAAATACACATCCCCTTTGTCCCTAGTGGTCTGCCCAGTGCCCTGCATGTCATTTTATATAATAAAAAGATTTTTTTTTTCTGCCTGGAAACTGGAGATTGTCCATAGCAACCAAAAAAGTGTCCCTTTATGTCAAAAGTGGTTTTAGACCAGCTAGAAAACAGCGATAAAAAAATAAAATCACAATTTATCATCAAACAATAAATTTAATGACAGCGACTATTCTGCAACTGAGCAAATTTCAGTGTTTTTGATTTGATTACATTATTGAATCATTTTTATATATATTTTTATTATGTTATAATTTATGATTTTGTGTTTCAAACTTTATCATACCCGGGATGTCTACTAGACTCTGGTTCGGACAGATTTAAGTGAGTTATTCATAAGAATTGCATGCCTACAATATAAAACACCAAATTTCCATGCAAAATAATTGTACCGCTTTCAGCACAAAATTCCAGACAGAATCATACCGCCAGGGAGGTTAATTGAACAAGCTGGGGTTAGAAGCTCATTGGTTTCTATGCAGAAGTGAGCCTGATTTTGCACTTTCCAGCTTTAGTAAATAAACCCCATTGTGTACTTAAAAGTGGGGTATGCCTGTATTCGTTTTATGCCGGATGTAACGGGACGCACACCTTACAAAAAGTAAAGTTTTTGTCTCATCAGTCTATAGAATATTTGCCTAAAAGTCTTGGGGATAATCATGATGTTTTTTGGTAAATGTGAGATGAGCCTTTCTGTTCTTTTTGGTCAGCAGTGGCCCTGGAACTCTCCCATGGAGGCCATTTTTGCTCAGTCTCTTTCTTATTGTTGAATCATCAACACTGATCTTACCTGAGGGAAGTGAGGCCTGCAGTTCTTTAGATGTTGTTCTGGGTTTGTTTTATGACCTCCTGGATGAGTCCTCGTCATGCTCTTGGAGTAATTTTTGAAGGCCGCCAATCCTGGGAAGGTTCACCACTGTTCCAAGTTATCTCCATTTGTGGATAATGGCTCTCCCCGTGGTTCACTGGAGTTCCAAAGCCTTAGAAATGGCTTTCAACCCCTTCCTAGACCGTTACATGTACATTACTTTGTTTCTAATCTGTTCTTGAAATTTTTTAGATTGTGGCATAATGTGTGGCTTTTTGTGATCTGTTAGCGTGCTTCACTTTGACAGACAGCTTCTATTTATGCGATTTCTTGATTCAACAGGTCTGGCAGTAATCAGGCCTTGGTGTGGCAAGTGCAATTTAACTCAGCTTTCCAAATAATTGTGGTTAATCACAGTTAATTCATGATTCAGCATGGGAGGGGCAATTACTTTTTCACAAAGGGCCAGGCAGGTTTGAACAGCTTTTTTCCCTTAATAATTGAAATAATAATTTAAAAACTGCATCTTGGATTTACTCGGTTATCTTTGTGTAATATTAAAAAATTTGTTTGATGATCTGAATCATTTAAATGTGATAAATATGCAAACAAAAAAAAAAAAATCAGGAAGGGGGCAAATACTTTTTCACAGCACTGTATATGTATATACAGTATGTGTGTATGTATGTACAGCATGTATATGTGTGTTTATATATGTATGTGTATGTATGTGTGGGTGTGTTTTATATATGCGTGTGTGGGTATGTGTACATATGTGTGTATGTATGTATGTATCTGTGTGTTTTTTATATATATATATATATATATATATATATACAGGGCCGATCCTAGGGTCACAGACGCCTGGGTGCAGAAATATTTCTGGCGCCCCCACATGGGCGTGGTCATCTTACCAACTCCTCCCCTTTACAAATGTTTCTATGACAACGACTTCAACACAGAGATGTTCCCGTAAGAAGTCTTCGTTACCCTGGGATCCTCCCATGATATTTTACCAATAAATAAAATACAGGAAGAGCGTACACTAATGAGACCTGGAGGGGAGTCTCTCTGATGCACACAGAGGGGGCTTCTGTTAGAGAGTCTATTAGAAAGAGCCCCCAGACATAGTACAGGAGATGGTCAGAGACTGTAGACATGATACTAGAGACGGTCAGAGACTGCAATCATAGTACAGGAGACGGTCAGAGACTGTAGACATGATACTAGAGACGGTCAGAGACTGCAATCATAGTACAGGAGACGGTCAGAGACTGTAGACATGATACTAGAGACGGTCAGAGACTGCAATCATAGTACAGGAGACGGTCAGGCTGCACAAACTACAAGAGATGGTCAGAGACTGCAGACATGTTACAAGAGATGGTAGTAAATAATGGCCGATCGGCCCTCTCACCTGACCCAGCGATACAGCAACAACGGTTCCTCTGATCAGGAGTCAGCTCACTCTGAATTGCCCGTGGCGACTCCGCTGGGTAGAGCCCAGATCTGTATTCCTGCAATGACTCCATTCCTTTCTCCACCAGGGATGGTGCCAGGCTGTGTGGCTTTCTCTCTCTCTGATGGTGTTCTCTCAGCACTGTCCTCTCCCTCTGGAGTCCTGGGTGCCCTTCCCTGAAAGCTTTCCCGGGCTCCTGGCTTTCTCTCTCCCATTCAGCTGAGCATGCTGTGTGGGCTGCAGTTTCCGTGTTACAGTGGGGCTGCCAGTCCCTGGGACCACATGTCCCACAATCCTTTTCTTTGCTCCTTTGTTTTTCTTCCCTGGCCGTTATGAAGGCGGGGGAAGAAACATAGTGTGCCGCTCATTAGTACAGCAGCGCACGAGGAGGTGAGGGAGAGGGGAAATAAGAGCCCGCAGCTGCAGTGGCATCACTAGGGTTGGTGTCACCTGGTGCAGTAAAACATGGTATCACCCCCTCCACCAACTATAGTCGTCCCTCAGTACAGACCCCACTCCATTAAGTATAGACCCCCCCTCCGTCAGTGCAGACCCTTCACTAAGTATAAATACCTCCCTCAGGACAGACCCCCCCATCAGTATAGACCCCCAGGACAAAACACCCCCATTTATCAGTATAGACCCCCCCCTCAGGACAAACCTTCCCCCCCCCTACATTAGTACAAACCCCCTAGAACAAACCACCCCCCTCCATTAGTACAGACCCCCCAGAACAAACCACCCCCTCCATTAGTACAGACCCCCCAGGACAAACCACCCCCTCCATTAGTATAGACCCCCCAGGAACAACCCCCCCCCCCACATTAGTATAGCCCCCCCAGGACAAACCCCCCCATTAGTATAGACCCCCCAGGACAAACCAGCCCGCCACCCACATTAGTATAGACCCCCCAGGACAAACCACCCCCCCCACATTAGTATAGACCCCCCAGGACGAACCCCCCACATTAGTATAGACCCCCCCAGGACAAACCACCCCCCCCACATTAGTATAGACCCCCCAGACCGAACCACCCCCCACATTAGTATAGACACCCCCCCCAGGACAAACCACCCCCCCCACATTAGTATAGACCCCCCCAGGACGAACCACTCCCCACATTAGTATAGACCCCCTCAGGACAAACCACCCCCCCACTAAGGATGAGCCCGGTGTTCGATTCGAACCCATGTTCGAATCGAGCACCGGGTGTTCGCTCGCTCGGCGAGCCCAGAACTATTGGGGCCGCTCGCAGCAAATTCGTGTGATGCGAGCGGCCCCGCAATGCATTGCGGCCCGCGCAGTGCAATGCTGGCTGATGATTGGCCAAGCATGCACTGTGACCCCGCATGCTTGGCCAATCACAGCGCCGGCAGCGAGGAGAGCCATAATTGGCTACAGGCAGGATGCCTGTAGCCAATTATAGCTCAGGGGCTTTAATACACGCCCCACGGTATAAGAGGCTGCCGCGGCGGCGGCCTCGCATATTATGTTTCACTCACAGTGTCAGCGTGTCAGTGTGCTGCTGACTGCTGACAACAATATGTGCTTTATTTCTGGGGATATGTGTGTGCATGCTGTTAGAACAGCATTGCAGTATCACATCTGGGGGTGTCTATAGGTAGCCTGTGAAGGAGGCAGGTTTCCTGTGCTTAGAACTTTCCCTGCAAAAAAGTGTCATTTTTGCAGGAAGAAAGCTATTTAAATCACTCGCGGCTAATGAATTGATGGCTCCTGTAACACAGAGAGCTGTCATTCATTAATAAAAAACAAAAAAAAAAAAAGCGTAGGGGTCCCCCCAAATTCAATAACCAGGCCCTTCAGGTCTGGGATGGATATTAAGGGGGATCCCAGCCAAAAAAAAAAAAAAAAAAAAATGGCGTAGGGTCCCCCTCAAAATCCATACCAGACCCTTGAGGTCTGGTATGGATTTTAAGGGAACCCTAGCCAAAAAAAATGGCGTGGGGTCCCCCTCAAAATCCATACCAGACCCTTATCCGAGCACGCAACCTGGCAGGCCGCAGGAAAAGAGGGGGGACGAGAGCGGCCCCCCTCTCGCCTGAACCGTACCAGGCCACATGCCCTCAACATTGGGAGGATGCTTTGGGGGTCTAAGACCCCTAAAGCACCTTGTCCCCATGTTGATTAGGACAAGGGCCTCTTCCCCACAACCCTGGCCGGTGGTTGTGGGGGTCTGCGGGCGGGGGGCTTATCGGAATCTGGAAGCCCCCTTTAACAAGGGGACCCCCAGATCCCGGCCCCCCCCCAGTGTGAAATGGTAAGGGGGTACAAAAGTACCCCTACCATTTCACCAAAAAAGTGGCAAAAATGGTAAAAATGACAGGAGACAGTCTTTGACAAGTCCTTTATTAAAATCTTCTTTCTTTCTTTCTTCATCCTTCGGATTCTTCATCTTCTCCTTCCTTCATCTTCTTCCATCTTCTTCTTCTATTTTCTTCTTCCTCCGATCCGCTTCTTCTTGCGCTGGTCTTCTCGTCCTTCTCGTCCGGCATCTTCTTCCGTCGGCGTCGGTGTCTCTGTCTCTTCTTGGGCCGCTCCGCGCAATGGGAGGCTCCCGCTGTGTGAGGCTCCGCTCCGTCTGACAGGTCTTTTATAATGGAGGGCACCTGGTGACCCCGCCCCCTCTGACGCACAGGGACGTCATGGGGAATTCCATGATGGCTTTCCCCATGACGTCAGAGGGGGGCGGGGTCACCAGGTGCCCTCCGTTTTAAAAGACCTGTCAGATGGAGCGGAGCCTCACACAGCGGGAGCCTCCCATTGCGCGGAGCGGCCCAAGAAGACACCGACACCGACGCCGACGCCGACGGAAGAAGATGCCGGACGAGAAGGACGAGAAGACCAGCGCAAGAAGAAGCGGATCGGAGGAAGAAGAAAATGGAAGAAGAAGATGGAAGAAGATGAAGGAAGGAGAAGATGAAGAATCCGAAGGATGAAGAAAGAAGAAAGAAGATTTTAATAAAGGAATTGTCAAAGACTGTCTCCTGTCATTTTTACCATTTTTGCCACTTTTTTGGTGAAATGGTAGGGGTACTTTTGTACCCCCTTACCATTTCACACAGGGGGGGGGCCGGGATCTGGGGGTCCCCTTGTTAAAGGGGGCTTCCAGATTCCGATAAGCCCCCCGCCCGCAGACCCCCACAACCACCGGCCAGGGTTGTGGGGAAGAGGCCCTTGTCCTAATCAACATGGGGACAAGGTGCTTTAGGGGTCTTAGACCCCCAAAGCATCCTCCCAATGTTGAGGGCATGTGGCCTGGTACGGTTCAGGCGAGAGGGGGGGCCGCTCTCGTCCCCCCCTCTTTCCTGCGGCCTGCCAGGTTGCGTGCTCGGATAAGGGTCTGGTATGGATTTTGAGGGGGACCCCACGCCATTTTTTTTTGGCTAGGGTTCCCCTTAAAATCCATACCAGACCTCAAGGGTCTGGTATGGATTTTGAGGGGGACCCTACGCCATTTTTTTTTTTGGCTGGGATCCCCCTTAATATCCATCCCAGACCTGAAGGGCCTGGTTATTGAATTTGGGGGGACCCCTACGCTTTTTTTTTTTTTCATTTTTTTTTTTTTTTTTTATCAATGACTTTTTTTTATGAATGAGTTTCAATGAATCACTGTTCTCTGTGTTACGGGAGCCGTGAATTAACATTAGCCGCGAGTGATTTTAAATAGCTTTTTTACTTTCAAAAATGACACTTTTGCGCAGAGACAGTTCTAAACACGGGAAACATGCGCCCCTTTACAGGCATACTATAGACACCCCCCAGGTACGAAATTTAAAGGAATATTACACTTTTATTGTTTCAATTTAAGCATTATTAAAATCACTGCTCCTGAAAAAACGGCCGTTTTTAAAAAAAATTTTTGCATTGATACATGTCCCCTGGGGCAGGACCCAGGTCCCCAAACACTTTTTATGACATTAACATGCATATTAGCCTTTAAAATGAGCACTTTTAATTTCGAACGTTCGCATCCATTATAACTAATAGGGTTCTAATGCTCGCACGGACTTTAGGTCCGTTCGCGGGTTCTGGTGCGAGCCGAACGGGGGGGTGTTCGGCTCATCCCTACCCCCCACATTAATATAGACCCCCCAGGACAAACCCCACCTACATTAGTATAAACCCCCAGGACAAACCAGCCCGCCACCCACATTAGTATAGACCCCCCAGGACAAACCACCCCCCCACATTAGTATAGACCCCCTCAGGACAAACCACCCCCCCACATTAGTATAGACCCCCCCAGGACAAACCAGCCCCCATACATTAGTATAGACCCCCCCAGGACAACCCCCCTACATTAATATAGACCCCCCCAGGACAAACCACCCCCTACATTAATATAGACCCCCTAGGACAAACCACCCCCCACATTGGTATAGACCCCCCCAGGACAAACCACACCCCCCACATTAGTATAGACCCCCAGGACAACCCCCCCCACATTAGTATAGACCCCCCCAGGACAAACCCCCCACATTAGTAGACCCCCTAGGACGAACCCCCCCCCCCATTAGTATAGACCCCCCCAGGACAAACCACCCCCCCACATTAGTATAGACCCCCCCAGGACAAACCACCCCCCCCCCACATTAGTATAGACCCCCCAGGACAACACCCCCCCCCACATTAGTATAGACCCCCAAGACAACCCCCCCCACATTAGTATAGACCCCCCAGGACAACACCCCCCCCACACACATTAGTATAGACCCCCCCTAGAAAAACCACCCCCCCCACATTAGTATAGACCACCCCAGGACAAACCACCCCCCCCCCACATTGGTATAGACCCCCCCCCCTAGACAAACCACCCCCCACCACTGGGCTAATTAAAACCACCCGGGCAGCAGCTGGAGAGGACAGTGTGCAGCCGCGCCGCCCGGGTGGAGAACAGAGCGTGTGTGATGCTTGTGCTGGTGGGCAGAAGGCGGAAGTTAAACACAGGACTCCTCCTGTGTTTAACTTCCGCCTCCTGCCCACCAGCTCCAGCATCACACACGCTCTGTTGTAAACAAGTCGGGCTTGGCCACGGAGCGCCGACCCCCCCCCCCGGGGCGTCACTGCGCGGCCGCGGCCGCGGCTGTGACAGGCGGAGAGAGTCTTAGACCCCCAAAGCATCCTCCCAATGTTGAGGGCATGTGGCCTGGTACGGTTCAGGCGAGAGGGGGGGGCCGCTCTCGTCCCCCCCTCTTTTTTCCTGCGGCCTGCCAGGTTGCGTGCTCGGATAAGGGTCTGGTATGGATTTTGAGGGGGACCCCCACGCCATTTTTTTTTGGCTAGGGTTCCCCTTAAAATCCATACCAGACCTCAAGGGTCTGGTATGGATTTTTGAGGGGGACCCTACGCCATTTTTTTTTTTGGCTGGGATCCCCCTTAATATCCATCCCAGACCTGAAGGGCCTGGTTATTGAATTTGGGGGGACCCCTACGCTTTTTTTTTTTTCATTTTTTTTTTTTTTTTATCAATGACTTTTTTTTATGAATGAGTTTCAATGAATCACTGTTCTCTGTGTTACGGGAGCCGTGAATTAACATTAGCCGCGAGTGATTTTAAATAGCTTTTTTACTTTCAAAATGACACTTTGCGCAGAGACAGTTCTAAACACGGGAAACATGCGCCCCTTTACAGGCATACTATAGACACCCCCCAGGTACGAAATTTAAAGGAATATTACACTTTTATTTGTTTCAATTTAAGCATTATTAAAATCACTGCTCCTGAAAAAACGGCCGTTTTTAAAAAAATTTTTTGCATTGATACATGTCCCCTGGGCAGGACCCAGGTCCCCAAACACTTTTTATGACATTAACATGCATATTAGCCTTTAAAATGAGCACTTTTAATTTCGAACGTTCGCATCCATTATAACTAATAGGGTTCTAATGCTCGCACGGACTTTAGGTCCGTTCGCGGGTTCTGGTGCGAGCCGAACGGGGGGGTGTTCGGCTCATCCCTACCCCCCACATTAATATAGACCCCCCAGGACAAACCCCACCTACATTAGTATAAACCCCCAGGACAAACCAGCCCGCCACCCACATTAGTATAGACCCCAGGACAAACCACCCCCCCCCACATTAGTATAGACCCCCTCAGGACAAACCACCCCCCCCACATTAGTATAGACCCCCCCAGGACAAACCAGCCCCCATACATTAGTATAGACCCCCCAGGACAACCCCCCCTACATTAATATAGACCCCCCCAGGACAAACCACCCCTACATTAATATAGACCCCCTAGGACAAACCACCCCCCCCCCCCCCCCCCCCCCCCCCCCCACATTGGTATAGACCCCCCCAGGACAAACCACACCCCCCACATTAGTATAGACCCCCCCCCAGGACAACCCCCCCCACATTAGGACAAACCCCCCTCATTAGTAGAACCCCCCCCCCCCCACCACACCCCCAGCCCCCGACCCCCCCCCCCCCCCCCCCCACCCCCCCCCCCCCCCCCCCCCCCCCCCCCCCCCCCCACACCCCCCTCCCCCCCCCCCCCCCCCCCCCCCCCCCCCCCCCCCCCCTCCCCCCCCCCCCCCCCCCAGGACAAACCCCCCACATTAGTAGACCCCCCTAGGACAAACCCCCCCCCCCATTAGTATAGACCCCCCCAGGACAAACCACCCCCCCACATTAGTATAGACCCCCCCAGGACAAACCACCCCCCCCCCCACATTAGTATAGACCCCCCAGGACAACCCCCCCCCACATTAGTATAGACCCCCAAGACAACCCCCCCCACATTAGTATAGACCCCCCAGGACAACCCCCCCCACACACATTAGTATAGACCCCCCCTAGAAAAACCACCCCCCCACATTAGTATAGACCACCCCAGGACAAACCACCCCCCCCACATTGGTATAGACCCCCCCCCCCTAGACAAACCACCCCCCACCACTGGGCTAATTAAAACCACCCGGGCAGCAGCTGGAGAGGACAGTGTGCAGCCGCGCCGCCCGGGTGGAGAACAGAGCGTGTGTGATGCTTGTGCTGGTGGGCAGAAGGCGGAAGTTAAACACAGGACTCCTCCTGTGTTTAACTTCCGCCTCCTGCCCACCAGCTCCAGCATCACACACGCTCTGTTGTAAACAAGTCGGGCTTGGCCACGGAGCGCCGACCCCCCCCCCCGTGGCGTCACGGCGCGGCCGCGGCCGCGGCGGTGACAGGCGGAGAGAGCCGCGCCGCCTACGGACAAGGAGAGGAGGAGGGAGCGGAGCACTCTGGCGCTCCAGCGCCCCCACCTCTGTGGCGCCTGGGTGCACCCCGGGACGGACCGGCCCTGTATATATATATATATATATATATATATATATATATATATATAAAATGTGCGTGTGTGTGTTTATATATGTGTGTGTGTATGTACAGTATCTCACAAAAGTGAGTACACCCCTCACATTTTTGTAAATATTTTCTTCTATCTTTTCATGTGACAACACTGAAGAAATGACACTTCTCTACAATGTAAAGTAGTGAGTGTACAGCTTGTATAACAGTGTAAATTTGCTGTCCCCTCAAAATAACTCAACACACAGCCATTATTGATGATGATGAAGAAAATGTGAAAATTGGGCCCAATTAGCAATTTTCCCTCCCCGTGTCATGTGACGCATTAGTGTTACAAGGTCTCAGGTGTGAATGGGAAGCAGGTGTGTTAAATTTGGTGTTATCACTCTCACTCTCTCATACTGGTCACTGGAAGTTCAACATGGCACCTCATGGCAAAGAACTCTCTGAGGATCTGAAAAAAGAATTGTTGCTCTACATAAAGATTACCTAGGCTATAAAACTGAGCTGCAGCACGGGGGCCCTAGACCATACAGCGGTATAACAGGACAGGTTCCACACAGAACAGGCCTCGCCATGGTGGACCAAAGAAGTTGAGTGCACGTGCGTCATATCCAGAGGTTGTCTTTGGGAAATAGACATATGAGTGCTGCCAGCATTGCTGCAGAGGTTGAAGGGGTGGGGGGGGGGGGGGGGTCAGCCTGTCAGTGCTCAGACCATACGCCTCACACTGCATCAAATTGGTTTGCATGGCTGTCATCCCAGAAGGAAGCCTCTTCTAAAGATGATGCACAAGAAAGCCTGCAAACAGTTTGCTGAAGACAAGCAGACTAAGGACATGGATTACTGGAACCATGTCCTGTGGTCTGATGAGACCAAGATAAACTTATTTGGTGTCAGATGGTGACAAGCGTGTGTGGGGGCAACCAGGTGAGGAGTACAAAGACAAGTGTGTCTTGCCTACAGTCATGCATGGTGGTGGGAGTGTCATGGTCTGGGGCTGCATGAGTTCTGCCGGCACTGGGGGCTACATTTCATTGAGGGAACCATGAATGCCAACATGTACTGTGACATACTGAAGCCGAGCATGATCCCCTCCCTTCAGAGACTGGGCCGCAGGGCAGTATTCCAACATGATAACGACCCCAAATACACCACCAAGACCACCACTGCCTTGCTAGGGAAGAGAGACTGAGGGGGGAAGCCGCCGGCTGTCAACACAGAATGAGTGAGCTGGGGGACAGAGGGTTTGTGTGTCAGGTCCGTCTGTCGCCCCCCCCCCCCCCCCTCTGATCGATGGAGCACCAGCCGCCACTGTACATAACCCTACATCATGGCGGACTGACCATTCGGCCACTCGGGCACTGCCTAAGGGCCCTTGGCCACTGGGGGGCCCCATCAGGGTTGCCAGCCTCAGTAAAACCAGGGACAGTATGTAAAAATCTGTGTTTTTTTTACATCTGTCTCTGAAATGTCCCTTACCGACATCCTTTTGGTCTAAAAATCCAGAGATTATAGCTGCCCCACCTCTCCAGTACCTTCTCAGCCAATAGAAACATGTCTGTGTATACTGTGTGTGTGTATACTGTGTGTACATTAGACATGTAAAAATGTGTTTATTTTCGTTTCGTATCTTTCGTTTCCGTTGATTCGTAACGATTCGTAAATTCGTAAGTCGTCGGTGTTCGTATTCGTAACGATTCGTATTTTCGTAAGAGTTATTTTTTCGTTGATTCGTTTTTCTGTTACTTTAATTTTCGTTTATTTGAAATTTGGACGCATTCGTATTTTCGTAGATTTAGTTACATTCGTACTTTTGTTAGATTGATTTATTCGTACTTTCGTAACATTGTTTTCGTAGATTCGTAATCGGAGCATAATTCATAATGTTATGTAATGTGTATGCTATTATTTTAAGAGTCACGGAAAATTACGAATCGAAAAAAAAAAAAAAGTTACGAATTTGTACGAATTTTTTTGTTCAATCCATTCGAAGCACGTTAAGCAGCGCCATTGTAAGAGACACGGAAAATTACGAATCGAAAAAAAAAGTTACGAATGTACGAATTTTTTTCGTTCAATCCATTCGAAGCACGTTAAGCAGCGCCATTGTAAGAGACACAGAAAAATTACGAAAAAAAAAAAAAAAGTTACGAATGTACGAATTTTTTCGTTCAATCCATTTGAAGCACGTTAAGCAGCGCCATTGTAAGAGACACGGAAAATTACGAAAAAAATAAAAAAAAGTTACGAATGTACGAATTTTTTCGTTCAATCCATTCGAAGCACGTTAAGCAGCGCCATTGTAAGAGACACGGAAAATTACGAATTGAAAAAAAAAAGTTACGAATGTACGAATTTTTTCATTCAATCCATTCGAAGCCCGTTAAGCAGCGCCATTGTAAGAGACACGGAAAATTACGAATTGAAAAAAAAAGTTACGAATGTACGAATTTTTTTCGTTCAATCCATTCGAAGCACGTTAAGCAGCGCCATTGTAAGAGACACAGAAAATTACGGAAAAAAAAAAAAAGTTACGAATGTACGAATTTTTTTGTTCAATCCATTTGAAGCACGTTAAGCAGCGCCATTGTAAGAGACACGGAAAATTATGAATCGAAAAAAATAAATAAAAAGTTACGAATGTACAATTTTTTTTGTTCAATCCATTCGAAGCACGTTAAGCAGCGCCATTGTAAGAGACACGGAAAATTACGAATCGAAAAAAATAAATAAAAAGTTACGAATGTACGAATTTTTCGTTCAATCCATTCGAAGCACGTTAAGCAGCGCCATTGTAAGAGACACGGAAAATTACGAATCGAGAAAAAAAAAAAAGTTACGAATGTACGAATTTTTTCGTTCAATCCATTCGAAGCACGTTAAGCCGCCCCATTGTAAGAGACACGGAAAATTACGAATCGAAAAAAAAAAAAAAAAAGTTACGAATGTACAAATTTTTTTGTTCAATCCATTCGAGGCACATTAAGCAGCGCCATTGTAAGGGACACGGAAAATTACCAATTCAACAAAAAAAAAAAAGTTACGAATGTACGAATTTTTTCGTTCAATCCATTCGAGGCACGTTAAGCAGCGCCATTGTAAGAGACACGGAAAATTACCAATTCAACAAAAAAAAAAAAGTTACGAATGTACGAATTTTTTCGTTCATTTTGATTTTCGTTGTTCCTGTTTTCGTTTTTCGGATTTTCTTCATTCGTAGTTTCGTTGTTTCTAATTTGGTTATTTCGGATTTTCGTTGTTTTCGTATTCGTTCGTTTCAAACGATTCGTTAAAATTTTTAGTGAATCGTTCGTTCATTCGTACGATAACGAATGAACGAAAATAACGAAAATGTCTAGTGTACATGTATGTGTATACTGTGTGATTGTATACTGTGTGATTGTATACTGTGTGTATGTATACTGTGTGGCCCCATAATCTCTGATTGCCTGGGGGCCCCATAATCTCCTATTGCCCGGGGGCCCCATGAGTTGTCAGTCCGCCCCTGCCCTACATACGTATACATACAGCTGACAATCTGTAGAACATTTTATAGAAATATTAATAGCAGAAATAAGAGAGACAAAAATGACAGAACAGAAGTTTGTTCTCACCAGGTACAGGGTGAGTGATAGTCCACAATAGCGTATTCATCTGAAGAAAGAAACAGATTTCTTGTTAGGTAATATAATTTAAAGTACATTGATGTGTGTTACAGGAGAACTGATCCCGTGTGACATGATTTATCATTTGTTATTGCTGATACATCACTATGGTATAACACACCCCCCATCACTTCCCACCAGGGTTCACTAAGCCATTGTTCCAGTCATTACAGGTAATTGTAGAGTAATAAGAAAAGAAGTACTGTATTTTCTGGCGTATAAGACTACCTTTTACACCAAAATTACAAAGCCAAAAAACGGGGGTCGTCTTATACGCCGGGTGAAGAAGCCGCCAGATGGATATCAGCCCGCCGGGCGCTCTGTAAAATTGTAATATGTATACAGTAGGCGCCGCTCAGCCAATCCCGGCGGGCGATGCACTCTGATGAATACAGAGCCTACTAAGCCTGCTCAGATTGGGTAACAACCTCTGCCAATCCGTGCAGGCTACATGAGTCAGAGCGGCGCGGGCTGATGTCATAGCTTCTGCCAATCCGAGCAGGCTTTGTATCCATCAACAGATTAGGAAAATACAATGCCTGCTGTGATTGGCTAGTGGTGCACACTGTCTGCACACTGTATTCTGAAGTGTACCTGGCGCTACTGTACTAACACAGCATCATATACTGTGTGTACGTTGTGCTGTACATATTAACAAAGCATCCTGTACTGCACATCCAGCTCCAGATTTCCCCTAAAATACAGGTATGATTTATGGTGCTTTGGAGGAGAGGATTCATTGTTGCTGCCTACCAATTGTGGGATCTCTGAGACTTGTAGTTCACCAGTTTCCTTTTTCTGATGTTAAGTCTGATGTTGTTTTTTTTTTTTGTTTCTGATGTTTTTTTTGTAAATGGTGTTGCCTCGGAAGGGGGGTAGTCTTATATGGCGAGTATAGCCCCAAACCTAAGTTTTCACTGGAAAAAATAGGGGGTCGTCTTATACACCCAGTCGTCTTATACGCCGGCAAATACGGTATGCCCTGTACACACAATAGGATTTCCCGACAACAAAATCCCATGTTTTTTTCCCCCAACGAATGTTGACTCAAACTTGTCTTGCATACACACAGTCACACAAAGTTGGTCGGAAATTCCGAACGTCAAGAACCCGGTGACGTACAACACAGTACGACGAGCCGAGAAAAATGCGTGGCACTTTGTGCGTCGGAATTGTGTACACGGATTTTGTTGTCAGAAAATTTGAGAACCAGATCTCAAATTTTGTGTGACGGAAATTCCTATGGAAAATGTGTGATGGAGTGATGTGGAGTGATGGAGCCCACACACGGTCGGAAATTTCCGACAACAAGGCCCTTTTACACATTTTCCATCGGAAAATCCTGTCGTGTGTACAGGGCAATAGAGTTAATCCTTTTTTCAGACTTAAAAATAAAGTTTATGTTTCCAGAGAGTAATATGCAACAATTGAATTAAAAACTAATTTGCTTGGCAAAAAAAAAAGGTAAAACACAGCTAGTCAAATAGATTAAAAAGGATCTGGCCATAAAGTGGAGCAGCCAGTCGGAGAGTGAAAGCAGCAGGGCAGAAGGTATGTCAGTTGGTCAGAGAGTGAAAGATGCTGAGCAGAAGGTACGTCAGTTGGTCAGAGATTGAAAGATGCTGAGCAGAAGGTACGTCAGTTGGTCAGAGAGTGAAAGCAGCTGAGCAGAAGGTATGTCAGTTGGTCAGAGAGTGAAAGATGCTGGGCGGAAAGTATGTCAGCTGGTCAGAGAGTGAAAGATGCTGGGCATAAAGTACGTCAGTTGGTCACAGAGTGAAAACAGATGGGCAGAAGGTATGTCAGTTGGTCAGAGAGTGAAAGCAGCTGAGCAGAAGGTACATCAGTTGGTCAGAGAGTGAAAGCAGCTGAGCAGAAGTTATGTCAGTTAGTCAGAGAGTGAAAGATGCTGGGTGGAAGGTATGTCAGCTGGTCAGAGAGTGAAAGATGCTGGGCATAAAGTACATCAGTTGGTCAGAGAGTGAAAGCAGCTGGACAGAATGTGCGTCAGTTGGTCAGAGAGTGAAAGTAGCTGGGCAGAAGGTACGTCAGTTGGTCAGAGAGTGAAAGATGCTGAGCAGAAGGTACGTCAGTTGGTCAGAGAGTGAAAGATGCTGAGCAGAAGGTACGTCAGTTGGTCAGAGAGAGAAAGCAGCTGAGCAGAAGGTATGTCAGTTGGTCAGAGAGTGAAAGATGCTGGGCGGAAAGTATGTCAGCTGGTCAGAGAGTGAAAGATGCTGGGCATAAAGTACGTCAGTTGGTCACAGAGTGAAAACAGCTGGGCAGAAGGTATGTCAGTTGGTCAGAGAGTGAAAGCAGCTGAGCAGAAGGTACATCAGTTGGTCAGAGACTGAAAGCAGCTGAGCAGAAGTTATGTCAGTTAGTCAGAGAGTGAAAGATGCTGGGCGGAAGGTATGTCAGCTGGTCAGAGAGTGAAAGATGCTGGGCATAAAGTACATCAGTTGGTCAGAGAGTGAAAGCAGCTGGACAGAATGTACGTCAGTCTGTCAGAGAGTGAAAGTAGCTGGGCAGAAGGTACGTCAGTTGGTCAGAGAGTGAAAGATGCTGAGCAGAAGGTACGTCAGTTGGTCAGAGAGTGAAAGATGCTGAGCAGAAGGTACGTCAGTTGGTCAGAGAGAGAAAGCAGCTGAGCAGAAGGTATGTCAGTTGGTCAGAGAGTGAAAGATGCTGGGCGGAAAGTATGTCAGCTGGTCAGAGAGTGAAAGATGCTGGGCATAAAGTACGTCAGTTGGTCACAGAGTGAAAGCAGCTGAGCAGAAGGTACATCAGTTGGTCACAGAGTGAAAGCAGCTGAGCAGAAGTTATGTCAGTTAGTCAGAGAGTGAAAGATGCTGGGCGGAAGGTATGTCAGCTGGTCAGAGAGTGAAAGATGCTGGGCATAAAGTACATCAGTTGGTCAGAGAGTGAAAGCAGCTGGACAGAATGTACGTCAGTTGGTCAGAGAGTGAAAGTAGCTGGGCAGAAGGTACGTCAGTTGGTCAGAGAGTGAAAGCAGCTGGGCATAAAGTACGTCAGTTGGTCAGAGAGTGAAAGCAGCTGGGCATAAAGTACGTCAGTTGGTCAGAGAGTGAAAGCAGCTGGGCATAAAGTACATCAGTTGGTCAGAGAGTGAAAGCAGCTGGGCAGAGAGGGAAAATATAAAAAGTAGAATGACTGGTCGCAGAGGGAATATGGCAAAGCAGTTGGTTGAAGGAGAAAAGGATCTGGACAGAAAGTAGAGCAGCTGGTTAGAGAGTGAATGTAGTTGGGCAAAAAAACACAGCAGCTCGTCAGAGAGAGAAAGCAACTGGTCAGAGATTGGAAATAGCTAGAGGGAAAGTAGCTGGGCAGAAAGTAGAGCAGCTGGTTAGAGAGTGAATGTAGTTGGGCAAAAAAGCACAGCAGCTTGTCAGAGAGGGAAAGCAACTGGTCAGAGAGTGGAAATAGCTAGAGGGAACATACAGTTGTGCTCATAAATTTACATACCCTGGCCGAATGTTATGATTTCTTGGCCATTTTCAGAGAATATGAATGATAACACAAAAAACATAAATACCACAAAACACTTCAAGCTGTCAATGATGTCAGAGGGAGCAATACACGGTAATAAGAACTGGGGTATGTAAACTTTTGTTCAGGGTCATTTGGGTAGTTTCTGTTGTGATTATGATTTAAAAAGAGTAAACACAGTTGATTGATAATAAATGGCTTCAGCCAAACACTAACCATGAGTGAAAGAAAAGTTTTTGTGTTTCATATTCTCTGAAAAATGGCAAAGAAATCTTAAATTCTGCCAGGGTATGTAAACTTATGAGCACAACTGTAGCTGGGCAGAAACTAGAGCAGCTGGTCAGAAAGGGGAAGGATCCAAACAGAAAGTAAAGACATTGGAAAAATCTGGTAAGAATAAAAAAATGTCTGGTTAGAGAGTAAAATCAGCCGGACAGGAAGTAGAACAGCACAGCAGATTGATTTATGCAATGTATGTTCCCATATATGTCTGTTTGTTGGGTGTTAGCCCCCATACACACGGTCGGAAATTCAGACGGAAAATGTCCGATCGGACCATGTTGTCGGAATATCGGATTTTTTCCGTCGGAGATCCTGCGCTCAAATTTTCCGACAACAAAATCCGATCTGACTTTTTCCGATCGTGTGTAGAGAATTCCGACGGACAAAGTGCCACGCATGCTCAGATCAAATTACGAGACTAAAGCTATTGGCTACTAGCCTCTACATAGTTCCGTCGTACGTAACGAACGTCACCACGTTCAGAATGATCGGATTTTCCGACAATTTTTTCCGACCGTGTGTATGCAACACCAGTGTCGGTCAAAATCCGTCGGAAAATATCAGACAGATTTTGTGGTCAGAATTTTGGACCGTGTGTACGGGGGCTTTAGACAAAACAGAATCTGAGACATCAAGACCCCAACTGCAATAAAATAACATTTTCTGGTAGAGTGAGGAAGAAAATAATTCAGGATTTTATTGCTCTCTGCATCCCCATGAGTATCAAAAAAAACAAAAGACAACAGGCTTGATTGTACTGAAGTCGATCGATGGATCGACTTCAGTACAACCAGCCTGCCCATAGATGAATTGAAATTCAGCTGGTCCCTGCTAAACTGGCCAAATTTTGATCCATCTAAGGCCAGCTTAAGATTTCCCCTTCTTTCCTGTTCAGGTAAAGCATGCCAGACACATCAGGAAGAAAAGAGAAACCTCCTCTTCGGAGATACAACATTTAACTAACCAAATCATTAAATACAACAGAAAAATCTCCTCTACAAAGGCAGCGTATAAAACCTGACACAGATTCCTTCCACACTCTGTCCAAGAGTAAAAGAAAATGACTTGTCTGGAGTTAGGGTTTAATTCCCCAACATTTTCTGATCTACAAATAGATGACCTAGACCAGTGATGGTGAACCTTGGCACCCCAGATGTTTTGGAACTACATTTCCCATGATGCTCAACTACACTGCAGAGTGCATGAGCATCAAGGGAAATGTCGTTCCAAAACATCTGGGGTGCCAAGGTTCACCATCACTGACCTAGGTAATGGATCTTGAGATATCTCAGATAGCATCATTGCCTTCTAACCACACAAGGGTACTCACCAGTCTGGTAGTAGTCATACACCTTCACTGTGGTTGGTTTAAGGTTTAATATTGGAAATTCTTGCTCCACGGTAAAGGCGAACCTGATAGGAGTACGTCCAATCTGCAGGTAGAAGCGGGACATGCCATGAAGAGCTATAGAAATCATTTTTACAAATTAGCATAGTGATGAGTAGTAGTGAATATGTTCATATCATATCAGTCATTTTCAGACCCTTTTAAGTTTTAGAAAGGAAATACCGGTATTTCCTACATACACTAATAAGGGCCTTTCACATTGATCAGTTTTTGATGCGCTTTTGGGGTTTAAAAAGCAGAATCAGTGCCTTAATTATCAGTGCCTTAATTATCAGTGCCCCGATTATCAGTGCCTCCATTATCAGTGCCTCCATTATCAGTGCCTCCATTATCAGTGCCTCCATTATCAGTGCCTCCATTATCAGTGCCCCGATTATCAGTGCCTCCATTATCAGTGCCTCCATTATCAGTGCCTCCATTTTCAGTGCCACGATTATCAGTGCCCCGATTATCAGTGCCTCGAATATCAGTGCCCCGTGCCTCGATTAGACATGTGCACAATAGAAAAATTTGTTTAGTTTCGTTTTGTTTCTGTTCGTTTCCATTGATTCGTAATGATTAGACTTGAGCGGACACCTGGATGTTCGGGTTCGGGACCGAACTTGATCGAAAATTCTCTCGGAAAAAAAAATTCTCTCGGAAAAAAGTCCGGGTTTCGGGACCGAACTTGACCCGAACTTGACCCCGAACTCCGAACCCGAATTGAAGTCAATGGGGACCCGGACTTTTGAACACTAAAATGGCTGTAAAAAGGTCATGGAAAGGGCTAGAGGGCTGCAAATGGCAACAAAATGTTGTTAAGAGCATGGCAAGTGATCTGCAAACAAATGTGGATAGGGAAATAACTTAAAATAGCATAAAAAAAAATAAAACATAAAAAAAAAATGCTGGAGGCCCCCTTCTCAGCAGAAGAGGTACAGGAAGTCATTAAGAACCTCAGAAACTCAACGGCACGATGCCGCACATATGGTGGGAATACCCCAGAATACGCCCTTTCTGGAAAAAATTATTCAATTTAATGGATAAGATAGTGGGAAAATAAAATACTTGGAAATAAAAAAAAATGAAAAAATTATAATCTTGACCTAGGAGGACGAAATTCAAATGTAGAGTAGGAGGTTGAGGTGGCGGTGGATGTGGCGGTGTAGGTGGAAGCGGCGGTGGAGGAGGACGAGGTAGCCAACACTGGTTCAAAAATACAACAATGGCTGGGTAAGGCTAGTGGTGAATGATGTGTCGAATTCTGTCCCTCGTCGCATAGTGCCCGCCCTGTACTGCGCTTGCTCAGTACGTAGGACAAGGGGATTTTGAAACTCTCCGAAGACGATGCGCGGTGACTCCAGGTTCAAGCCACATCATCCGAGGTTGAAGCCTAGCCAAGTGAGCCCGTGAGGGGCCCTGTTACTATGTGCTACCGTATGTCCACTTGGATGGTCGGGCTTGAACCTGCACTTACTGCGCAGGCGACGTTCATCTTTGGAGATTTTGTGAATCTCCTTGTTCTCCGTACTGCGCAAGCACTGCACCTGCACAGTAAGTGGCCGGACACTATCCGATGGCAAGACAGTTTTCGTCAGAACACCGGTATATGTGTCTATTCTGCACAAGGTACGGCCAAGTCCTGTGGGATCCATGCCCGGTTCATTTTATTGAACGTGAGCTTGTCCACATTGGCTCTGGACAGGCGGCTGCGCTTGTCTGTGATAACGCCCCCTGCCGTGCTAAATACACGTTCAGATAATACACTGGCGGCAGGGCAGGCCAGCACCTCCAAGGCATATAGGGCAAGCTCAGGCCATGTGCCCAATTTGGAGACCCAGAAGTTGAAGGGGGCAGACCCGTCATGCAGTACGTGTACGCGTGTGCACACATACTGCTCCACCATGTTGGTGAAATGCTGCCTCCTGCTAAGATGTTCCATGTCAGCTGGTGGTGCTGGTTGTTGTGGCGTGCCGACAAAGCTTTTCCACATTCCGGCTATGCTAACCCTGCCTTGCGAGGTGCTGGCGGTGCCCCGGCTGCGTTGGCGACCTCTTCCTCCTCCTCTGCCTTCGCCTTGTGCTTCCACCGTACCCCCGCTTCCAAGTGGGAATGCCACCAGCAGCACGTCTACCAGCGTGCGCTTGTACTCGCGCATCTTACGATCACGCTCCAGTGAGGTAATTAAGGACGGCACGTTGTCCTTGTAACGGGGATCCAGCAGGGTGGCCACCCAATAATCAGCACCAGTTAAAATGTGGGCAACTCGGCGGTCGTTGCGGAGACACTGCAGCATGTAATCGCTCATGTGTGCCAGGCTGCCCAGAGGCAAGGAAAAGCTGTCCTCTGTGGGAGGTGTATCGTCTGTGTCCTCTGTATCCCCCCAGCCACGCACCAGTGATGGACATGAGCTGGTCTGGGTGCCACCCTGCTGTGAACATGGTTCCTCCTCCTCCTCCATCTCCTCCTCATCCTCCACCTCGTCATCCTCCAGAACTGTGCCCTTGCTGCCAGACAATTGTGTACCTGGCGCTTGTTGGTGTAGGAACCCAGCCTCGTAGCCACTTGTAAATGACTGCCCTGAAAGCCTTGGAAATTAACCCTCTTCCTCCTCCTCCTCCTCCTCATCCTGTGCCACATCCTCTTCCATCATCTCCTTAAGAGTTTTTTCAAGGAGGCATAGAACTGGGATAGTAACGCTGAGAACGGCGTCATCGGCACTGGCCATTGTGGTGGAGTACTCGAAACAGCGCAACAAGACACACAGGTCTCGCATGGAGGCCCAGTTATTGGCGGTGAAGTGGTGCTGTTCCGCAGAGCGACTCACGCGTGCGTGCTGCAGCTGAAACTCCACTATCGCCTGCTGCTGCTCGCACAGTCTGGCAAGCATGTGCAAGGTGGAGTTCCACCTTGTGGGCACGTCACATAAGAGACGGTGAGCGGGAAGGCCGAAGTTACGCTGCAGCGCTGACAGGCGAGCAGCAGCAGGGTGAGAACGCCGAAAGTGCGCACAGACGGCCCGCACTTTCTGCAGCAGCTCTGGCATATCGGGGTAATTCTTCAGGTTCAGCACATGCGCCAGGCAAGGGATGTGCGTCAAACTGGCAAGACCCAGAGCTGCTACGAGATTTCGCCCATTATCGCACACCACCAGGCCGGGCTTGAGGCTCACTGCCTCCAACCACTCATCGGTCTGTTGTTCCATGTCCCTCCACAACTCCTGCGCGGTGTGGGGTTTTTCCCCCAAACAGGAAAGTTTTAAAACTGCCTGCTGTCGTTTAGCCCTGGCTGTGCTGAAGTTGGTGGTGAAGGTGTTACGCTGACCGCATGAGGAGGCGGTAGAGGATGAGGAGGCGGAGTAGGAGGAGTTAGCAACAGGAGGCAAACTGAAGTGCCCTGCAATCCTCGGTGGTGGAAGGACATGCGCCAAACTGCTATCCACCTCAGGCCCAGCCGCCATTACATTTACCCAGTGTGCTGTTAGGGAGATATAAGGTCCCTGACCGTGCTTACTGGTCCACGCATCCGTAGTTAGGTGGACCTTGCCACAGATGGCGTTACGCAGTGCACACCTGAAAAAAAAACACTGCAAAATTTTATTTTTTTGCAATGTTTTTGCAATATCAGACTACACGGACAGTATCTACAGCGTTTATGAAAACGCAGAAAATGCTATTGGGAAGAAAAAAAAACACTGCAAAATTTTCTTTTTTTGCAATGTTTTTGCAATATCAGACTACACGGATAGTATGTAAAGCGTTTATGAAAACGCAGAAAATGCTATTGGGAAGAAAAAAAAACACTGCAAAATTTTATTTTTTTTGCAATGTTTTTGCAATATCAGACTACACGGGCAGTATCTACAGCGTTTATGAAAACGCAGAAAATGCTATTGGGGAGAAAAAAAAACACTGCAAAATTTTATTTTTTTGCAATGTTTTTGCAATATCAGACTACACGGACAGTGTCTACAGCGTGTATGTAGGAACACGCAGAAAATGCTATTGGGAAAAAAAAATTAAAAGCTAAATTCTATTTTTATGCAATGTTTTTCCAATAGCAGAATACACACAGACTGTGGTGTATGTCTTAGTAGATGCAGTGCAGTAATGTTGCACTGAGCTTGAAGGTAAAACGTTTAGATTTTATCTGGCACTGGCCTCATGGCACTGTTACTGTGACTGCACTGCACCCCAGCCAGGGTACAATTGATTTAGGAATCTCTTCAATAATTATGTCTGCTTCTTTCTTTTGTAAAATAAAGAAACTCCCTCCCTATTCTAGCTATCTAGATCGCTCACTGAGCTAACTAATTAGAATAAAATTCCAGGATTGTGGACTGACTTTAGCACACTAACTCCTAAAATCCTCTATCTATCTGCAGCACAGGAACCTGCCTAACAGTGTGTGTCTAACAGAATGACGCTGTGTGCTGTGTGTGGGCTATATATAGAGGCTGGGTCACATGCTGCACTGGCCAATCACAGCCATGCCATTAGTAGGCATGGCTGTGATGGCTTCTAGGGCACACAAGTAAAACGATCATCCATTGGCTGGCCTAAAGCTGTGAAAAAGGCGCCAATACAGCGCCGAACACCGGACCCGAACCCGAACTTACAGCCAATAGTTCGGGTTCGGGTCCGGGTCCCGGACACCCAAAAGTCCGGTACGGACCCAAACTTTACAGTTCGGGTTCGCTCAACCCTAGTAACGATTCGTAATTTCGTAAGTCGTCGGTGTTCGTATTCAGACTCATTCGTATTTTTGTAAGAGTTATTTTTTCGTTGATTCGTATTTCCGTTAGTCTAATTTTCATTTATTCGAAATTCGTATTTTCGTTATATTTCGTATTCGGACGCATTCGTATTTTCAGAAGAGCCATATTTTCGTTGATTTGAAATGATTCGTATTTCCATTAATCTAATTTTCGTTGATTCGAAATTCGTATTTTCGTAGATTTAATTACATTCGTACTTTCGTGAGATTGATTTATTCGTACTTTCGTAACATTGTTTTCGTAGTTTCGTAATCGGAGCATAATTCGTAATTTTATGTAATGTGTATGCTATTTATACGTTTAAGAAACAAAGAATTTCTCTCTCACAAGTCAGAACTTAACTCAAAAATCCACCAAAACAGTGCCTCCGACCCAACCACACCCTATCTGGACTCTGGATGGAATATTTCAGAATCAGAACAAACATTCGTTCTTTCGAATTTTCGATCAGCAGAATTTTTGTCATTTCGTATTTTCGTTGTTTTGATTTCCTTTTTTCCGAATATTCGTAATTTCGATTTTTCGTTCATTTTGATTTTCGGTATTTTTAAATCTTTGTTCGGTATTTTCGTTGTTTCTTTTTTCGTTTTTCGGATTTTCATTCTTTCGTAGTTTCGTTGTTTCTAATTTAATTATTTTGTATATTCGTTCTTTTCGATAGAGTTTTTAGTAAACCGTTCGTTCATTCGTACGATTACGAATGAACGAATATAACGAATTTTAACGGAAAACGAATTTGTAACTAAACGAATTGCACATGTCTAGCATCGATTATCAGTGCCCCGATTAACAGTGCCTCGATTATCAGTGCCTCGATTATCAGTGCCCAGATCATCAGTGCCACGATTATCAGTGCCACGATTATCAGTGCCCCGATTATTAGTGCCGATATCCCTTTAACAGAAACCGGTTATCGGCTCTCCTCTTCTCTTCTCACACTGTCAAGCTTGAGGAAAGGAAAGCCGATAACCAGCTTGTGTTTACTTCCGTGATCAGCTATCATGTGGTAAAGGGCCGCTGTGATTGGCCCTTTACCCTAATCTGTGATCAGCTGAGTCCGTTCCTCCCCGTTATACCCCTCCACAATCGCGGGCCGCCGGAGAACATCGAGTTCCCGGGACCCGCGGGCACGCATGTGCCCGAAAGGCAGCACATTTAAAGGGACGTACCTGTACGCCCATTTGCCTGCCTGTGCCATTTGTGCCGACGTGCATCTGTGTGCGGCGGTTGGCAAGGGGTTAAAGACCGTCCACCGCATATATACTGTGACAGGGTGGCTCTATTGCTCGAAACAACGTACCTGTATGTTGTCTAATGCAATAGATAGTGTGGGTGCGCGCGTGCATGTGGGTCCCGCAGACTCGGTGTCCGCCAGCCATCCACGATCACTTCACAGAGAGGCAGAATGGGGATGTAAACAAGGCAAATCTCTGTTCTGACAGGAGAGAACACTGAGATTGTGTGTTCCTAGTAATCAGGAACAGTGATCTCTGTCTTGTCTCAGTGAGCCCATCCTCCACACAGTTAGAACACGCACTGAGGGAACACAGTTAACCCTTTGATCGCCCCCTAGTGTTAACCCCTTCCCTGCCAGTGTCATTTATACGGTGATCAGAGCATTTTTTTTAGCACTGATCACTGTATTGGTGTCACTGGTCCCCAAAAAGTGTCACTTAGGGTCAGATTTGCCCGCCGCAATGTTGCAGTCCTGCTAAAAATCGCAGATCGTCGCCATTACTAGTAAAAGAAAAATGAAAAGTCCCTAAATCTATCCCATAGTTTGTAGACGCGATAACTTTTGCGCAAACCAATTAACATACGCTTATTGCGTTTTTTTTTATTTTTTTACCAAAAATATGTAGAAGAATATATATCGGCCTAAACTGTTATATATTTGTTATATATTTCTTTGGATATTTATTATAGCAGAATGTAAAAAATATTGTTTTTTTTTTCAAATACCTCCAAAAGAAAGCTCTATTTGTGGGAAAAAAAAGGACAACAATTTTATTTGGGTGCAACGTCGCACAACCGCGCAATTGTCAGTTAAAGTAACGCAGTGCCGCATCGCAAAAAATGGCCTGGTCATTAAGGGGGCAAAACCTTCCGGGGCTGAAGTAGTTACAAGTCTGCTACAATAAAGAACACATTTAAACAGATTTAATGCACAGTAGACATGTGCAATTCGTTAAGTTCCAAATTAGTTTAACATATTTTGACAAATTCGTTAATTCACAAATTTCCGGATTTCTAAATTTCTAATTTCCGAATTTCCAAATTTCAAATTCTAAATTTTGGAAATTCGGAAATTGGAAAATTGGAAAATTCTAAATTCTAAATTTCGGAAATTTGAAAATTCAAAAAGTCGGAAATTTGAAACTCTGAAAATAAGAATGAAAATCTGAAAATTTGAAAAATCTGAAATAATAATTAAATAATAACTAGTAAATTAGTATTTGGAATTTCCTTACAAATTTGGCTGTTAGTGAACGTAACGAGTACTAATTTATCCAAAGTTACGAATTATCTGAAATAACGAATGCTGCATCTAAATGAATGGAACGTAACAATCTAATAATAATAAACAACAATAATAATAATAAAACCTTTTTATTATTATTATTTATTATTAATTTGTTCCATTCCATTTGTTTAGATTCGTATTCGATACGTTCACTAACAGCCAAATTTGAAAGGTAATTCCAATACCTATAATTTAATAGTTAGTTGTTATTATTAGTTCAAATTCAAATTTTACTGATTTTCTTTCTTTTTTACAGATTCTGAAATTCTGAAAATTCTGAAATTCGGACGGAATTCAAAATTTGAAAATTCGGAAATTCGAAAATTCGGAAATATGAAGATTCGGAAATCTCAAAATTCGAAAATGCGAAAATTCAGAAATGAGAAAATGCGAAAATGCGAAAATTCTAAAATATGAAAATTCGTAAATTCTTCAAATTCTTAAATTTGAAAATATGAAAATTCGGAAATCCCAAAATTAAAAAATTTGAAAATGGGAAAATGCGAAAATTCTTAAATTCTTAAATTTGAAAACTTGAAAATTCAGAAATTCTGAATTTGATAGTTCGGAAATGTGAAAATCCAAATTTTCGGATTTCTGAATTTCTGGAAAGAGCAAAAAAAAAAAAACGAATAAAACAAAAAGAAAAACGAATGCATTTTTTGTCAGTGCACATGTCTAATGCACAGACAGAATCACAATACAAAACAAAGGTCTGACCTCATCCAGGTAAAGGTTTATGACATCATGCCCGGTCTCTGCTCTCTGTATCACTCTATTCCTCTTCAGCTATAAAAGACACAGAGGCAGGGAAATTAGATATGGAGTGATGTTAAAGATCTTCTGCATTATACAACGATATGAATGTTTATAGCTTTTGCTGGATTTTTTTTTATGTTTTCTGTAGAAGTTCAGATGACTAATTATAGGATGCTTGCTGATAAGCAGCAAAATGGGCCCTATGGGCCCTACTGATAAAAAAAGGTGCAGAGTTATTTGTCCTGTGAATCTGTACATTCGATCTCTTCAGGTTAAATGTTATTCATTCATACAGAATAGAATGAATCAGGAAAATACCTCATTGTGGTCACAAGATGGAGCTGATGATCACAGCGAATACTTATTTACTGTGATCGTCAGTTCCATCTAGTGACTATAAAACAGTATTCTTCACCTTACACACGGCTTATTGAACTCACCAGTTCTATTGAGCTCGTTACTGCAGTAAAACCAGACAACATATTCACTTCTATAATAGCCATGTTAGACCTCTGACGAGAGCCAACGTATCTGCAATTTACAAAAAAATATAGAATGTTAAAACACATTTGTCAAAATGCACGAAGACAGGAAGCCCTACATAGGATCTAGGTTGGAACTTGGAGTTTTTAAAAGGCCAAGGACCTTCTCCCTGTCTCCACTTGACAGAACTGGGTGCCTGAGATACCGAATACAAAGTACCAGCCCTAGCAAACAGGAAGAAGGGGAGTAGTCACACGCTCCCCATACCTAGAGGTACAAGATGGTCACATGCTCCTCATACCTAGAGGTACAAGATGGTCACATGCTCCCCATTCCTAGAATTACAAGATGTCACATGGTCCCCTTGCCTAGAGGTACAAGAAGGTCACATGCTTCCCATGTCTAAAGGTACAAAAAGGCCACATTCCCCTAATGCCCAGAGGTGTAAGACTGTCACATGCTCCCCATTCCTAGAGGTACAAGATGGCCACGTGCTCCCCATGCCTAGAGGTTCAAGATGGTCACATGCTCCCCATTTCTAGAGGTACAAGAAGGTCACATGCTCCCTATGCCTAGAGGTACATGAAGGTCACATGCTCCCCATACCTAGAGGTACAAGATGGTTACATGCTTCCTATGCCCAGAGGTACAAGATTGTCACATGCTCCCCATTCCTAGAGGTACAAGATGGTCACATGCTCCCCATTCCTAGAGGTACAAGATGGTCACATGCTCTCCATTCCTAGAATTACAAGATGTCACATGCTCTCCTTGCCTAGAGGTACAAGAAGGTCACATGCTTCCCATCTCTAAAGGTACAAGAAGGCCACATGCTCCCCATGCCCAGAGGTGCAAGACTGTCACATGCTCCCCATTCCTAGAGGTACAAGATGGCCACGTGCTCCCCATGCCTAGAGGTTCAAGATGGTCACATGCTCCCTATTTCTAGAGGTACAAGAAGGCCACATGCTTCCTATGCCTAGAAGTACAAGATGTCACATGCTCCCCTTGCCTAGAGGTACAAGAAGGTCACATGCTTCCCATGCCTAGAGGTACAAGAAGGCCACATGCTCCCCATACCTAGAGGTACAAGATGGTTACATGCTGCCTATGCCCAGAGGTACAAGATTGTCACATGCTCCCCATTCCTAAAGGTACAAGATGGCCATGTGCTCCCCATTCCTAGAGGTACAAGATGGTCACATGCTCCCCATACCTAAAGGTATAAGATGGTCACATGCTCCCTATGCCTAGAGGTACAAGATGGTCACATGCTCCCCATGCCTAGAGGTTCAAGATGGTCACATGCTCCCCATTTCTAGAGGTACAAGAAGGTCACATGCTCCCTATGCCTAGAGGTACAAGAAGGTCACATGCCCCCCATGCCTAGAGGTACAAGATGGTCACATGCTCCCCATGCCTAGAGGTTCAAGATGGTCACATGCTCCCCATTTCTAGAAGTACAGGAAGATCACATGCTCCCCATGCCTAGAGGTACAAGAAAGTCACATGCTCCCAATACCTAGTGGTACTGGGTATTCCTTTTTGACTCCCAGTGGCCGTCATTCTAGCACATCCAGCTGAGGAGGATGGGAGTTAAGGGAAGCTGTATTGCCCTGCTTAGTCAAAGCACAAATTGCCTTCAGTCAGTCAGTGGTAGGTAGCTCAATCTGCACACCCTTCTTTAGTTATAGTAAACATACCTCTCATTAAACTAGTCTAGAACCCCTCAAGAGTAGTCCATCACACAAGCTCACAGAGGTAAGGACAAATGTAACTCTTCGTGAGTAGCTCCTTCAAATTTTCTTATTTTTGATTGGAGTTTTTATTCAAGAAATTAAGGTTATACTACAATAAAATGATGTTCTGCTGTTTATAGAGGGGCATATAGATGTGCAGGCAGGAAACAACTACCCAGCTGCAGAGTGCTCCAAAATCATACATGTGTCAATGGAGAAGAAAGTGAGAACACTGATGGCACTGCTTGTAACTGGAGAGAAAAGAAAAACCTGAAAGAGACTTTTTAATGCATCTGATTGATCATTCCCCTCTAAGAACCATCTACCAGGAAGATGACAAGGGCATTTATAGATATGGGATTGCCATCTGGCAAATTGAGTGAATACCCTGAGAGGTCTGAATCTCGGATCCACTTTTCATCAAAAATGGACAGTCATTTTAATTGAGGTACAAACGGCAAGGAATGAAAACAATTTTGTGTACTATTTAATATTTATGTAGTGCTTCTCCTGCAGGATTCGACTGGTTCTTTCCCAAAAGAGTGCAAGTCAGCCAGGCACACAGCAACAGTCTTATTGGACTGGAAGTTTATTTGCTAATAGAACTTGGGAGTGGACTTGGGATAATGCAGGATACTCCAAAACAGAAGGTATTGCTAATAGGATACTCCTTTCTCTTACTTAGTAGCAGTATCAGTAGTATAGATAGACCAGCAAACCCATAGTTCACGGCTGGGGACCATGAAGCAATATGAGCACAAATAAAGACAGTCTATTTCAGTCCATGGTTTACGACTGGGGACTAGGGATGAGCCGAACCCCCCCCGTTCGGCTCGCACCAGAACCCGCGAACGGACCTAAAGTCCGTGCGAGCTTTAGAACCCTATTAGTTATAATGGATGCGAACGTTCGAAATTAAAAGTGCTCATTTTAAAGGCTAATATGCATGTTAATGTCATAAAAAGTGTTTGGGGACCTGGGTCCTGCCCCAGGGGACATGTATCAATGCAAAAATTTTTTTTTAAAAACGGCCGTTTTTTCAGGAGCAGTGATTTTAATAATGCTTAAATTGAAACAATAAAAGTGTAATATTCCTTTAAATTTCGTACCTGGGGGGTGTCTATAGTATGCCTGTAAAGGGGCGCATGTTTCCCGTGTTTAGAACTGTCTCTGCGCAAAGTGTCATTTTTGAAAGTAAAAAAGCTATTTAAAATCACTCGCGGCTAATGTTAATTCACGGCTCCCGTAACACAGAGAACAGTGATTCATTTAAACTCATTCATAAAAAAAAGTCATTGATAAAAAAAAAAAAAAAAATGAAAAAAAAAAAGCGTAGGGGTCCCCCCAAATTCAATAACCAGGCCCTTCAGGTCTGGGATGGATATTAAGGGGGATCCCAGCCAAAAAAAAAAAAAAAAAAAAATGGCGTAGGGTCCCCCTCAAAATCCATACCAGACCCTTGAGGTCTGGTATGGATTTTAAGGGGAACCCTAGCCAAAAAAAATGGCGTGGGGTCCCCCTCAAAAATCCATACCAGACCCTTATCCGAGCACGCAACCTGGCAGGCCGCAGGAAAAGAGGGGGGGACGAGAGCGGCCCCCCCTCTCGCCTGAACCGTACCAGGCCACATGCCCTCAACATTGGGAGGATGCTTTGGGGGTCTAAGACCCCTAAAGCACCTTGTCCCCATGTTGATTAGGACAAGGGCCTCTTCCCCACAACCCTGGCCGGTGGTTGTGGGGGTCTGCGGGCGGGGGGGCTTATCGGAATCTGGAAGCCCCCTTTAACAAGGGGACCCCCAGATCCCGGCCCCCCCCCTGTGTGAAATGGTAAGGGGGTACAAAAGTACCCCTACCATTTCACCAAAAAAGTGGCAAAAATGGTAAAAAGGACAGGAGACAGTCTTTGACAATTCCTTTATTAAAATCTTCTTTCTTCTTTCTTCATCCTTCGGATTCTTCATCTTCTCCTTCCTTCATCTTCTTCCATCTTCTTCTTCCATTTTCTTCTTCCTCCGATCCGCTTCTTCTTGCGCTGGTCTTCTCGTCCTTCTCGTCCGGCATCTTCTTCCGTCGGCGTCGGCGTCGGTGTCGGTGTCTTCTTGGGCCGCTCCGCGCAATGGGAGGCTCCCGCTGTGTGAGGCTCCGCTCCATCTGACAGGTCTTTTAAAACGGAGGGCACCTGGTGACCCCGCCCCCCTCTGACATCATGGGGAAAGCCATCATGGAATTCCCCATGACGTCCCTGTGCGTCAGAGGGGGCGGGGTCACCAGGTGCCCTCCATTATAAAAGACCTGTCAGACGGAGCGGAGCCTCACACAGCGGGAGCCTCCCATTGCGCGGAGCGGCCCAAGAAGAGACAGAGACACCGACGCCGACGCCGACGGAAGAAGATGCCGGACGAGAAGGACGAGAAGACCAGCGCAAGAAGAAGCGGATCGGAGGAAGAAGAAAATGGAAGAAGAAGATGGAAGAAGATGAAGGAAGGAGAAGATGAAGAAACCGAAGGATGAAGAAAGAAGAAAGAAGATTTTAATAAAGGAATTGTCAAAGACTGTCTCCTGTCCTTTTTACCATTTTTGCCACTTTTTTGGTGAAATGGTAGGGGTACTTTTGTACCCCCTTACCATTTCACACAGGGGGGGGGCCGGGATCTGGGGGTCCCCTTGTTAAAGGGGGCTTCCAGATTCCGATAAGCCCCCCGCCCGCAGACCCCCACAACCACCGGCCAGGGTTGTGGGGAAGAGGCCCTTGTCCTAATCAACATGGGGACAAGGTGCTTTAGGGGTCTTAGACCCCAAAGCATCCTCCCAATGTTGAGGGCATGTGGCCTGGTACGGTTCAGGCGAGAGGGGGGGCCGCTCTCGTCCCCCCCTCTTTTCCTGCGGCCTGCCAGGTTGCGTGCTCGGATAAGGGTCTGGTATGGATTTTGAGGGGGACCCCACGCCATTTTTTTTGGCTAGGGTTCCCCTTAAAATCCATACCAGACCTCAAGGGTCTGGTATGGATTTTGAGGGGGACCCTACGCCATTTTTTTTTTTTTTTTTTTGGCTGGGATCCCCCTTAATATCCATCCCAGACCTGAAGGGCCTGGTTATTGAATTTGGGGGACCCCTACGCTTTTTTTTTTGTTTTTTATTAATGAATGACAGCTCTCTGTGTTACAGGAGCCATCAATTCATTAGCCGCGAGTGATTTAAATAGCTTTCTTCCTGCAAAAATGACACTTTTTTGCAGGGAAAGTTCTAAGCACAGGAAACCTGCCCTCCTTCACAGGCTACCTATAGACACCCCCCAGATGTGATACTGCAATGCTGTTCTAACAGCATGCACACACATATCCCCAGAAATAAAGAACATATTGTTGTCAGCAGTCAGCAGCACACTGACACGCTGACACTGTGAGTGAAACATAATATGCGAGGCCGCCGCCGCGGCGGCCTCTTATACCGTGGGGCGTGTATTAAAGCCCCTGAGCTATAATTGGCTACAGGCATCCTGCCTGTAGCCAATTATGGCTCTCCTCGCTGCCGGCGCTGTGATTGGCCAAGCATGCGGGGTCACAGTGCATGCTTGGCCAATCATCAGCCAGCATTGCACTGCGCGGGCCGCAATGCATTGCGGGGCCGCTCGCATCACACGAATTTGATGCGAGCGGTCCCAATAGTTCTGGGCTCGCCGAGCGAGCGAACACCCGGTGCTCGATTCGAACATGGGTTCGAATCGAACACCGGGCTCATCCTTACTGGGGACCATGAAACAATATGAGTCACAACTAAGACAGTCTATTTCAGTCCATGATTCACGGCTGGGAACCATGAAGCAATTTGAGCACAACTAAAGCCCCATACACACGGTCGGACAATCCGCGGACCAGGTCGGTCGGATCCTGTCCGTCATACTTTGTCTGATGTTGGTTTTGCGTACACACGGTCGGACAAAGTTGTCGGAAAATCCGATCATTCTGAACGTGGTGACGTTTGTTGCCTACGACGGGACTACGTAGAGGCTAGTAGCCAATAGCTTTGGTCTTGTAATGTGATCTGAGCATGCGTAGCACTTTGTCCGGTCGGACAACCGTACACACGATCGGATTTGGTGTGATCGGACCGGGTTGTCAGCAAATCTATCCAGCAGGAGATAAGACTTTGTCCGTCGGACAATCCGACGTACACTGTCCGATGGTGCATACACACGGTCTGATTTTTCAACAACATTGTCCGATTGGACAGAATCCATGAAAAAGTCAGACCGTGTGTATGGGGCTTAAGACAGTCTATTTCAGTCCATGGTTCACGGCTGGGGACCATGAAGCAATTTGAGCATAAATAAAGACAGTCTATTTCAGTCCATGGTTCACGACTGGGGACCATGAAGCAATATGAGCACAAATAAAGGCAGTCTATTTCATTCAATGGTTCGCGGCTGGGGACCATGAAGCAATATGAGCACAACTAAGACAGTCTATTTCAGTCCATGGGTCACGGCTGGGGACCATGAAGCAATATGAGCACAACTAAGACATTCTATTTTAGTCCATGGGTCATGGCTAGGAACCATGAAGCAATATGAGCACAGGTAAAGAGGCTCTACTACTTGGATTTTGATAAGCAATGAGTCCATGGGTACAGCCTCCAACAAAGTAGTCCAGCATCCAGTCCATAAGTGCTTCAGCGGCCACCAGCCTCCTGAAGCTCACAGATCCCTTTGCCCACAGGTTAAAAAACAACTCATCAGGGTTCCAGATTATTTAACAAAAGCCCAGCCATTATCTGGACACATCTACCCAGGGATTGGCAGGACCCTGCTAAATTTTCATGCTGTACATTTGAATCCTTCTACCCTATGCTCTAGAAACTTCCTCTAGAGACAAGGGGGAGTAATCAAAATGAGCAGACCAAACCAAACAATAACTGCTCCTCTGATTACAGTAGAAGCCAAACATGAAATGAACCTAGCAGCCTAACTAGAAGTGTGTTACACTTAACTGACTGTGTATGATTATAAATCCATACAATCTAATACCATTGGCCCATTTAATACAATAAAAAGCTGGAACAATGGCTCACACTACAGCTATGCTCATCTCAAATTGTGTTGGCAGGTCTCTGGTGCATTGGGTTGACTTTAAATCCAGTGTGATCATGAAGGCAGCGTGGCTCCTCTTTGCAGGGATATTGTATCTCAGAACTGCCTAAGGAAAAAGCAAATTCATCAAGTCAGTTAATGTGGACCTTGCAATAGATAAACTCTAAAATATCAACCGCGTTATATGACCCGCATCATTTACTCCCTCTTCCTCTGAGCCCAGTTCCTTCTGGATCCGCCCCAGAGATAGTAAAAGGAGGAACAGCACAGTGATGAGCTCATCTCTAGGCATGTGCACTGCCAAAAAATTTGTTAGTTTTAGTTTCATTCGTTTTTTTTTCAGTTTTTGGGGTCATGCGTTATGATCGAAATTCGCAAATTCGAAAACCCGAAATTCGTATATTCGAAAATCTGAGAATCCACAAATTCGGAAATTCGGAAATCTGAAATAAAAAATTTTGTAAATTCAAAAATGTCAAAATCCCAAATCCGTAAATTCGAAAATTCGTAATTTCCATGTTCGAAAATCTGAAATCCGCTAATTTGAAAATTCATGAAATTCGAAAATTCAAAAATCCGGAAATTTGAAAATTCAAAAATTCTGAAATTTGAAAATTCAAAAATCCAGAAATTCGAAAATTCAAAAATACAGAAATTCAAAATAATAACTGACTAAATAATAAAAAACTATTAAATTATAGGTATTTGAATTTCCTTTCAAATTTGGCTGTTGGCGAAGTTAACGAATACAAATTTATCCGAAGTTACGAATAATCAGAAATAACGAATGTTACATCTAAACAAATGTAACGGAACAAATAAATAATTAATAATAATAATAAAAAAAGGTTTTATTATTATTGTTATTTATTATTATTGATTCATTACATTTCATTCATTTAGATACGGCATTCGTTATTTCAAAAATTTGTAAATTCAAATAAATTCGTATTTTTTATGTTCACCAACAACCAAATTTGAAAGGAAGTTCCAAGACCTATAATTTAATAGTTATTAATAGTTAAGTTATTATTAGTTACCGTAGTTATTTTTTCAGATTTTCAAATTTTTGGATTTACGTTCTTCTTTTGAATTTTCGTATACAGTAAAACCTTGGATTGCGGGCATAATTTATTCTAGAAACAATCCAAGTGCTTGCAATCCAAAGCACTTGTATATCAAAGCGAATTTCCCCATAAGAAATAATGGAAACTCAGATGATTCGTTCCACAACCATTTATTCATAAGTCATTCAGTTTATAGTCCATATAAAAAGATTATTGCAATGTGATAAGTTGTGTAACCATAAAATCTCCACCCACAAATGGAAGCCTCCACAAGGGGATTAGAAGCAAAATCCATCAGGAGATCCAGAGTATAAAACAGAAGAGAGGCACCTCTAAGTGTAGAAATATGTTGCTAACCTTCATTAAATGTAATCATATTGCTACACTAAAGCCTCGTACACACGATCTGACTTTTTGACAACAAACATCCAAATTAGCTGTTTTAAGTCCTGCCAGGTGTATGCAATACAAGTTCTCGGCCAACGCCCTTTGGGCAGAAATCCATGGGAAAGTTTGTTTGAAGTTTGATTGTGTGTACGAGGCT
Organism: Lithobates sylvaticus; assembly: GCA_028564925.1. Classification (NCBI taxonomy): domain Eukaryota; kingdom Metazoa; phylum Chordata; class Amphibia; order Anura; family Ranidae; genus Lithobates; species Lithobates sylvaticus. The sequence continues at coordinate 23,483,296 of CM053036.1, read as the reverse complement.
TTAGAGGTGCCTCTCTTCTCTTTTATACTCAGTTGTATACTTTTTAAAATTCTACCTCCGTGACATACAGTACTGTGAAAAAAATGTTATGCGGGTGTTGAAGAAGTGCTGTAAAATAAAAATGCTTTCAAAAATATATATTTTAATTGTTTATTTTTATTAATTTTACATAATGCAAGGGGAATGAACAGAAGATACATTTTAATTAATATTTGGTGTGACTACCCTTTGGCATCAATCCGGTATCAGGTCTTACATTTGCACACTTTATACACAGGCAAAAAGTCAGGGAATTTGTAGGATACGAGTCAGGTTTATGATTAACCAATTACACCAAGCAGGTGCTAATGATCATCAATTTCATATGTAGGTTAAAACACAGTTACACTATTAACTAAAACAGAAACCGCTGTCTAGGAGGCTTAAAGTTATATTAAAGGCATTTTTTTTAAAATAACAAACATGTTATACTTACCTGCTCTGTGCACTGGCTTTGCACAGAGCAGCTCCGATACTCCTTTTCTTGGGTCCTCCGCCTGCACTCCTGGCCCCTCCTTCCTGCCGAGTGCCCCAGAGCAACAAGCACGCAATAGGTGCACCCAAGCAGGCTCGTTACCGAGCCGCTGCTATGCGTGTCGATTCACACACAGAGCTGTGGCTCAGCCCTGCCCCCTCTCTCTCCTCGTTGGCTCACTGGCTGTGACTAACAACAGCAGGAGCCAATAGCTCCTGTTGCTGTCTCAGCCAATGAAGATGTAGAGTCCCCAGAGAGTCAAGACTCTTATGCACATATCTGGATCCTGATGGGACTCAGCTAAGTATTAGAGGGGGTGGAAGAGAACATTTTTTTTACCAGTGGTGGCCGTCCATAAGGGGCGCCGCCCCCCTAATCTCTATGCGTCCTGCCCCTAATCTCCACGCAGGGCACCGGATGCATAGAGTTCTACAGGGTTTTTTTTTTTTAGAAGCACATGATTAGAGCCTGAGGCTCTAATTGGCTTCAAAAAGGGTGGGCTCGGGGCACAGAGCACTGCAACCTGAGCCCACCCACTTGTAAAAATAGAGAATCAACATTTGCTATTGTCTTCCTGCTTCTACTCCTGGCCATTCAGGACAGGAAGTGGGTCCTGAGATTGGAATTACCGGGAGGATAAGCGCCTGGATGGGCCGGGAGGAGAAGTCGGGGAAGCCACCTGGGACCTGGATAGGGTAAGTGTGGGATCTGGCGGACAGGGCTGGCGAGCAGGGCTGGCGGGGATGGATGGATGGGTGGGTAGGGCGTTTGTTTGCCGCCCCCCCCCCCCCCAAAAAAAATGGAGCACCAGCCACCATTGTTTTTTACCTTCATGCATAGAATGCATGAAGGTAAAAGACCTTGAGCCTTTAGAACCACTTTACAGCTGAGTGAAGAAAAGCCAAACTCTACTACTAAGATGAGGTTGTGGAAGACAGTTTCATGTCACAGGCCATACACCATGGCAGCAGCAACAAGACGGAAGGTATTTATACTGCATCAGCAAGATCCCTCCCAGGCAAAGATTTCAAAGCGCACTGGGGTTTCAAGATGTGCTCTTCAAGCTCTTTCGAAGAAGCACAAAGAAACAGGCAACGATGAGGACCTTAGATCAGAAGATGTCCAGCAGTGCCATCAGCCCAGAACTGGTGGAAACCAGTGGGATCCAGGTACACCCATATACTTTCTGGCCAGAAAATTACAGAGGTTATCCAAAATGAAATGGAAAGGTTTTGTCTTTAGTGCTACTTTTGCACACACATTGCTCACATCTCTTATCACCCACAAAATTCCAGCTCCTACAAAGTGTTGGTATAATCATGTTTGCTTCTCATCTCTCACCTGTACATAGACACAGCCACTCCCTGTAGTTGTCACAGTGTAGTTTCCGGGAATGCCAGGTACTGTCGCCCTCTGAAGGAGGAGTCGGTTATTGTTATTCACATGGAACTTCTCCAGAAATCCTGTCTTGGAAGTGATTGTCACTGTCACATCTCTTCTACCAGTATACACCGCCTCTGCATACTTGGAAAGAGCCTGGAGAGCCACAACTGTGTCCTAAGGAGGGAAGATCAGAGAAGTTGGCAAATTGCTTAAAAAAAAGAAGCAATCTAGCCAAAAGGAAAAACATTTTTAGAAGCAGTTATAACAGCCATTGAAAAAAATACTTATTTAGCACCCTCTAGTTAGGTAGGCGCTAGAGGTTAGGCTTTTCTATAGAGTAGGAAAATTTGGGCAGGCCTAGCTGGTGGCTTGTTTTCATTCTGGGCTGGGTGTGGCTCAGGGCAGGGCTGGGTGACTCACAGGTAGCATCACTATCACCTCCCTCTTCTTTCTAGAAGGTGCTAGAAAGAGAGGAGGGGAAGAGAGGTGGAGCTGCCTGGGGTATTCCGAGAAGCCTTGACCAATCCCCAACTTGGATTGGCAGGGGGCAGGCCTCCTTAATTACCCAGGGTCAGCCCAGCTGGAGAGGAGTTGTTGGGTGGAGAAGCTGGAGTGAGAGAGTGTGGAGGCTGTCGGGGCCCACAGGGAGCTCCCCAGCCTGGGGGGTGACCTTGGGCCTGGGCTCGGTTGCAGCCAGGAGGAGAAGAGATCCTGGAGGAGAGGCGCATGACAGAGCAAGGAGAGGACAGCGAGAGAGAACACTTATAAGAGACTCCAGGGAAGACAACTGGTCGCAGACAGTAGGGCTGGTGAGTGAAGCACAGTCAGGAGGACTGGGGAGACACGCCTGGGAAAACTGTGAGTTTGAAGTTTGAGATTGGTGCAGAACCAGAATGCCGCGTACACATGGTCTGATTTTCCGACGGGAAATGTTCGATGGGAGCCTATTGTCGGAAATTCCGACCGTGTGTAGGCTCCATCGGACATTTTCCGTCGTAATTTCCGACAAACAAAATTTGAGATCTGGATCTCAAATTTTCCGACAACAAAATTCCATGCCTGAAGAGGGTTTACTGGGATCAGTAGTCATGTTGAGGACAGTTAGCACCGGAACTATAGCTACACCATAGTGGTCCAAGGCCCTTGCCCCCAAAAGGCAATTCACTGAGGCCTAGCTGAGTTATGCCGCGTACACACAATCGGATTTTCCAACGGAAAATGTTGAATGTGAGCTTGTTGGCGGTAAGTCCGACCGTGTGAATGCTCCATCGGACATTTGTTGTCGGACTTTCCGCCAACAAATGTTGGCTAGCAGGTTCTCAAATTTTACGCCAACAAATGTGTGTTGTCGGACTTTCCGATCGTGTGTACACAAGTCCGTCGGACAAAAGTCCAAAGTACAAACACGCATGCTCGGAATCAAGGACGAGCCGGTAGGGCTCGGCCTTGTAAAACTAGCGTTCGTAATGGAGATATCACGTACGTCTAGTACGTCACTACCTTTGTAATTGTTGGCCAACATTTGTGTGACCATGTGTATGCAAGACAAGTTGGAGCCAACAACCTTCGAACAAAATTCCACGGTTTTGTTGTCAAAAAGTCAGATTATGTGTACGAGGCTTTAGTGTCATGCCTAACCATGTGGTGCTAGCTGGTCCGGGAATCTGCAGCAAGTGAAGTGCTGGAGGAGTAAGGGAAAGAGGTCTTAAGTAAGAGTTGTGCTGGAGAGAAGACTGGAGTGTATATACAGGAGTGTATATAGAAGTCCCAAGCAAGTTACACTGAATCGCATTGGGCATCCCATAATTTCCCATCCAAGTTAAATCCCCTCAATAAAAACAAAACAAAAAACAAAGCATATGGACTGTTCTATGTCTCCTGCCTGAGAGATGAATGCCAGGCTGTGCAGGGTGACAGGTGAACCACTATATTCAGCAACCCCTACGGGAGGCATGGCTACACTTATATACACCTGTGTTTTGTTTCTTTGTAATTAGTGTGTGTGTATAAAAGATCAATGAGTTTCTGGACTCCTGACAGACCCTTGCATCTTTCATCCAGTGCTACACTGACGTTTCTGGATTCTGAGTTATGGGGAAATGAGACATGAGACGTATGAGATACGTTCTGGATGCGTTTTTGCTTACAGCTCACACCACAAAAGCTCACTCTGGGTGCATGTCTGCATGCACATTTTTGATTCATTTCCAATGTGTTCCAGTGCATTTTTTCTCTTGATGTTTTTGCTTTTTTCCAAGGTTTTTTTTTTGCTGTAATGCATTCCGGTGCATTTTTTATGTGTTTTTTTATGCTTTTTGTCACATTCCAGTACAGTGCAGTGCAGAAAAAATGCAGCATGTTCTAATTTTTTGGACTGCACTGGAATGCACTGCACTGGTAGGAACTTTGCCACTGGAACCCATATAACCTACTGTCCATGCGTTGATGCAGAAAAAAAAATGCACTGGACTGCCCCTGGTGTGAACTAGCCGTAAATGTGTTGACTGGCACCTAAAGACGCCTACACTATTGAAGTTGCCTATGGCCAGAATAGTGAAACTAAAGCAAGCAAGTAGATTAGTGTTACAGAAATTCCACAATGTAAAACCAACTGGGGATATGCTTCTCAGTGGTTTGTAGCCTCATCAACTTGCTTGGCAAACACAAGGGCTGTCTGAAATCTAAAGCCTCTTACACACGATCGGACTTTCCGCCAACAAAACTGTGGAATTTTATCCGAAGGGCGTTGGCTCAAACTTGTCTTGCATACACAGGATCACCCAATGGTTGGCCAACAATTATGAACGTAGTGACGTACTAGACTTACTACGTGGTTTTTCAGTTCATTAGCGCCACCCTTTGGGCTCCTTCTGCTAATTTGGTGTTAGTAGAAGTTTGGTGAGTGTTTTCAGTTTGCGCTTTTCAGTTCCTTTCTGAATGGCCGTTCGTCAACCAGACATGATTATTCAACGTCAACCAGACGTGTTATTTATTATTGGCCTTGGAGTTATTGCTTGACATAATTTTTTTGGTTGAATAATGATGATTTGATTTGGTATATTTTCTATATTTTTGGATGCATAGAATGCACTTTTTGGTAAAATTCTATTGGCAGATAGCATGTCTAATTTTTTTTTTTAATGCACAATAAAAAAATTGTGTAGAATAATACTTGGCTATGTGTTTTACTTCAAATGACAGTTTGGGAGTCGGCAGTTACATTTTATAAAATACAATGTAAAATTGACAAGGGACACCAACGTTGTATCTTTGAACTTAAAAATTACGGGATAATGGTGTTGTGGTAACTTGCCCAAATAATGAAAAAAAAAAGAGGCATTATAATATTATTCTTGATATCACTAGAAAAAAAAATCCTTTGAAACTTTGTTTGCAATAACTCCATCAGTATTACCAGCAAAGCAGCTTCATTATTATCCCATTAAAGAAGAAGAGAATTGTGCGCTGCATTTGGAGATTTCATAATTTGCCGCGTCACGAATGTTAATTCTCCATTATGAACGCCAGTTCACAAGACCGACCGCTTCTGCTTGTGTTTGTACTTTGGACTTGTGTCCGACGGACTTGTGTACACATGAGCGGAAAGTCCGACAACACACATTTGTGCGCCAACAGCCTGACATCCAACATTTCCCGTTGGAAAGTCAGATCGTGTGGATGGGGCATAAGGCCTTATCTAAGATCAACTTTGCGAAAATGGATTGTTAAGGCATTTGTTCCCATAGATATCTATTAGACATGTGCAATTCGTTTAGTTGCTAATTCGTTTTTTAATGAATTTTAACAAATTTGTTAATTCCGAATCTCTGAATTTTTCAATTTCCAAAAATTGCAGAATTTCCGAATTTCAAAATTTGCGAAATGACGAATTTCCGAATTTCGAATTTTGGAATTTCGAATTTTAGAATTTCCGAATTTCGAATTTTGGAATTTCAAATTTTCGAATTTCGAATTTTCGGATTTCCGAATTTCATAATTTTCAAATTTCCGAATTTTGGAATTTTCGAATTTCCGAATTTTCGAATTTCCGAATTTCCGAATTTCCGAATTTCCGAATTTCCGTATTACCGAATTACCGAATTACCGAATTTTCGAATTTTCGAATTACCGAATTACCGAATTTTCGAATTTCCGAATTTTCGAATTTTCGAATTTCCGAATTTCCGAATTACCGAATTTTCGAATTTCCGAATTTAGAATTTCGAATTTCGCATTTTCGGATTTCCGAATTTCGCATTTTCGGATTTCCGAATTTCGCATTTTCGGATTTCCGAATTTCGCATTTTCGGATTTCCGAATTTCCGAATTTTTATTTTACGAATTTCCGAATTTTTAATTTCCGAATTTCGTATTTTGGGATTTCAGAATTTTGGGATTTCCGAATTTCTGATTTTCGGATTTCCGAATTCCGAATTTTGGATTTTCGGAATTCAAAAATTTGAAAAATCGAAAATCTGAAAAAAAGAAAGAAAATCTGTTAAAAACTAAATAATAACTAACTATTAAATTATAGGTATTGGAATTCCCTTTCAAATTTGTCTGTTAGTGAACGTAACGAGTACGAATTTATCCAAAGTTACGAATTATCTGAAATAACGAATGCCGCATCTAACCAAATGGAACGGAACAAATTAATAATAATAAATAACAATATTAATAATAAAACCTTTTTATTATTATTATTTATTATTAATTTGTTCTGTTACATTTGTTTAGATGCGGCATTCGTTATTTCAGATAATTCGTAACTTCGGATAAATTCATACTCGTTAATTTAAATTTTGGGATTTTCAAATCTTTGAATTCCCAAATTCCGAAAATCCGAAAGTCCGAAAATTCGGAATTCCAAAAAACTGAAAATCCAAAATTCGTAAATTCGTAAATTTGAAAATTGGGAAATTCGGAAATCCGAAAATTCAAAATTCGGAAGTTCGTAAATCCGGAAATTCGAAAATTCGGAAATACGAAAATTCGGAAATACGAAAATTCGGAAATACGAAAATTCGGAAATCCGAAAATTCGGAAATCCGAAAATTCGGAAATCCGAAAATTCGGAAATCCGAAAATTCGGAAATCCGAAAATTCGGAAATCCGAAAATCCGAAAATTCGGAAATCCGAAAATCCGAAATTCGGAAATCCGAAAATCCGAAAATTCGGAAATCCGAAAATTCGGAAATCCGAAAATTCGGAAATCCGAAAATACGAAATTTGGAAATTCGGAAATCCGAAAATTCGAAATTCAGAAATTCGAAAATACGAAATTCTAAAATTTGGAAATCCGAAAATCCGAAATTCGGAAATCCGAAAATTCAGAAATTCGGAAATCCGAAAATCCGAAAATCCGAAATTCGGAAATTCGGAAATCCGAAAATTCAGAAATTCGGAAATCCGAAAAATAGAAATGTGAAAATTCCCGACACTTCGGAATTCCGAATTTGCAAATTTCCGAATTTCCGAACTCCCGAATTTTCGATTTTCCGAATTTCCGAAAAAAGCAAAAAAACTAATGAAACGAAAATGAAAATGAACAAATTTTTTGTCAGTGCACATGTCTAATATCTATTAAATGCTCCTAACCATTGTTCATCTCTGCACTGATTTCAGCTAAGGGCTCAGACTTCGCACACATTTTCCCTCTCCCCGCCCCCCCCACCAAAAAAATGTATGAATTGTATAATCTGAAGACTTTTACTCCTGAACAGATCGAGTTTCTAAGAATTGTCCTGAAAAACCTTTTTTACATATTTCTACTTTATTACCTGGGTAGATGAAAATCCTCCAAATGCATTTTGTTGTTTGCTCAGCCATCTGACAATTTGAGAAGCGCCCAGAAAGTCTACTGCGGGTGCCGAGAGCAAAGCCAGGAGCACGTAGGATGTCATTTCCACCTCCGTAGAAGAAGCCCGGTGCCAGAACGGATCAGAGGGAGACGTGGGCCTTGGTTGCCAGTAAAGTTCCCCCTCTGGATGAGGAGTGCAAAGATGACACAAGAAAAGTAAAAAAATTGGGATATGGTTTTACCTTATTTCATGAAAAGTAGGGATTGCAAATAATAAGTAAACAATTATTTATGTTTAAGTCATATATTTCAATATGCCTGGAAAAGTGTGTGTATAGCAAGCGTGTGCGTGTGTGTATATATATATATATATATATATATATATATATATAAAATACATTTACGTTTTTGGTTGTAACATGATAAAATGTGGAAAATTCCAGGGGTATGAATACTTTTTCAAGGCACTGTATGTATATATATATATATATATATATATATATATATATATATATATATATATATATACATACATACAGTGCCTTGAAAAAGTATTCAGACCCCTTGAAACTTCCACATTTTCTCATGTTACAACCAAAAATGTAAATGTATTTTATTGGGATTTCATAGACCAACACAAAGTGGCACATAATTGTGAAGTGGAAAAAAAATGATAAATAGTTTTCAACATTTTTTTTACAAATAAATACAGTATGTGAAAAGTGTGGCGTACATTTTTATTCAGCCCCCTTTACTCTGATACCCCTAACTAAAATCTAGTGGAACCAATTGCCTTCAGAGGTCTGCCTAATTAGTAAGTAGAGTCCACCTGTGTGTAATTTAATCTCTGTATAAATACAGCTGTTCTGTGAAACCCTCAGAGGTTTGTTAGAGAACCTTGAAACCCTCAGAGGTTTGTTAGAGAACCTTAGTGAACAAACAGCATCATGAAGGCCAACACACCAGACAGGTCAGGGATAAAGTTGTGGAGAAGTTTAACACAGGGTTAGGATATAAAAATTATCCCAAGCTTTGAACATCCTATGAATGATGGATGATTCAATCCAACATCCAAAAATGAAAAAGAGTATGGCACAGCTGCAAACCTACCAAGACATGGCTGTCCACCTAAACTGACCAGCCGGGCAAGGAGAGTATTCATCAGAGAAGCAGCCAAGAGGCCCATGGTAACTCTGGAGGAGCTGCAGAGATCCACAGCTCAAGTGGGAGAATCTGTCCACAGGGCAACTATTAGTCGTGCTCTCCACAAATCTGGCCTTTATGGAAGAGTGGCAAGAAGAAAGACATTGTTGAAAGAAAGCCATAAGAAGTCCTGTTTCCAGTTTCCAGAGAAGCCATGTGGGGGACACAGAAAACATGTGGAAGAAGGTGCTCTGGTCAGATGAGACCAAAATTGAACTTTTTGGCCTAAAAGCAAAACGCTATGTGTGACGGAAAACTAACACTGCACATCACCCTGAACACACCATCCCCACTGTGAAACATGGTGGTGGTAGCATCATGTTGTGGGAGTCTTTTTTTTTTTTTTCCACACATAAAGTTGGGAGGTGGTAAAACCCTGCGGTTGGGTCGTGGTTCAGTGTGAAGCAGCAGGCAGGGTCACTATTATGCCTGGTGTATTGCTTCCAGTGTTGGTCATCCTACTTTAAAAAAGTAATTAGTTAGGTTACAAATTACTTCTCCCAAAAAGTAATTGCGTTAGTAACTCAGTTACTACATTGGAAAAGTAATTAGTTACACAGCAAAGTAACTGACTTTTTTTTTTAAAATATTCTATACGTGTAACTAAGGGGCGGGTCTAGTATTACTGTAACCAAGGGGCGCATTTATTATTATTGTTATATATCGTGTAACCAAGGGGCTGCTCTATTATTACTCTAACCAAGGGGCAGATCTGTTATTGCGTGTAACCAAGGGGCGGGTCTATTATTATTATATCATGTAAGGGGCGGATGGCTACAGAAGAGGGCGAATGTTAAATTAATGGGAAGAGCTCGATATATAACAATATTAATAAATGCGCCCCTTGGTTACAGTAATACTAGGCCCGCCCCTTACTTACACGATAGACCCCCCCTGCAGAGTAGCACGAGCATCAGGAGCGTGCGGCATCGCCTCGTACAATTACATGTTAACTGCGCCTGCGCGGTGTAGAGTTCACTCAGAGCTGTTTAGGTTCGGCAATTTTCGGAAGCTCCGTAGTCCTTCGTACTGTGCAAGCCCTGCGCCTGCGCAGTACAGGGGGGTCCTTATCAGGCGGGGGAACTTTTTCGGCAGGACACCGGAATTACACTACTGCCATCTAGTGGCAGTAGATGTAATTGGGGTAACTAAGCCAAAGTAATGGTAACTGAGTTACCATGAGGGGAAAAGTAATTAGTTAGATTACTAGTTACCCTCTAAAGTAACTGCGTTACGTAACTCAGTTTATTTTAACTCAGTTACTTACATCACTGATTGCTTCACATTGACCTGAAGATCTCTTCTTTCCTGCTGCTGGCACCACCGTGGAGACCACTAGCCGGGATAAGAGGTGGAGTGCAGTTGGTATCACTCTGAATGGGACAGGAGCCGGCACTACAGAGCAGGCATCAACTAATTCTGCTCTTGGTCCACGAACGTGGCCGTACTAGCAGTGTGAACGGGGTCTAAAGGAACAGGATCCATTTTTTTTGTTAGGTTAGCAAATGCTTTAAGGAATGTAGAGGGATGAATCTCTTTGGGAGTGACAGCTGAAGGTCAGCCCTTTGCTTGAGAGGAAACTGCATGTGCAATGAGGAAAGTAGCAAAAGTAGAATGTATATTGTCCAGATTTCATTTTATGAAGACGTTTATATTCATAAAAAGCCCAAGTATTTTGGGGGTTCAAAGGATCCTCCTTCATCAGGGCTTGGTACTGTTGGACAAAATGTGTACCAGACTGGTAATAATTGCAGTGATCCTAAAAATTAGTATGACCACTCAAGCTGCCAAATCTGCATCTGGAGAAACCATATTAATCCTTAGGATCCTTCCAATTTTATCAGTCTAGTTTTGTTAAAATATCCCAAGCCCAGATGAATGCAGGCCCTTAACCACTATAATACTGGGCACTTTCGCCCCCTTCCTTCCCAGACCAATTTTCAGCTTTCAGCGCTCTCGCATTTTCAATGACAATTGCGCGGTCATGCTACTCTGTACCCAAATGAAATTTTTATAATTTTGTTCGCACAAATAGAGCTTTAGTTTGGTGGTATTTATTCACGACTCCGTTTTTTATTTTTTGCGATATAAGCGAAAAAATAGCGGAAATTTTGAAAAAAAAACAATATTTTCTCCTTTCTTTTTTAAACGAAATCCAATAAAATCAAATTTTGTCATAAATTTAAGCCAAAATGTATTCTGCTACATGTTTTTAGTAAAAAAAATCCCGTTAAGTGTATAATAATTGGTTCGCGTGATCACGGACATATGTACGCAAATGATCATGTACAGATGTGTGCAGGTGATCACGGACATATGTGTGCAGATAATCATTGGGACATGTGATTTTACTGGGACATATGTGGGGGACATGTGTTTTTATTATTTGGGGACACGTGTTTTTATTTGGGGACATGTGTTTTTATTTGGGGACATGTGTGGGGACATGTGTGTTTTACTGTGTTGGTACACTGTTGTGGACACTAGACTGGTGATCAGTGAGTAAAAAAACAGCTAATACTCACTGATCACAAGCCGGCTGCAGCGATCAGCTCTCCTCTCCTCACCGACGACTTCCGTGTGAGGAGAGGAGAGCCGATTGCCTAGCAACCGGCTGTGTGCTTACATCACATGATGGCTGTGATTGGACACGGCCGTCATGTGATCAGGAGGGCCAATCACAGAGCCCTCCTGCCGATCCGAGATGCACCGTGTCCGGGTGACACGAGCGCATCGGGATCGCGCCGATGTGCGGGCCCGCGCGCGTGCACGATCCCCCTACTTCTGATGGACGTTCGGGAATGTCCAATCAGAAGTAAGCGGCTCCCACCCGGCCGTATATATACAGTGGCTGGGTGGGAAGTAGTTAAAAACCCCCAAAACCAGTTGGATTTTTATGATATAAGGGTCTGAATAGAACTGAATCGGGACTATAACAATTCTGCCGTTGGTGTTTATCCTGTTTGCACACCCAGTCCTCAGTTTGTTTGCTTTCTAGTGTGTAACACAGGGGTAAGCAAACTGGGGTCCTCCAGCTGTTGCAGAACTGCAAGTCCCATCATGCCTCTGGGAGTAATTGTAACTGCCAGCCTTGCAATCCCTCATGGGAAATGTAGTTCCACAACAGCTGGAGGGCCCGGGGTTACCTACCCCTGGTGTAAAGTATAAAAATGTATCCCCTGTCCATGGTGCTGAAACTAGGAGTTTGCCCGGTAGTATCGCTGATAGCGGTATATCCTGATTTTCACTTTGATAGAAACCACACAACTAAACTACTGAATGCTTTTAAAATTAAATATCCTAAAAAAAAATTCCTTGATTCACAAAAAGTCACTAATATCTTTTATGCACATAAATTAAAGTGGAGTTCCATACACAGCTGAAATACATATAGTTTCTATAGTGTTTGTAATTTTGTTCAGTTGGGCTTGTGATCCACGTAGTCCTTTGTGACACAGAGCTATCGTTTTTATGATAGACCATTTTTACCTATACAGTGGAACCTTGGATTACGAGCATAATCCGTTCCAGGAGAATGCTTGTAATCCAAAGCACTCGCATATCAAAGCAAGTTTCCCCATAGAAGTAAATGGAAACAAAGATAATTTGTTCCGCATTGACTTCTATTGCATGCAATACTGTATGTAGCCAGAGGTAGGGGGGGCGCCGGAGAGCCTCAGAAATAATCGGAAACAGCTCGGCTGAACTTAGAAAGCCTCGGAAAGGAGTATTTCCGAGTGGTTCAGAGTATTTCTGAATGGCTCTGAACGGCTCCAACCTTTCTGAGTGTCACCAGCGCCCCGCACCTCTGGCCAAATGCGGTAATGCACACCCCATTAGGTTGAATTCTGCTAGTTTTGCCGAGTCAGAATTTAAAAAAAATGTTGCTCGTCTTTCGAAAAGCTTGTTAACCATGTTACTCGTTAACCAAGGTTCCACTGTACTTTCTAAGGTCCCATTGTCATAGGTCTCACCTCTTCTCACAGCTCTTTGTAAATGGAAACGAAGATAATTCGTAAACGAAGATATGGAAACTAAGATAATTTGTTTCGCATTGACTTCTATTGCATGCAATACCGTATGTAGCCAGAGGTAGGGGGGCGCCGGAGAGCCTCAGAAATAATCGGGGACAGCTCGGCTGAACTCGGAAAGCCTCGGAAAGGAGTATTTCCGAGTGGTTCAGAGTATTTCTGAACGGCTCTGAACGGCTCCAACCGTTCTGAGTGTCACCAGCGCCCCCGCACCTCTGGCCAAATGCGGTAATGCACACCCCATTAGGTTGAATTCTGCTAGTTTTGCCGAGTTAGAATTTTAAAAAAATGTTGCTCGTCTTTCGAAAAGCTTGTTAACCATGTTACTCGTTAACCAAGGTTCCACTGTACTTTCTAAGGTCCCATTGTCATAGGTCTCACCTCTTCTCACAGCTCTTTGCTCCAGTCTGTTCAGCATGATCTGACGGTTGTACATGTCACCATATAAAGTGAATGCATAGGCCAGCAATGCCTGGGTGTACATATTAGTCACACTGACTGCCAGTCGTTGTAGACAAGTCACTGAATCCCTGACCACTGGGCTCTGAAAAAAATAAATCATGTCATGTCAGTACAAACTTGTTGCATGTATTTGTTGGAGAGAACATGGTCATGTTATAGTATATGCATGGTTACAATAAAAAAATACTCGGCACATATATATACTGTACATGCACAATTCCCAATGTTTTGTCACTGTGCACTTAAGCCTCGTACACACGATCGGAATGTTGGCCAACAAAACCGTGGACTTTTGTCAGAAGAGAGTTGGCCCAAACTTGTCTTGCATACACACGGCCACACAATTGTTGGCCAACAATTACGAACGTAGTGACGTGCTACGTTGTTTTTCAGCTCTTTAGCGCCACCCTTTGGGCTCCTTCTGCTCATTTTGTGTTAGTAGAAGTTTGCTGAGTGTTAATTTGCGCTTTTCATTTCGCGCTTTTCTTTTCACGCTTTTCTGTTCGTTTCTGAACGGCCGTTCGTCAACCAGACATGTTGCGGAATCGGAGGAGATAACGTGTTATTTATTATTGGCCTTGGAGTTATTGCTTTGACATTATTTTTTTGGTTGAATAATGATTTACTTTGGTAAATTTTCTATATTTTTGGATTATGCATTTACCAAAGTAAATCATTATTCAACCAAAAAAATAATGTCAAAGCAATAACTCCAAGGCCAATAATAAATAACACGTTGTCTCCGATTCCGCAACATGTCTGGTTAAGTTCTTTTGGCAGATAGCATGTCTAATTTTATTTGTTTTTTATTTTTAATGCACAATAAAAAAATTGTGGAGAATAATACTTGGCTGTGTGTTTTACTTCAAATGACAGTTTGGGAGTAGGAAGTTATATTTAAAAAAACACAATGTAACATTGACAAGGGACACCAACATAGTTGTATCTTTGATCTTAAAAACTACGGGATAATGGTGTTGTGGTAACTTTCCCAAATAAAAAAAAAATTAAAAAACATAATAATATTATTCTTGATATCGCTAGAAAAAAAAAGCCTTTGAAAATTAGTTTGCAATAACTCCATCAGTATCACCAGCAAAGCAGCTTCATTATTATCCCATTAAAGAAGAAGAGAATTGTGCGCTGCATTTGGAGATTTCATAATTTGCCGCGTCGCGAATGTTAATTCTCCATTACGAACGCTAGTTTACAAGACCGACCGCTTCTGGCTTGTCCTTGCTTCCGAGCATGCGTGTTTGTACTTTGGACTTTTGTCCAACAGACTTGTGTACACACGCTCGGAAAGTCCGACAACAGACATTTGTCCGCGGAAAATTTTAAAACCTGCCATCCAACATTTGTCCACAGAAAATCCGACAACAATTCTCTGATGGAGCGTACACGCAGTTGGATTTACCGCCAACAGCCTGTCATCACACATTTCCCGTCGGAAAATCCAATCGTGTGTACGAGGCTTTACTCTATTATGACCCAACCTAAATACTGTATTTATTGGCGTATAACACTCACTTTTTCACCATGAAAATCGGGTGCAAATAGCTTGTGCGTGTTATACGCCAATGCTGCAATTTTAGATGCCTTGTAGGGGACAGGGAGGGGGGCTACATTGATGGCAATGGTGAGGCTGCTGCATTGATGGCAATGGTGAGGCTGATGCATTGATGGCAATGGTGAGGCTGCATTGATGTGGACTGATGAGGCTGCATTGATGGCACTTGTGAGGCTGCAGATGGGCATTGATCAGGCTGCATTGATGGCAATGGTGAGGCTGCAGATGGGCACTGACCCTTATATTGCTTCAAAGTTCCTTATTTCAAATGTAATTATTTTTTTCCTGAAACTTCCCTCTTCAAATGAATGTGCGTGTTATACGTCTGTGCGTGTTATACACCGATAAATACGGTAATTGATTCTGATGACTATTTCTGCGCTCAGAGTTAATGGCACTTACATCTTTTGGTACATCCGCCTCCAGCAGTGCTATGGTCACATATGCAGACAAAGAAACGTCATCTTCCACTCCTCCCTGCAACACATATATTACTGGCTCAGAGCACACATAGGAAAGAGGGACACATATAGCAATAATACGTTTCACTTTTATAAGTAACATTTACAGCTGTACGGAGTATCAGAACAGAAGATAATTTAAATAATTACCCTGTTTCCCCGAAAATAAGACCTATCGTGATTGTCGGTGATGGCTGCAATATAAGCTCTACCCCCCAAATAAGCCCTAGTTAAAGTCCTTGTAGGTCTTGTTTTCAGGGTAGGGCTTATTTTCGGGGAAACAGGGTAGGGCTTATTTGGTGGGTAGGGCTTATATTGCAGCCATCACCGACAATCACGCTAGGTCTTATTTTGGGGGAAACAGGGTATGATATGTGGGGCATTATTTACCAATACGAAGCAGATTTCCTATATAGCAACCAGTGGCGGCCCATATATTAGGGGCACAGGGGCGCCGCCCCGCTCATCCATGCGCCCGGCCCCTGATCTGCCTGCAGGGCGCCGGACACATGGATTCCCATGTTTTTTTGAAGCACGTGATTAGAGCCTGATGCTCTTATTGGTTTAAAAAAAGGGTGGGTTCAGGGAGCGCCCCTTGTGATTCCTCGCACTGGATAAACACAGCCCCAAGACTCTGCACACGCCAGGGACCTCTTCCATGCTGGACCACCTACATTGATACTGACGATATGCCCTGCTATTCTTCATATCTTGTAAGTGTTTTTAACCCTTTTGGGGAAATTAAACAGTTCTTAAATTCTACACTTAGAGGCGCCTTTCTTTTGTCTTTTATGTTTCCTATTTAAAGATTGTTTCTCTCTATAAGTGCAGCCCTAAGTGGGGAAGATTCCTTATTACAGACTCCTGGTTCAATACAGACATTTGTTTGCTTGGTCTTGAAGTTCAGAGCGCCCTTATACACTGTATCAAGTCTTTTTGGGGATGTCTCTACCAGCTTTGCACATCTAGAGAGTGACATTTTTGCCCATTCTTCTTTTCAAAATAGCTCAAGCTCTGTCAGATTGGATGGAGAGCATCTGTGAACAGCAATTTTCTTGCCACAGATTCTCAATTGGATTTAGGTCTGGACTGTGACTGGGTCATTCTTGAACATGAATATGCTTTGATCCAAACCATTCCATTGTAGCTCTGGCTGGATGTTTAGGGTCGTTGTCCTGCTGGAAGGTGAACCTCCACCCCAGTCTCAAGTCTTTTGCAGACTCTAATGCAGACTCTAATGCCTCGTACACACGGTCGGAATTTCCGATGGAAACAGTCCGATGGGAGCTTTTCAACAGATTTTGTATGCCCATCGGTCTTTTTCTGTTGGAATTTCCGACGGACTTTGGATTGAGAACCTGTTCTCAATTTTTCCGACAGAAAACCTTTCTATCGTATTTTCCGATCTTGTGTATGCAATTCCGACACTCAAAATTCCCGCGCATGCTTGGAAACAATTCAACGCATGCCCGGAAGCATTAAACTTCCCTTTTATAGTACGAACGTGTTTTATGCCGCTGTGTTAATGACCGTCGGAATTTGGTGTGACCGTGTGTAGGCAAGACAGTTTGAGCGAAATTCCGACGGGAAAATCATCAGAGCTTTTTCCGACGAGAATTCTGACCGTGTGTACACAGCATTACAGGTTTTCTTCTAGGATTGCCTTGTATTTGACTCCATCCATATTCCCATCAACTCTGATCAGCTTCCCTGTCCCTGCTGAAGAAAATCATCCCCACAACATGATGCTGCCACCACCATTTTTCATGATGGGGATGGTGTGTTCAGGGTGATGTGCAGTGTTAGTTTTTTGCACACATAGCGTTTTGCTTTAAGGCCAAAAATGTAAATGTTGGTCTCATCTGACCAGAGGACCTTTTTCTACATGTTTGCTGTGTCCCCCACATGGCTTCTCGTAAACTGCAAACTGGATTTCTTATGGCTTTCTTTCAACAATGTCTTTCTTCTTGCCACTCTTCCATAAAGGGCAGATTTGTGGAGAGCACGACTAATAGTTGTCCTGTGGACAGATTCTCCCACCTGAGCTGTGGATCTTTGCAGCTCCTCCAGAGTTACCATGGGTCTCTTGGCTGCTTCTCTGATTAATGCTCTCCTTGCCCGGCCTGTCAGTTTAGGTGGACGGCCATGTCTTGGTAGGTTTGCAGTTGTGACATGCCCTTTCCATTTTCAGATGATGGATTGAACAGAGCTCCGTGAGTTATTCAAAGCTTGGGATTTTTTTTATTTCCTAACCCTGCTTTATACTTCGCCACAACTTTATCCCTGACCTGTCTGGTGTGTTTTGGCCTTCGTGATGATTCTCCCATCCATGGTTAGATAATGGTCACCAGGATGAATAGTTGCTGGTGGATCTCCCCAGTAGGGACACAGACGGCAATACCAACCTGACAGAAGGTCTAACCACTCAGCACTATCCTTATTCTGCAGACTCGATATCACAGCGCCAGGGCAATTCATTAAAGCGGAGCTGCACCCGCACAAAAAATATTAAAAGTCAGCAGCTACAAATAGTGCAGCTGCTGACTTTTAATAAATGGGCACTTACCTGTTCCTGGTTCCAGCGGTGTAGGCAGAATGTGACGAGAGACCGCTCGTCTCTCGCTGCCCCGCCGTCAGGGAATCAGGAAGTGAAGACGCAACGTCTTCACTGCCCGGTCCCTACTGCGCATGCGCGACTCACGCTGCGCGCCCCTATTGGTCCCCGCTGTGTCCTGGGAACTGTGTTTCCCAAGACACAACGGGGCATTTCTCGGATAGAGGCGGGGCTCTCGGATAATGCGTCCCGGAAGTGGGTGCAGATACCTGTATTGTACAGGTATCTGCACCCCCCTCCCCCCTGAAAGGTGCCAATTGTGGCACCGGAGGGGGGGAGGAATCCGATAAGCGGAAGTTCCACTTGAGGGTGGAACTCCGCTTTAACATTTGATTTGGTCAGTAGTTGGTTTACCTTTAGAGCAGAATGGAAGAGCTTGCCAACATTACGGAAGCAGCCGGTATAGTATCGGTTTTTAGTCAACCAAGACAAGGAATTACTCAATTGATTTTCATCAATGTATATGTATTTTTTGGCTTTGCTGAATGATTTCACCACAAAGGCAGTAAGCCTGTAAAGACAATAAGGCTAATCTTAAAAAAAAAATTAGACAACACAGTAAAAGTTGTATTACCTATAAATGATATTCAAATGGACTTACATAAAGCAAGACCAGCGAATACATATAGAGAATATCACTCCACATAAAATCTTCCCAAACAGACAAATAATGTTATCAATGCTCCTACAGATATCACCTAGACCAGTTTCCAATTTATTTTGATGCTGGCATCTTATATTTAGATATGTGTTAATTAACCACTTGCTTACCGGGCACCTAAACCCCCCTCCTGCCCAGACCAATTTTCTGCTTTCAGCGCTGTCACTCTTTGAACGACAATTGCGCGGTTATACTACACTGTACCCAAATGATTTTTATCATTTTTTTCCCACAAATAGAGCTTTATTTTGGTGGTATTTTTTATCACCTCTGGGTTTTCTATTTATTGTTAAAAAAAAAAGACCACATTTAAAAAATAAAAAATACAAAACCGTTTTATATTTCGTTAATAAAAACAGGTAACTTTTCTCCTTCATTGATGTACGCTGATGAGGCTGCACTGATGGGCACTGATAAGCTTCACTCATGGGCACTGATAGGCTGCATTGATGGGCACTGATAAGGCGGCACTGATGGGCACTAATAGGCTGCATTGATGGGCACTGATAAGGCGGCACTGATGGGCACTATAGGCTGCATTGATGGGCACTGATAAGGCGGCACTGATGGGCACTAATGAGGTGGCACTGGTGGGCACTGATAGGTGGCATTGGTGGGCACTGAGAGGTGGCACTGATGGGTGGCACTGATGGTTGGCACTGATGGGCGGCACTAAACGGCATTGATAGGTGGCACTGAAGGGCACTAATAGGTGGCACTGATAATTTGCAATGATAGCTGGCACTGATGGGCACTGATGAGTGGCAGTTATGGGCACTGATGGGTGGCAGTGATGGGCACTGGTGGGTTGCAGTGATGGGCCTTTTATCAGCACTGATAGGTGACACTGATAGGCAGCACTGCTAGGTGGCACTGATGAGGCACTTATTGGCACTACTGGTGGGCATTGATAGGTGGCACTCGTGGGCATTGGTAGGTGGCAGTGATTGCTGGCACTTGTGCACTGGTGGGCACTGATTTGTGGCAATGTGTGGGCACTGGCAGGTGGCACTGGCAAGCGGTACTGGTGGGCACAGATCAGGCGGCTTCTCCTCTTCCTCTTCGGGATCGATGTCCCTTACACAGAGAAACCCAGATTAAATTTGCAACAGTGTGAACCCAGTCTTAAAGAGGTCGTTCCTCAAGAATGGAATAAGATAGATGTCACAATATGTCACCAACTTGTTCATTCCATGCCTAGAAGACTTGGAGCTGTCCTTACATATCATGGAGGTCATACAAAATACTAAATGTAGTAGTTTTAGTTGTGGGGTGCATTCATTTTTGGATCAACTAATTTCAGTAAAACTGAAGATTTTGTGATCCAAGTTATATTATTAACCTTATTTTTATGTAATGAGCTAAACAAATGTTCTAAAAAACTCAGTTTTGTCAAAAAAATTTAAATTGTTCTTGTGCTCATTGAGATTACTTATCAAAAGGGGTGTACTCATTTCTGCTAAACACTGTACAGTAAATAATTATCCTTTTTTATCCTTTTCCATGCCTTCTTGCTTCCTCCAGCAGTTTTATTATAAATTATACTTACCGTATATACTCGAGTATAAGCCGAGTTTTTCAGCACATTTTTTTGTGCTGAAAATGCCCCCCTCGGCTTATACTCGAGTCAAGCACTTTTCTCCAAACCGACTTTGGGGCCCCGTATCTCGGGGCCACTTGGTGCTAGGAACCCAAAATCTGGCCGGGGTTCCTAGCACCAAGTGGCCCAGAGATATGGGGCCCCAAAATTGGTTCGGAAAATGTCATTCTCTGCAGCAGAAAAGTGCTTGACATTTTCCGAACCGACTTTGGGGCCCCGTATCTCGGGGCCACTTGGTGCTAGGAACCCCATTTGGGGTTTCTAACACCAAGTGGCCCCGAGATACGGGGCCCCAAAGTCGGTCAATTGTGTCCATCTGCAGCAATGTCGTGTCGGGACCCTTTGGGTCCAGAGACCCCAAAGTTTGGCTGCAGCTAGGGGGCATCTAGGAACCCTTAACTACAGAGATTGAAGTTCAGGGGACCTATGGCTGCAAATGGGCACAGTGAGGCTGCAAATGGGCACAGTGAGGC
Organism: Lithobates sylvaticus; assembly: GCA_028564925.1. NCBI lineage: Eukaryota > Metazoa > Chordata > Amphibia > Anura > Ranidae > Lithobates > Lithobates sylvaticus. The sequence continues at coordinate 23,462,523 of CM053036.1, read as the reverse complement.
TGCAAATGGGCACAGTGAGGATGCAAATGGGAATTGTTGACCGTCTTTTCCACTTACAGTAGCTGCGCATTTCTCACCCTAGGCTTATACTCAAGTCAATACGTTTTCCCAGTTTTTGGTGGTAAAATTAGTTGCCTCGGCTTATATTCGGGTCTGCTTATACTCGAGTGTATACGGTACATACAACATAAAGGGGGAAAAAAAGTCATTTAATATGACTTAAAGCCAAACTCAGAGAGAGGGTGAGCATTGCAGTACAAGTTGTTTTTCTATTTTTTAGATGCCCTGGGCTTTTTTTCCCCTTTAATTAAACCCTGGAGTTTGGTTTTTAAACTAAGGATTTGCAACACATATTTTATAGTGGAGGAAATGTATAGTTTAATTAATTAGGTGTTTTCATTCTGATACGATACGTCTCATGATATCATCAAACTCACCATGTGTTTCCATCCTCGCTGTTTCCAAATGCACTGTAGGATCCATCGTCATGTTTGTACTTGAGCTGCCCCTGATACCCTGCACCCAAAACACAAGTGACCACTCTAATGACAAAAATTATAGACAATAAATTTGCAGAAGAGATTCTACTAAAACCAAGGTAAATTGCTACAATTATCACACCATTACATATACATATATTGGCAAAAGTATTGGGACGCCTGCCTTTACACACACATGAACTTTAACCACTTCAGCCCCGGACCAATTGGCAGCCAAAGGACCAGGCCCCTTTTTGCGATTCGGCACTGCGTCGCTTTAACTGACAATTACGCGGTCGTGCGATGTGGCTCCCAAACAAAATTGGCGTCCTTTTTTTCCCACAAATAGAGCTTTCTTTTGGTGGTATTTGATCGCCCCTGCGGTTTTGATTTTTTGCGCTATAAACAAAAATAGAGCGACAATTTTGAAAAAAATGCAATATTTTTTTACTTTTTGCTATAATAAATATCCCCCAAAAATATATAAAAAAACATATTTTTTCCTCAGTTTAGGGCGATACGTATTCTTCTACATATTTTTGGTAAAAAAAAATCGCAATTAGCGATTATTGATTGGTTTGCGCAAAAGTTATAGCGTTTTACAAAATAGGGGATAGTTTTATAGCATTTTTATTAATATTTTTTTTTTACTAGTAATGGCGGTGATCAGCGATTTTTATTGTGACTGCGACATTATGGCGGACACATCGGACATTTTTGACACATTTTTGGGACCATTGTCATTTATACAGAAATCAGTGCTAATTAAATAGCACTGATTCCTATGTAAATGACAATGGCAGTAAAGGAGTTAACCACTGAATGAATGAATGAATGACTTGTATAGCGCAACCTATGCGAACTGAATCGCCTCAGGGCTACCACTAGGGGGCGGGGAGGAGTTAGTGTGACGTGTTCTGTGTTTTTTTACAGTAGGGGGCGTGGCTGGCGGCGCGCGCGTGAATCACGGCAGGCCTCTTAAAGGACCACGTACCTGTACGCGGTTTTGCCTGTCCGTGCTGTAATGGAAATTTGTAAGTTCTGTATATAATTGTATTCCATTTTGTATGTATTGCACACTGCCCTCACTGTGCACACGGCACTAATAATGTTTTCAGTACATGTTTACATTCTTTTGAGTCCTGATTAGAATAAGCCTGCCTATGATACGCCCCTTGTTACCATAAATGAACAATTGTAATATTAATGTGATACCTACGTAATCATGTGTATAAAACCCCTGAATTGCGTCATAATAAAGGAGAACGGTTATTTGGAAAGATGCTGAGCGTATCTTTTGTGTCTGTTCCCTACTGCAGTAGTTATTATTAGTTTGGAACCACTAATCAATATGAGGATAGGAGTTGCCTATCTATAAATTCCCATGACAGGTGGCGAGCCAGCCAGGAGGGGTTAAAAGGTGACCCTGAGTATCCGAAACGAGGAGCTTGAGACGATCCGGGAATTTCTGATAATCAGCCGGCTGAGGTAAGCCTTTTGCTTACATTTGAGTTATCAGACTTCCTTGATCGGTAAGGCATTTTCGGGACAAAGGGTACCTATCTTACTCCCCTTAATCGAACTGTATTGATTAGTGGTTATATGTTATGTTGTCACTGTCTACTGTCCATCAGAGTGTTATAGATAAGAAAGAATAGTACTGTTCACAGGTATATGTAGTACATCTGCTAGATAAAGTAGTTTAGAGGCAAGAGGGTATAGGCACACGTAGAGAAGACTGGCCAGTCATTATGGGCATTAAATTAAGTAAGGGAATGAAGGGTAAGAGACCCTCAAAAATGCCCAGCGCAAGAGGAGCGCTATATATGAACCGAAGGTGCGGTTCCGCCTATACTGAGCCCCTAGATTAATGGTTAAAGTGGACATGGATCCACAATGGGTAACTGGGTTACCACCGAAGTCCACAGGGACTAAGAATCATGCAGAGTACACAGCTAGAGAAACAGCTATGTCAGCAGGATGGATCAAGGGTGACAATTAACACTAGACAGAAAGGGACATTTTGATGTTAAGTTGTGGGATGAATTTGGGGTTAGGCACTACAACTAGTAAAGTCAAGAAATAGAGACATGAGAGTTAAAACAGAATATTTTATATGTTGTCAGAGAGGGAAGATGGGATGAGCACTATGGCTGCCCGTCTGATCATAGAAGGTACAGTATGTGAAGTATGGTATTACAATACATTGGATGCAAAGGATATCAGAACAAAATAAGGAAAGCAGAAATTTATCAAGGAAGTATTTAAAAGAGTTAAAAGAATGTGAGAGAATGATATGCATGTGTTGTGTACAAATGGGAAAAATGTAAGCGATTCTAGAGAGATATTTGTGTATGTGTGTGAATGCTGGAACCTTTAGTTCTATCGCTTGTGTGTGTCATATACACAGATGTGACCCCCTCCTTTGTGCTCTTCTGAAAGAATGTGGCTGGGATGAGAGGTTGGTGATAAGCTGGAAGGACACCATGCCAATTTCAGTTTTTTAGACAAAACATTTATAACTTTATGTGCCGGGTTAACGAATCTAATGAGAAACAATGTGATCACAATTATTTTTGAATCTGTTTTCCAAACATGGTAAAATGAAGGTTACATTTAACCGTGTATTACACAAATTGAATATCCTTTGATAGTGGAAACAGTGCATTTAATAGGGAATTAAGTAAAATTAAGTAATATGTCCCCCTTTAAGGAACGTTATCTGTGGATATATATTAGGGTGTGATATTGAAATTATCATTTGAGTATTCATTTCTAATTGGAGTTTAACAATTTTATTAATAATATTGATATATTGAAACTGGTTTAGACAACCTTTGATTGGAAATGAAATCCAGGTTAATGGGGAATTTATAAAAATGGTATTAGTTTAGTTCAAGATAACAATATTGTAATTTTACATTTATTGAGTGGAAAGAAAAAAGATTAAGATGAGGTTGTTAATTGGAATACAGCTGCCATAATGTTTAACAAAGCCAAGATGGATGGGATACATAAGAAGTTTTTCTACAAAAATTAAACCTTAAAGTCTGATAATAAATTGATGTGCGGTCCATGATGTGAGAGTAATAATAAATAATATTTAAATATGACAGACCCATCACATCAAGTCCACACACCCTGTTAGGATAGATCCCACCTGCAGCCAGTTGTTTTATATTTTTTGATGTGGCTGAGCGCTTTCTGTTTGTTTTTATTTATTTTTATTTTTGAATCCAAAGCAGAATGTGTGGATTGTGAAATGATGTGCCCCTTTTCCTTGTAAGTGCAGTGGGTATAAGCAGAAGAATATTTTGGATTTATGGACATCTCTGCATGACTGCAGGGTATTGTTATCATTTATTATAATATTGCCAGTAAAAAGTTGTCTTTTTGAAACATGAAACTGGAGTTCTTACACAAACAGCGTGATAGAAAACAAGCCATTGTAATATAGTTATGCAAGCTGGACCCAGTAATGAAGGGTTCACACCGATATATCAGAGCTGTACCTTTATGCAAAGGTGCTATTAGACAAAGTTAGACATTATTTTGGTCAAAGATTTAATTTTTAATGGTCCGACATTTTGCGCAGCAAATATACAGCTAACTAAATGTTTGTCTAATGATAGGTTTAAAATATGAGTTTGTTTATGTACAAATCTAACAATGAAAAATGTGTACATTTTAATCCAGCCACCTTATTGCCCCTATTGGAGGAGGCTGTAGATGGGGGAGACCACATGTGTTAAATTGATGATGTAGGAATCAGCTGCTGTGAGCTCAGTGCAGGACACACTCCCTGAAGAGCCAGATATTTTTTTTTTTTTTGTAGAGTTATTCCCGGTTTTATAGTGAGTATGCAGTTTATCACCCAGAAGGATACTCTGTATATAGAGTCATTGGATCCCTTTTCCCCAGCTCAAGAAGCAGAGCTCCATGTTTTAGCAAAGCCTGTGAGCTATAAAAAGAGTGTATATTTATATAGATAGTAGAGAATTAGAGAGCTTTTGGTTCCATTTGAAGGGCCAGAAGTTTGTTTTTACTTCGGCAGGTAAACCAATCAAGCATGCTAAGTTAATTTGATCGGCTGTTTTCAGCCTTCCAGGTTCTTGCTGAGGTAGCCATACTAACATTAAAACTCACACATGGAAGCAGACCGACTAAGGATGCTGCATTTACAGCCCCGGACACTTGCTGGGTCTGTGCAACTCACAGATTCCACCCTAGTTCTGGCCCAGTATAGCTGGGATTAATAATTCAACTTTAAGGACCCCAGAACGAGAAGAACAAGTGGTCCACAGTGGGCAACTTCTTATGAAACAGGACATTGGAAAAGGTGATCATTTATGTCTGCCAGCCACTCTTTTCCCTCCAGCTTGACACATGGACCGTGTCACCAGTCACAAGCAGTTATGGCTGCCTTAGTAAATGAGCGTGGGATAGAGCCAGGGTTCACCACAGTTGTTTTTATAACATACCACTTCTTGTTTTACCTGTTACCAAAGGTGTTACCAAAAGCTGAACATCCCTTCCAGAGATTACAAAAAGATATATCCAGTTTCCCAAGTCAGGATCTTATGAGTATGCATTTTGTCTGTATGGACATGTTTTTTGGATGTCCAGTGGCCAATGCTACTGCAAAGGCCACAGTAAAACGTGTTATCAGAAGTAGTTAGTAAGTACAGAGAGTAACAGAGGAAATCATTTTTATAGGAGAGTCCTTACTAGAAGTTTTGAGGTTTTATTTTTACACTCCCTACTGTCTACAATGTAGCGGACAAAGTAGAGTAAGAAACTTTTGCCTGAGTGTTTTCTTATAATTTATCAAGCGCCTAAGGGGATGTTGGACTCTTTCCCTATGGGATTTGGTTTGGGAGTGTGTTACTCACTTGCTTATATTTTGTCTCAGCAGCTGAAGTCCTCCATTTGGATCTCACAGAGAATGTTGCTGATCTTTTAAGGTTTTTGACAAACTCATTTATGTGTTTTCTCCCCAATTCCAGATCCTAAAAGTTTGGAAGGATCTAAAACTAAAGCCAGGTGACTTGTGGATTGTTAAGAGACATTTATATATAAGGAAATGTTTGGAGACTCAATACAGCATCTATTTCATGTACAGTTTTGCAAAACTTGAAGGAAAAGTCACCTGGATCCACACCAGACACTGCAAAAATGACTAAATTAAAGAAATATCTGAGTTTGATTTGTTTCCCTCTTGCAATAACAGTCTAGGGTACTTATTGATTCAATTACTTTAATTGTAAGGGATATATATTTGAAAAGTAGTTTAGCCATGTTGAAGTCATATTTGTCTTTTGTACCTCTTCCATTTTATGTAGAATTGTCTGTGTTTACATATGCTCATAAGTCAGCATACCAACATTAAGCTAGAAGGCCATTCTGGCCACAGGAGTGTACAGCCAGTACTCTGTAAATATGTCTTATCAATCATTTGTTTTTTCACAATGAAAAGTCATTTTGTAATGAAAAAAGCTGCTCAACTATTATTTTCTCCACAATGGAGTTTTTGCCTCTTTGGCCAGGACTACCTCCACCTAAGCGTGTGGAGGTTCTAGGTTAAAGGTGATAGCAGGTATGGTTAGTGATCAAAATATTGATCAAAAGAGGGGAGACTGTAATGGAAATTTGTAAGTTCTGTATATAATTGTATTCCATTTTGTATGTATTGCACACTGCCCTCACTGTGCACACGGCACTAATAATGTTTTCAGTACATGTTTACATTCTTTTGAGTCCTGATTAGAATAAGCCTGCCTATGATACGCCCCTTGTTACCATAAATGAACAATTGTAATATTAATGTGATACCTACGTAATCATGTGTATAAAACCCCTGAATTGCGTCATAATAAAGGAGAACGGTTATTTGGAAAGATGCTGAGCGTATCTTTTGTGTCTGTTCCCTACTGCAGTAGTTATTATTAATTTGGAACCACTAATCAATATGAGGATAGGAGTTGCCTATCTATAAATTCCCATGACAGTGCCATTCTGCCGACGTACATCAGCGTGAGGCGGTCGGGAAGCGGTTAATGGCATTCCAGTCTAATGCCGCGTACACGCGATCGCACATTTCGACAACAAAATCCATGTTTTTTTTCCCGACGGATGTTGGCTCAAACTTGTCTTGCATACACACGGTCACACAAATCTTGTCGGAAATTCCAAACGTCAAGAGCGCGGTAACGTACAACACGTACGACAAGCCGAGAAAAATTAAGTTCAATAGGTAGTGCGGCTCTTCTGCTTGATTCCGAGCATGCGTGGAAATTTTGTGCGTCGGAATTGTGTACACGTGATCGGAATTTCCGACAACAATTTTGTTGTCCGAAAATTTGAGATCCAGCTCTCAAATTTTGTTTGTCGGTAATTCCGACGGAAAACGTCCGATGGAGCCTACACACGGTCGGAATTTCCGACAACAAGCTCCCATCGAACATTTCCCATCGGAAAATCCGACCGTGTGTACGCGGCATTAGTCTGTAGGGTTCAATATTGAGTTGGCCCACCCTTTGCAGCAATAATAGCTTCAACTCTTCTGGGAAGGATGTCCACAAGGATTAGGAGTGTGTCTATGGGAATGTTTGACCATTCTTCCAGAAGCGCATTTGTGAGGTCAGGCAGTGATGTTTGACGAGAAGACCTGCCTTGCAGTCTCCGCTCTAATTCATCCCAAAGATGTTCTATTGGGTTGAGGTCAGGACTCTATGCGGCCAGTAAAGTTCGTCTACCCCAAACTTGCTCATCCATGTCTTTATTGACATTGTTTGAACAGTCATGTTGGAACAGGAAGGGGACATCCCCAAACTGTTCCCACAAAGTTGGGAGCATGAAATTGTCCAAAATGTCTTGGTATGCTGACACCTTAAGAGTTCCCTTCACTGGAACTAAGGCTGCATTCACACCTGAGCGTAGCGTTTTCAGGCAGAAAATCACACGAATTGTGACGTTTTTTGCGGCGTTTTTTGCAGAGTATTTTACTGCGATTTCCCTGCGTTTTTTTCGGCGTTTTGCTGCGATTTTGTGCAGAGCAAAAGGTCACCAATGTAAAAAGAAGAAAAACGCCCAAATCTGCCCGATTCACGTCCTGAACTTGTTTGAGCTTCAGGCGTTTTGGAGTGGAGATGTGAACCGTCTCCATAGAGAATAATGGATTTTTCCCCTCTAGCGTTTGGAAACAGTCCGATGGGAGCTTTTCACGGATTTTCCGACCGTGTGTATGCCCATCGGTCTTTTTCCGAACGGAAAACCTTTCTATCGGATATTCCGATCATCTGTAGCAATTCTGACACGCAAAATTCCGACGCATGCTCGGAAACAATTTGACGCATGCTTGTAAGCATTAAACTTCCCTTTTATAGTGCAGTCGAACGTGTTTTATGCCGCTGTGTTACTGACCGTCGGAATTTGGTGTGACCGTGTGTAGGCCAGTTTGAGCGAAATTCCGTCTGAAAACCATCAGAGCTTTTTCCGACGAGAATTCCGACCGTGTGTATAATCAAACCCCCCCCCCCACCTCCCCCCCCCCCCACCAAATGATTTGGGCCACTACAGTGGTACACATTCGACACTTTGGGAAACATAACATAAAAGTCTAAATGATAACAAAAAGTCTCTTACCTTTCTCCATAAACTCAGTGGCTTTGCTCTTGATCTCATCAGTCAGCTGATTAGTCTTCTCCAGATACTGAAGAACAAAGATATTGGGGGCAAAATGGACCATGTTCTGCTCCCCGCACCCAGATGGCATAGCCAACAGTCTGTCCAAATTCTGCATAGCTGTACCCATTATATCTCCTGCAGGAAATAGAATGTGCAACAATATGGGTTTGAAGAAATGCTAACAGATATTGTGTGTACAGAGCAGCCTTTCTCAAGCTGGATTCCATGGAACCCTAGGGTTCCTCCAGGGGTTGCTAAGGGTTCCTCAAGCAATGAGTTACTTCTTCCTCTCAGATGAATAACCACTGACAACCATGATATTTTTTAGCTATCTGTAAGGGGGTTTCCTCCCAATGACCACAAATGTAAAGTGCTTTCTTCCTGGTAACCATCAAATCTGTAAGGGGGTTTCCTCCCAATGACCACAAATGGTAACCATCACACTAACGTACTGTGAGCTGTAGATGTAGTAATTATTATCAGGGGTTTCCTGAACATAGAACATTTTTTTCAAGGGCTCCTCCGTGTTAAAAAGCTTGAGAAAGGCCGGTATACAGCAATAGCATAAGTTATCATGTCTATCTGTCTACAATTCAAAGTACAAGCATTCATTCAACTCTAAAACAAATGTTTGGATTGACCCTTTATTATATTCTGTCAGCAATATCCTTCTTCTGAATATGTCATGAAGTGACATTCTGACAATATATGACCAAAAATCATTCATTTAGGAGATTGTTGGAGATCCCATTTCTAAAGCATAGGTATTCATTTGGATCCCCCTCAGGGGAGGACTGACAACTCATGGGGCCCCTGACAATAGGAGATTATGGGGCCCCCAGGCAATCAGAGATTATGGGGCCACACAGTATACACACAGTATACAATCACACAGTATACACAGACATGTTTCTATTGGCTGAGAAGGTACTGGAGAGGTGGGGCAGCTACAATCTCAGGATTTTTAGACCAAAAGGATGTCAGTAAGGGACATTTCAGAGACAGATGTAAAAAAACACAGATTTTTACTGAGGCTGGCAACCCTGATGGGGCCCCCTAGAGGCTCGGGGCCCTCGGACAGTGCCCGAGTGGCTAAATGGTCAGTCCGCCCCTGATCCCCCTCCTCCAACCCTACACACGTTTTGACTTCAACAGTTTCCACTCTTCTGGGAAGCATATCTGTGGGATTTGTGTCCATTCAGTTAAAGGAGCATTTTATGAGAGAATGTAATGATGTCGGATAGGAAGGCTTGGCTCACAACAGGCATTCCAATTGATCACAAATGTGTTTAATAAAGTTGAGTTCAGGGCTTTGCTGCAGGCCACTTGAGTTCCTCCACGCCAAAATGATCAAACCACGTATTTATGGAGCTGACTTGTGGCATTAGCTATGAATAAGCACTGATTTTGGTGCGAAACGCGTCAGTGTTTGTGCCCCCCTCATTGCCGTGGATTGTTTTTGTTTTGATGTGATCTTTGATGTTAATAAAAGCACAGGATTTTAAGTTTTTCCCGGTGTGCGGCTGTCCAGAGTTCCTTTCCACTTTTGCTGACTTGTGGCATAGTCGTTCTGGTACAAAAAAACAACCTTTCCCAAACTGTTGCGAAAAGGTATGAAGAGCAGAGTTGTCTAATGCCGCGTACACACGACCGGACTTTCTGGCAGACTAGGTCCGACGGTTTTTCCCACGGACTTTCGGCGGACTTCCGAACAAACGGACTTGGACACACACAATCACACCAAAGTCCGACGGAATCGAACGCGATGACCTACGACTGGATTAGAATAAGGAAGTTCATAGCCAGTAGCCAATAGCTGCCCTAGCGTCTGTTATCATCCGTCGGGCTAGCACACAGACGAGCGGATTTCTCAATAGGAACTGGTTCCTGCGGAAAAATTTGAAACATGTTCTATTTCTAAAGTCCGTCTGATTTTTGGACAGCAAAGGTCCGATGGAGCCCATACACGATCGAATTGTCAGACAGATTTGTTCCGTCGGACCTCTGCTGTCGAAAAGTCCGGTCGTGTGTGCGCGGCATAAACTATACTTGTATTTTATAACATTAATGCTAAGTACACACGAGCGGATTTTCCATCGGAAAAATCTTAGATGTTTTTTCAGATGGAATGGAATTCCACTGAAGGATGGCTTGCATACACACGGTCACACAAAAGTTTGCTGGACTTTCGAACTTCCGTCAAGAACGTGGTGACGTACAACACTACGACGAGCCAAGAAAATGAAGTTCAATGCTTCCGAGCATGTGTCAAATTGTTTCGAGCATGCGTAGGAATTTCGCTTGTCGGAATTGGTACAGACAATCTGAACTTTTTCCTAACCGAAAAATTGGGAACCTGCTCTCAATCTTTTGTTGGCTGGAATTCCGCCAGCAAAAGTCCGATGGAGCATACACACGTTCGCATTTTCCGACCAAAAGCTCACATTGGACTTTTGCTGGTGGAATTTCTGATTGCGTGAACGCGGCATAAGGCCTCCTTCACATGGGGATTTACCTTCATGCACCAGATTCAAGTGGGAAGAAACAATGGATTCTAGCAGTTGGGATGATAGGTGTATGTGAATAGCGAATAGCAACAGCAGTCATCACTGGTCACATGTAGCCACACACCAAGCTGGTACCTGTGGTTAGGGATGGATGTCTGAGCCTAGACGTAGTCAGATGCATCTGATATGTATAGTGTATTACTTCTACGGTGTATTTTTTTTTATTACATTGTAAAGACTGACAACCACTGGGAAAAAGCAGTTGGAATTAGACTTGGTAATTCAGATCTTGGATTGGTTCGTTGATGCTGCTTTGGTTTTGGGCAATGTTCGAATGCTCATTGCTAGTTTATAGCATATGCACCATATGAAATTATGTAATCATTTAGAAGATTTTTTTTTTACCAACAAGGGTCACATATGCTCTCTCAGAATCCTCCAGAATATCTTCTGGAACCTTTAGGGAGAACTCCTCTGGTTTTGCCTGAACTAAGATAAGAAGACAATAAACAAAACAAAGTCAAAGCAGTGTCACAGAAATTTGTAAATCTAGATACTAATTAGACATGTGCAATTCGTTTTGTTCCGAATTCGTTTTTTAACAAATTTCGACAAATTCGTTAATTCGGAAATATACGAATTTAAGAATGTGCAAATGTAAGTATTTACGAATGTACGAATTTAAGAATGTGCAAATGTGCGAATTTACGAATTTACAAATTTTACAAATCCTTTAACGAATTTTTCAGAATATTCGTAGATTCGAATATTCGAAAATTTGTAAATTCGTACATTCGTAAATTCGTACTTTCGTAAATACGTACATTCATAAATTAGTATATTCGCACATTCAAAAATTCGTACATTCGCAAATTCATACATTCATAAATTCGGAAATCTGAATTTATAATTAACTAATAATAACTTAACTATTATTAACTATTAAATTATAGGTATTGTAATTTCCTTTTTAAATTTGGCTGTTAGTGAACGTAACAAATACAAATTTATCTTAAGTTACAAATAATCCGAAATAACGAATGCCGTATACAAACAAATGGAACGTAATGCATTAATAATAATAAATAACAATAATAAAAAAAATCTATTATTATTATTTGTTATTAATTTGTTCCGTTTCATTTTGTTTAGATGCGGCGTTCGTTATTTCGGATAATTCGTAACTTCAGATAAATTCGTGTTCACTAACAGCCAAATTTGACAAATACCTATAATTTAATAGTTAGTCACTATTTCAAATTTTCTAATGTACGAATGAACGAATTTACAAATGTACAAATGTACAAATGTTGGAATGTACGAATATACAAATTTACGAATGTACGAATATACAAATTTACGAATGTACGAATGTACGAATGAACGAATTTACACATTTACAAATGTACAAATGTTGGAATGTACGAATATACAAATTTACGAATGTACGAATGAACGAATTTACACATTTACAAATGTACGAATGTACAAATGTTCGCATGTACGAATTTCCGAATGTACAAATTTTCTAATGTACGAATGTACAAATGTACGAATGTACGAATTTACGAATGTACGAATGTACGAATTTACGAATTTACGAATGTACGAATGAACGAATTTACTAATTGCGATCATAACGAATCACTAGAAAAACGAACAAAAAAAAAAAACTAATGAAACGAAAACTAAAATGAACAAATTTTTGGGCAGTGCACATGTCTAATACTAATGATAATTCCTTACCTTGCCCTACTGGAATGCAAACCATGAAATTGTGAGACTTTTCCACCAAGATACCACCAGGCTGAAAACATAGTACAGTTAATGGGCCTAATTAATCAATATACAGAATGTTGGGATAGATTTATCAAAAAAGCTAATCACATTCTTGATGTGTTGAAATTCATTGCACATTATTCTGGGTTTTGGAATAATAAAAAGGTCTGTTGTGTTTTTGTATATACTGTATTTCATTCCTGCATTATGTTTAGGACTAAAACGATATACATTTTTTACTGCATGGTCTACTTATTTACAGATAACAGCTGGAACTCTAAGCTCCTATTTATGTGATTACCACCAGGCTGTCTTATGCCGCGTACACACGGTCGGAATTCTCGTCGGAAAAAGCTCTGATGGTTTTCCCGTTGGAATTACAACGGAATTTCGCTCAAGCTGTATTGCCTACACACGGTCACACCAAATTCCGACGGTCAGTAACACAGCGGCATAAAACACGGCGGCACTATAAAAGGGAAGTTTAATGCTTCCGAGCATGCGTCGAATTGTTTCCGAGCATGCGCCGGAATTTTTCGTGTCGGAATTGCATACACACGATCGGAAAATCCGATAGAAAGGTTTTCCGTCTGAAAAATTGAGAACAGGTTCAAATTCCAACAGAAAAAGACAGATGGGCATACATACGGTTGGAAAATCCACTGAAAAGCTCCCATCGGACTGTTTCCATAGGAAATTCCAACCGTGTGTACGCGGAATTAGCTTCTTTTCTAAAAAAATTATTATGTTTTTTTGTATACAGAGCTCAATAGCTCAAGCCTAAATTTGACACACAACTGGAATACTCATCCCCCTCTCTCCATGCTTTAGGTTTACATACAGACTTTAAACTTAAAAGAATACAGAGTGAGTATAAAAAAACAAAACCAACAAACAAAAGACAACTAATGCCGGTCGGAATTTCCAATGGAAACAGTCCGATGGGAGCTTTTCAACGGATTTTCCGACCGTGTGTATGCCCATCGGTCTTTTTCTGACGGAATTTCCGACGGACTTTGGATTGAGAACCTGTTCTCAATTTTTCCGACGGAAAACCTTTCTATCGGATTTTCCGATCGTGTGTATGCAATTCCGACACGCAAAATTCCGACGCATGCTCGGAAACAATTCTACGCATGCTCGGAAACAATTCGACGCATGCTCGGAAGCATTAAACTTCCCTTTTATAGTGCTGTCGAACGTGTTTTATGGCGATGTGTTACAGACCGTCGGAATTTGGTGTGACCGTGTGTAGGCAAGACAGTTTGAGAGTAATTCTGTCGGAATTCCAACGGGAAAACCATCAGAGCTTTTTCCAACGAGAATTCCGACCGTGTGTACGCGGCATTACAGGACCACTCTTTAGAAACCCATTGGGTTATATGACACAAGTGTCATAAGTGCCCCCTCTATTAAGTGTTTATAAAATAAAGATTTTATATAAATAGTTAAAAAACTACTACAGTGGAACCTTGGATTACGAGCATAATCCGTTCCAGGAGAATGCTTGTAATCCAAAGCACTCGCGTATCAAAGCGAGTTTCCCCATAGAAGTCAATGGAAACGAAGATAATTTGTTCCGCATTGCCTTCTATTACATGCAATACCGCATGTGGCCAGAAATACTTGGGGACAGCTCGGCTGAACTCGGAAAGCCTCGGAAAGGCTCGGAAGCACGGAGTATTTCGGAGTGTTTCCGAACGGCTCTGAACCGTTCCGAGTGTCCCGGGCGCCCCCGCACCTCTGGCAAAATGCGGTACTGCACCACTCATTAGCTTAAATTCTGCTCGTTTTGCGAGACAACACTCACAAACCGAGTCAGAATAAAAAAAAAAAAAGTTGCTCGTCTTTCAAAAAACATGTTAACAGCGTTACTCGTAAACCAAGTTTAGGTTCCACTGTGTATATATAGATATATATATATCTATATATATTTTATAGAAAGGATACAGCATGTCGCTTTAACAATGTATCAACCTTGTATTGCAGTAAGATAGCCTGTTCATTATAAGCTGGCTGTCAACACACCCCAATGAAAGTTTTAATGCACCTGTACCTTTTTTCCCTAGTACGCTATAATGTATACATGGTTCACATCTGTGCATTGTGATACATACTGTCTGAACACAGATCTATTGTGGTGCATTGGGGATTTGCATTAATGTACCATTCAAATCAAGTCACACCACAGTGCATTACAGTTTGTGCATTACCGCAATCCAAAAATGTGTATCCCACTTTAAAGTTTCTCCTTTATTAGGCCAGTTTGAACTGCGCAGACAGCTCATGCTCTAGTGCAGTGATGGCGAACCTTGGCACCCCAGATGTTTTGGAACTACATTTCCCATGATGCTCCACTACACTGCAGAGTGCCTGAGCATCATGGGAAATGTAGTTCCAAAACATCTGGGGTGCCAAGGTTCGCCATCACTGCTCTAGTGCAAAGAAAAACATAAAAGACATGCAAATGGCCAGTCAACTCACTTTAACAATAATTGGCTTGATGATGGTGTCAATATTTCCCCGATTTGGAACGATAGGAATCTCGTTATCACACATGTCTGTTGTACTTATTGCCTCTGTCCTCACTGTTATGTTCACTTCCCCTAGATCAAGACAAAAAACAAAATGGTCAAATATGGATCCAATGATAACTATCTATTAGATTTGTTGGCTTTGTGCATAGCACTGTGTCTGTGCACCTCTGGGTTCCTGGGGTTGGCTGGAGAACAAAAAAAAAATGCTCCCTTGCAGTGGGGCTGCCCACTCACTGCAAAGGTTAAATGCTCATTTAGGTTTAGGGGCTTTTTTACTTACCTGATCCTCCACTCACCCGACAGCCTGTGCTCTCTTCTACTCCCCTATACTCCATGAATGAAATGAATGAATGAATGAATGATTTGTATAGCGCTGCAAATGCGAACTGAATCGCCTCAAGGCGCTTGTCTGCCCTTGTTGTCCTGCGATATTAGAAGAGGTGGGTCTTGAGTTTTTTCCTGAAGGCCTGATGGTTTTCCTCCAAGCGGATGTTGTTTGGTAGAGCATTCCATAGCCGAGGTCCCTGTACTGCGAATCTTCGTTCTCCCTTCGATTTGTAGCGGGCTTTGGGGATGAGTAGGCGGTTTTGGTTTGTTGATCGGAGGCTGCGATTCGGTATGTATTTTTTTATTTTCTCACAAAGGTAGTGAGGAGCGTTTCCTTGTGTACATTTGTGGGTGGGGCAGAGGGTCTTGAATGTGATTCTATCTTTTACCGTGAGCCAATGGAGGGTCCTTAATGATGGGGAGATGGATTCCCAGGGTTTCTTTCCGGTGACTAGTCTTGCTGCTGTGTTTTGGACGACTTGTAGGCATGCAATCTGGTAATCCGGTAATTCTATGTAGAGGGAGTTTGCGTAGTCGAGTCGCGAATTGATGATAGTTCCCACTACTACTGCTTTCTCCTTTTCCGGGATGAATGGGATAAGTCTGCGAAGCATGCGGAGGAGATGATGGGATCTGCTGATTACTGATCCTATTTGTGCTTCCATGGTCATCTCAGAATCAAAGATGACTCCGAGGCTTTTGGATTGGTGCTTGGAAGGATGGTCTGTCCAAGGATGGTTGGTGGTGTCCATGGGGTCACTCCACCAGTGGACTGTGCCTCATTGTCCTTATGTCTGATGCAAATCTAGCTATGGGTTCCTCATTTGTCCTAATGACATCAGAGGAACGGCGACTGCTGGAGCATAAGAGAAAAGAGGCGGTGTAATAATGGGTAAAAATTGATATCAATGCAGTTTGGAAATTGATTCAGTTATGGCTTCTCCAGAAACAAATTGTAAAGGGCTATGTATTAAGGCCGTTGAAGATTGCACATCCAGACAACATCAAAGAGTGCTCGATGAATGCACGAGATTGTTATAATTTGACCTGCAGGACCCTAAAGGCTATTCACTGCCTTTACATCTTGCCTGTAAGGTCCTTGAAGATCACGTAGACTTCCTCTGTGATCATCTGTTTAAATAAAAAAACTCAACTCTGAGCCTGGGACAGGTATGAACTTGTGTGAGCTTTGATACAAGATACTAGGGATGAGCCGAACACCCCCCCGTTCGGCTCGCACCAGAACCCGCAAACGGACCTAAAGTCCGTGCGAGCTTTAGAACCCTATTAGTTATAATGGATGCGAACGTTCGAAATCAAAAGTGCTAATTTTAAAGGCTAATATGCATGTTATTGTCATAAAAAGTGTTTGGGGACCTGGGTCCTGCCCCAGGGGACATGTATCAATGCAAAATTTTTTTTTTAAAAAACAGCCGTTTTTTCAGGAGCAGTGATTTTAATAATGCTTAAATTGAAACAATAAAAGTGTAATATTCCTTTAAATTTCATACCTGGGGGGTGTCTATAGTATGCATGTAAAGGGGCGCATGTTTCCTGTGCTTAGAACTGTCCCTGCAAAAAGTGTAATTTTTGCAGGAAAGAAAGCTATTTAAAATCACTCGTGGCTAATGTGAATTGACGGCTCCCGTAACACAGAGAACAGTCATTCATTGAAAGTCATTGATAAAAAAAAAAGTCATTGATAAAAAAATAAAAAAAAATTAAAAAAAAAGCGTGGGGGTCCCCCCAAATTCAATAACCAGACCCTTGAGGTCTGGGATGGATTTTAAGGGGAACCCCAGCCAAAAAAATGGCGTGGGGTCCCCCTCAAAATCCATACCAGACCCTTATTCGAGCATGCAACCTGGCAGGCCGCAGGAAAAGAGGGGGGACGAGAGTGGCCCCCCTCCCGCCTGAACCGTACCAGGCCACATGCCCTCAACATTGGGAGGATGCTTTGGGGGTCTGAGACCCCCAAAGCACCTTGTCCCCATGTTGATGAGGACAAGGGCCTCTTCCCCACAACCCTGGCCGGTGGTTGTGGGGGTCTGCGGGTGGGGGGCTTATCGGAATCTGGAAGCCCCCTTTAACAAGGGGACCCCCAGATCCCGGTACCCCTACCATTTCACCAAAAAAGTGTCAAAAATTGTAAAAATGACAGGAGGCGGTCTTTGACAATTCCTTTATTAAAATCTTCTTTCTTCTTTCTTCATCCTTCGGTTTCTTCATCTTCTCCTTCCGTCATCTTCTTCCATCTTCTTCTTCCATTTTCTTCTTCCACCGATCCGCTACTTCTTGCGCTGGTCTTCTCGTCCTTCTCGTCCGGCATGTTCTTCCATGGCGTCGGCATCTGTTCTTCTGTCGGGCCGCTCCTCGCAATGGGAGGCTCCCGCTGTGTGAGGCTTCGCTCCGTCTGACAGGTCTTTTATAACGGAGGGCACCTGGTGACCCCGCCCCCCTCTGACGTCATGGGGAAAGCCATAGGGAATTCCCCATGACGTCCCGTGTGTCAGAGGGGGTGGGGTCACCAGGTGCCCTCCATTATAAAAGACCTGTCAGATGCAGCGAAGCCTCACACAGTGGGAGCCTCCCATTGCGAGGAGTGGCCCAAGAAGAGACACCGACACCGACGCCGACGCCATGGAAGAAGATGCCGGACGAGAAGGACGAGAAGACCAGCGCAAGAAGAAGCGGATCGGAGGAAGAAGATGATGGAAGAAGAAGATGGAAGAAGATGCCGGAAGGAGAAGATGAAGAAACCGAAGGATGAAGAAAGGAAGACCAGAAGAAAGAAGAAAGAAGATTTTAATAAAGGAATTGCCAAAGACCGCCTCCTGTCATTTTTACAATTTTTGACACTTTTTTGGTGAAATGGTAGGGGCACTTTTGTACCCCCTTACCATTTCACCCAGGGGGGGGCCGGGATCTGGGGGTCCCCTTGTTAAAGGGGGCTTCCAGATTCCGATAAGCTCCCCGCCCGCAGACCCCCACAACCACCGGCCAGGGTTGTGGGGAAAAGGCCCTTGTCCTCATCAACATGGAGACAAGGTGCTTTGGGGGTCTCTGATGTTGAGGGCATGTGGCCTGGTACGGTTCAGGCGGGAAGGGGGCCGCTCTCATCCCCCCTCTTTTCCTGCGGCCTGCCAGGTTGCGTGCTCAGATAAGGGTCTGGTATGGATTTTGAGGGGGACCCCACGCCATTTTTTTTGGCTGGGGTTCCCCTTAAAATCCATCCCAGACCTGAAGGGCCTGGTTATTGATTTTTTTTTTTTTTTTTTTTATCAATGAATGACAGTTCTCTGTGTTATGGGAGCCATCAATTCATTAGCCGCGGGTGCTTTTAAATAGCTTTTTTCCTGAAAAAATTACACTTTTGCAGGGACAGTTCTAAGCACAGGAAACCTGCCCCCCTTCACAGGCAACCTATAGACACCCCCCAGATGTGATACTGCAATGCTGTACTAACAGCACGCACACGCAAATCCCCAGAAATAAACCACATTTTGTCAGCAGTCAGCAGCACACTGACACGCTGACACTGAAACACAATATGCGAGGCCGCCGCCTCTTATACCATGGGGCGTGTACTAAAGCCCCATAGCTATTATAGCTATTAGCAATTATGGCTCTCCTCGCTGCTGGCCAATCATCAACCAGCATTGCACTGCGACTGGCGCAATGCATTGCGGGCCGCTCGCATCACATGAATTTGATACGAGCGGCCCAAATAGTTCTGGGCTTGCCGAGCGGGCGAACGCCCGATGTTCGATTCGAACATGGGTTTGAATCGAACACCAGGCCCATCCCTACAAGATACCTTCCACAAAAGATCAAGCCTGCGATTTGCATGAGGGTATGTCCCAAGACTTTACTTGAGGCCCTGATGTATGAAAGATCTCAGTGAGAATGTGTGTGTTAGATTAGAGAGAAGTCCATTTTCTTCCCCTGTCCCCCTTCTCCCTATTTGTAAATAAATACAACCCTTGTTTCAAAGATCTAGTGGTCTTTCATTGGAATTAAGGCACCTCAAATCTTAGGCTGCTTGCACACTGAGGCGTTGCCCCATTGTTTCCTATGGGAAGGGGTGCTTTAGGAGTGGTAAATACACCGCTCCTACAGCGCTCCAAAGATGCGGCTTGCAGGACATTTTTCAGCGTCCTGCAAGCGCACCGCTCCAGTGTGAAAGCCCTCGGGCTTTCACACTGGAGAGACAGCAGCGGCTATTTGAAGGCGCTTTGCAGGCGCTATTTTTAGAACTTTAACGCCTGCAAAGCGCCTCAGTGTGAAAGGGGCCTTAACCTCCCTGGCGGTATGATTATGTCTGAAATTTGGTGTTTTATATTGTAGGCATGCAATTCTTATGAATAACTCACTTAAATCTGTCCAAACCAGAGTCTAGTAGACATCCCGGGTATGATAAAGTTTGAAACACAAAATCATAAATTTAATAATATAATAAATAACTATACAAATTATTCAATAATGTAATCAAATCAAAAACACTGAAATTTGCTCAGTTGCAGAATTGTCGCTGTCATTAAATTTAGTGTTTGATGATGAATTGTGATTCTAATTTATTATCGCTGTTTTCTAGCTGGTCTAACACCACTTTTGACATAAAGGGACACTTTTTGGTTGCTATGGACAATCTCCAGTTTTCAGGCATAAATTTTTTTATTTATTATATAAAACGACATGCAGGGCACTGGGAAGACCACTAGGGACAAAGGGGATGTGTATTTTTTTTTTATACAGTACTGTTATCTGTAAGATTACAGTACTGTATGTGTATTGTGTGTTTTAACTTTTTTGAATTTGGCACCGATCTCCGCTCCGGTGCGTCGTAACATTGCAGGGAACGGAGATCAGTGGCACTCGGGCACTGTGTGAATCGAGCGGAGGAGCTCGCACACACAGCGGGAGACATCTCAGGATCCAGGGGACAAGGTAAGTAACTTCCCCCTGTATCCTGCAACGCAGCCCGAGTCTGGTTTGGGGTTACCGCTTATGGTACTGAAGTTTCCACCCCGAGCCAGACTCGTGAATACCGCCAGGGAGGTTAAAGTGGAGGTAAACCCATCAATTTAATGGTTTCACAAAACAGTTATGTTCAAGGCATGCCGTAAAGTATAGCTTCTGATCTCAATAAAACTGTCAAGCTATCAAATGAAGCTAAGATGACAGCTTGCTTGGCTGTAAAGGATTGGAGGGTTTTGTTCTGCTTTAACCTCCAACCATAAAATGAATGTACTTTTAAATCAATGTGTAAACAGTGTTTGGGTAATAAGATGATGTCAATAAAGTACGATACATATGACACTATAGTATCAGTAAATGGCACATGAGCCAGAGTTTCTCACCCAGCTTGCTGGCTGTCACATTCCAGTAGAAGGTTTTGCTCTCCGCTGCACACAGGCAGCTGCTGTACTGACAATTGGAGCACAGTTCTTGTTCCAGTTCCAAAGAAGGCAACAGGACAGTTTGAACCTAGAACCAAAAAGAGATAGTTCCAAAATAGGATATATTTGTCAAGCTCTCTAAAGCTTAAAGTAGAACTACACCTTCCTAACTTTTACATCCATGGAAGCTGCCATCTTAGCCCCTGGCTAACCCGATAGCTCATGGTGCTGCACATGTGATCAATTATGACGCCAGCCATTTGATGTCTCGACAGTTGGGCTGAGAACACAAGCAACTGTGGCATGCAACTATTTCTGGAACGGTCAAATGAACCTGTCAATGAATTCTGAATTATTTCAGAAGCATCTCAAACTATTGTCAAATTGATGCCATGTACACAAGGCCAGAGCCAATCAACACAGGCCCTAATACAGCTATTGGATAATGAACTCTCTGAGCATCTGAAAAAAAGTTGCTCTACATAAAGATGGCTTAGGCTATAAGAAGATTGGCAAGACCGTGAATCTGAGCTGCAGCACTGTGGCCAAGACCATACAGCGGTTTAACAGGACAGGTTCCACTCAGAACAGGCCTCACCATGGTCGACCAAAGAAGTTGAGTGCACATGCTCAGCGTCATATCCAGAGGTTGTCTTTGGGAAATAGACATATGAGTGCTGCCAACATTGCTGCAGAGGATGAAGGGGTGGGGAGTCAGCCTGTCAGTTCTCAGACCATACACCGCACCATGCATCAAATTGGTCTGCATGGCTGTCATCCCAGAAGGAAGCCTCTTCTAAAGATGATGCACAAGAAAGCCTGCAAACCATTTGCTGAAGACAAACAGACTAAGGACATGGATTACTGGAACTATGTCCTGTGGTCTGATGAGACCAAGATAAACTTATTTGGTTCAGATGGTGTCAAGCGTGTGTGGGGGCAACCAGGTGAGGAGTACAAAGACAAGTGTGTCTTGCCTACAGTCAAGCATGGTGGTGGGAGTGTCATGGTCTGGGGCTGCATGAGTGCTGCCAGCACTGGGGAGCTACAGTTTATTGAGGGAACCATGAATGCCAACATGTACTGTGACATACTGAAGCAGAGCATGATCTCCTCCCTTCAGAGACTGGGCCGCAGGGCAGTATTCCAACATGATAACGCCCCCAAACACATATCCAAGATGACCACTGCCTTGCTAAAGAAGCTGAGGGTAAAGGTGATGGACTGGCCAAGTATGTCTCCAGACCTAAACCCTATTGAGCATCTGTGGGGCATCCTCAATTGAAAGGTGGAGGAGCGCAAGGTCTCTAACATTCACCAGCTCCGTGATGTCATCATGGAGGAGTGAAAGAGGACTCCAGTGGCAACCTGTGAAGCTCTGGTGAACTCCATGCCCAAGAGGGTTAAGGCAGTGCTGGAAAATAATGGCGACCACACAAAATATTGACACTTTGGGCACAATTTCGGACATTTTCACTTAGGGGTGTACTCACTTTTTTTGTCAGCGGTTTAGACATTAATGGCTGTGTGTTGAGTTATTTTGAGGGGACAGCAAATTTACACTGTTATACAAGCTGTACACTCACTACTTTACATTGTAGCAAAGTCTCATTTCTTCAGTGTTGTCACATGAAAAGATATAATAAAATATTTACAAAAATGTGAGGGGTGTACTGACTTTTGTGAGATACTGTACATAGTTACAAAGTTACATAGTAGGGCAGGTGGAAAAAAGACACAAGTCCATATGGTTAAACCAATAGAAAAAAGAAAAAAAAAATCTCTGTATACTGTACCCACAGCTGATTTCACGAGAATTACATCACCTTCACCTAGGCTTTGGGGTCAGATGTAAAGTAAATATGTTTTTTAATTGTTCTTATTCCTTTTTTTTTATATTTAAATAAATATAGTCATTCTTTTTAATAGGTGGACTTTCCATTTCTCATAAGTAAGGAGTGGTACCAGAATGTGCAATTTGATTTTCTTATAAGATACTCACAGTTCTTTTTTTAGTTTTTGTTTTTTACACTCCATCTTTCATTAATTAGCCCCTTTTAATTAAAATCAGAGTTTATTAGGGAATAAGCATCATGACAGCAAGATTAACTGTGTGTTACAACTATTAGAGCCTGGGCGGCCGGGTTGGCTAGTGAAAAAAAACCCTGACACCGCAGCGTCACCCACCCCTCTGGAAGAACCCCTCCCTACCTCACTTCTTTATGCTACCAGAGCCGGTTGTGTGGACTAAATACAAAATTAAATTAATCTCTCAAATAGTGGATCAGGGCTCGCTGCGCCCTTTGGCCCGCCAGTCTGAAGACTTTAATGTACCTCTTACACACAACTTTAGTTATAGACAGCTCTCCCACGTCTCCTATGCCTTCCAGGGGCCTCGCTGAGTATAGTGGAATCAGAATTGCTCAGAACCGAATACAATGAAAAACCTACATCGCTCCTCTGGTGTTGGTTGCCTTGCCTCCATTAGACAAACTGAGGGGAAGATGGTTAAAGGATGCACCACACTTAGACAATGACGATTGGGATGACCTCAGGCATGTACTGGCCATCGGGACAACCGGGATTTTCCCAGTGGGCCGATGGCTCAGTGGGCCGGTTTCAGTGACAGCCAGTGGCATCGCTAGGGGGGGACGTTTGGGACTATAGCCCCGAATCTGGGGCCCATAGCCCAGAGTCAGACAAGGAGTCCCCAACCACAGGGTCCCGGCCTACTACTGGACCATGGGCTCTCTGCAGCCATGCGGCGGGCAGCATGGGAGAGCTGAAGAGTGGGCGGCAGGAAGCTCTCACTGCCTGCCCTCTCTCTGGTGACCCTGATGTAAGGGGGGGTCTCTGGGGACACTGATATAAGGAGGGTCTCTCTGGGGACTCTGATGTAAGGGGAAGGCTATATGGGGACCCTGATGTAGGGCAGGGCTCTTTGGGGACCTTGATGTAAGGAGGGGCTCTCTGGGGACCCTGATGTAAGGCGGGGCTCTTTGGGGACCTTGATGTAAGTGGGAGGCTGTCTGGGGACTCTGATGTAAAGGGGCCTCTCTAGGGACTCTGATCCAAGGGGGAGTTTTTTTTGCACAATTGAGTACAGTTTATATACTGTTTTTGTGCGTGTTTGCAAAATTAAAGTGGGCCGGTCTGGATAAAGTCCAGGGCCAAATTTGTGTCCCAGTCCAGTCCTGGATGACCTATGGGATCTACCGTTCAAAACATTTGTTTTCTTTTCGTGACAGATTAATTCAGTTTAAAATAGTACATAGAGCTTATTTTACCCCCTCTAGGTTACACATAATGAATCCCGCTCACTCTTCGGAGTGCTGGAAGTGTGGCAACTCCCAGGATGATTATTTCCACATATTCTGGTTGTGTTCTAAAATTAAAGGTTTTTGGGCAGATGTGCTAACCACCAGCATCAATACTGGTCCCATAGGCCATTGAAGTCTGTCCATTAGGCCCTGTTGACAATCTCCTGCATACCAATCCCTTATATTGGAGGCCAGTGGGAAAAGTTGCCATCTTACATTGGTGGCATAATGTAAGCAATGTGAGTAATGCCCCCCTTACAGACAGCTAAAAAGTTCATTGGTAAATGAAGCTCTGCCAAGTGGTGTTGGCCCTGGAACTATGCAGAAACAATCAGATAACCACAGCTCAAGGAGCCCCTAGCAGTATGGGATGGTTCCCCCCAAGGCTTTTTTTTTTAGAAGCAAATTATATTGATGAAGAAGGAATAACTATTGATAAATTCTTTATTGTGCCAAGATAAATTTCAATAACATGTATTTGGTTAAAATTTGAGCTCTGGTTATAGAATACAAAACACATTCCATGAAATATAATAATACTGACACAGTGGAGCAAAACATTACATTACAGAATGCCAGCCACATTAGACCTGTACAGTCATGGTCTTCCTCAGGGGGATTATTTACTCCGAAAAATATATATTTAAAAGAAGTTGGATAATCCAGAAAGCTCAGCGGAACGGATCATGGAGCTTTCTTATCCAACTTCTTTTAAATTTCTGGTTATAGAATTCTTGTTGACACAGTGGAGCAAAACATTACATTACAGAATGCCAGCGTTTCGACCCATACATTCATCATCTTCCTCAGGGGGAATATTTACATTAAAAAAAAATCTTCCTCAGGGGGAATATTTACATTAAAAAAAAACCTCAAAATTCAAAGTATTTCGTAATACACAGACATCATCGTGCACAACAATGGTATATTTACCGCTAAACGATAGAATTTGGAACAAGAATTCTATAACCAGAAATTTAAAAGAAGTTGGATAATCCAGAAAGCTCCATGATCCGTTCCGCTGAGCTTTCTGGATTATCCAACTTCTGTTAAATATACATTTTAAATAATCCCCCTGAGGAAGACCATGACTGTACGGGTCTAATGTGGCTGGCATTCTGTAATTTAATGTTTTGCTCCACTGTGTCAATATCGTTATATATCATGGAATGTGTTTTGTATTCTATAACCAAAGCTCATATTTTAACCAAATACATGTTATTGAAACTTACCTTGGCACAATAAAGAATTTTTAATCAATAGTTATTCCCTCTTCTTCAATATAATTTGATGCTAAAAAAAAAAAAACCTTTGGGGGAACCATCCCATACTGCAATTCTTCGGGGTGTGCAACCTAATTATCTCTCACTTGTGTGTTTTCTCCATTTAAAAGGAACCCCTAGCAACCTCTGGAGGAATCTTAGGCTTCCACAGAATTCTGATGGAGAATAGCTGGAGTAGACTGTGTACAGGATTGTAAATATAAGAAATACAATAAGAAAAATCAGAATTTTGTTTTAAAGATAATCCAAAATGGTTTTACCTTTATACACTGCTGCAAGTAGTTGAAGACAGAAGCCTTAAGGGTAAAGGACTCTCCTCTAACTACAGAGTATGGCAGAGCAAGCTCCACGAAGAATGGTTGGAAGACTCTAAGAGGCACAGAGGGAGACAAGCCAAATCCATTTGGTCCCATACACATAGCTCCAGCATTCCAGTCTGTGATCGTATCTGGGACTGGCCGATGGAACTCTACCATGCCAGAGTTTCTGAAACAAACAACACATCATCATTTTTTTCATCCTTAAAGTTGTTGAAAACACTTACATATACCCTGAAGTGACTAGCCTCTGGTGATGGAAAGAGATTAACCACTTAAGCCCCGGACCAATTTGCAGCCAAAGGACCAGGCCCCTTTTTTCGATTTGGCACTGCGCCACTTTAACTGACGATTGCGCGGTCGTGCGACATGGCTCCCAAACAAAATTGGCGTCCTTTTTTTCCCACAAATAGAGCTTTCTTCTGGTGGTATTTGATCGCCCCTGCGGTTTTTATTTTTTTGCGCTATAAACAAAAATAGAGCGACAATTTTGAAAAAATGCTATATTTTTTACTTTTACTATAATAAATATCCCCAAAAAATATATAAAAAAAATTTTTTTTCCTCAGTTAAGGCCGATACGTATTCTTCTACATATTTTTGGTACAAAAAAAAAAAAAAAATCGCGATTAGCGACTATTGATTGGTTTGCGCAAAAGTTATAGCGTTTACAAAATTGGGGATCGTTTTATAGCATTTTTATTTAAAAAAATGTTTTACTAGTAATGGCGGCAATCAGCGATTTTTATTGTGACTGCGACATTATGGAGGACACATCGGACATTTGACACATTTTTGGGACCATTGTCATTTATACAGAAATCAGTGCTATTTAAATGCACTGGTTCTTTTGTAGATGACACTGGCAGTGAAGGAGTTAACCACTAGGGGCGGGGAGGGGTTAAGTGTATGTGTGTTTTTTTTTTACTGTAGGGGGGCGTGGCTTTGCGTCTGACGTCACTGATCGGCTTTCCCGATGACAGGGAACAGCCGATCAGTGACAGGCAGTGTAGGAAGCGCGGGGAGAGGTTTGTTTACACAGACCTCTCCCCGTTCTTCAGCTCTGTGACCGGATCGCGGGACAGCAGCGGCGATCGGGTCCGCTGGTCCCGCGGCTGTGGTCAAGGAGCTCAGGACCGGCGCGCGACCCACGGCTGGGCTCTTAAAGGGCCACGTACAGGTACGTGGTTGTGCCCAGCCATGCCATTCTGCCGACGTATATCGGCGTGAGGCGGTCCTTAAGCGGTTAAACAAATCTTCCGAAATAAGTTGTATCTTTTTATCTGCAGCCACCTGTCCTCTACAGTCTTTTAAAACACAGAATTTACACAGCATCTCTCAGCAGCTCAAATCAGGGGGTGGGGATCTAAATTCACACTTTTGTCTATATTCCCATCGCACAAACATTCCTGGATCACAGGCTCATCTGTAGCGGGTGCTGTAGTGATTACAAGCTGGACACTGGATATATCACAGATCACACCTATTCGCCAGCACACCATGGATCTTCAATTGTAGTCCAAGACTTAACCTCTTGCCGACCAGCCACAGTACATACGTATAATGCGGCAGGTTGGCTCTATTTCGCAAAACAACATAGCTGTAGCCACTGGGTGGGAGGCGGGCACGGCAATTGGCAACAGGGGGAGTCAGTGTTTCTGGCAGACGCAATGTCTTCCTGGATCCGCCATTCATTTTCCCAGAGAGATAGAACGGCAGTCTGCCGATGTAAACAAGGCAGACCGCCGTTCTGTCAGGCATGGACACGGTGATCTTGCATTCTATCTTGAGATCTTGGAGTCCATCCCCCTGTACAGTAGGAAAGGACACCCAGGGAACACACTTAACCCCTTGATCGCCCCTGATGTTCACCCCTTCCCTGCCAGTCTCATTAGTACAATGTCAGTGCATATTTTTTAGTACTGATTACTGTAATGACATCACTGGTTCCCAAAAAAGTGTCAAAAGTGTCAATTAGGTGTCCGATTTGTCACACAATGACACTTCAATTCAACTTTTAGCATGTTGTGAGGTATGGTGCGCTGGGTAAAAATGCAACATGTCTGCATTTTTATGCAATGCACTACAACCTACATTGCCTTGAAAAAGTATTCATACCCCTTGAAATTTTCCACATTCTGTCATGTTACAACCAAAAACGTAAATGTATTTTTATTGGGATTTTATGTAATAGACCAACACAAAGTGGCACATAATTGTGAAGTGGAAGGAAAATGATAAATGGTTTTCAAAATGTTTTACAAATAAATATATGAAAAATGTGGGGGGGCATTTGTATTCAGCCCCCCTGAGTCAATACTTTGTAGAACCACGTTTCGCTGCAATTAAAGCTGCAAATCTTTTTGGGGATGTCTCTAGCAGCTTTGCACATCTAGAGAGGGACCTTTTTTCCCCCTAGTGTTAATAAGGTCATTTTTACATTAATCAGTGCATTTTTATAGCACTGAGAAATATAATAATGTCACTGGTCCCCAAAAAAGTGTAATGTCGCAGTCCCGTTAAAAATTTGCAGATCACTGCCATTACCAGTAAAAACAATAAAAAAAATAAAAAATAAAAATAAATATATATATATATATATATATATATATATATATATATCCCGTAGTTTGTAGACACTATAACTTTTGTGCAAACCAATCAATAAATGCTTATTGCAACTTTTTTTTACCAAAAATATGTAGAAGAATATATATCGGCCTAAACTGATGAATAAATGAGTTTTTTTATATATTTATTTTTTGGCTATGTATTATAGGAAAAGGTAAAAAAAAAGCATTTTTTTTCAAAATTGTCTTTTTTTTTTTTTGTTTATAGCGCAAAAAATAAAAACCGCAGAGGTGATCAAATAACACCAAAAGAAAGCTCTGTTTGTGCCGTATCGCAGAAAAAATGGCCTGGTCAGGAAGGGGGGCAAATCCTTCCGGGGCTGAAGTGGTTAAACACGTGTTGATCTATGCAGAGCGATGCAGTTTAACAATCTGGTGTTAACAAGGTATAGTTTATAATTACTGCGCTGTCCTATAACTAAAGTGATATCATATATATGTGCTTGAATACAAAAATCGTGATAAACGTAAAGAGCTGCAAAATACACGCATACACAACAATTTTCCAAAAATAAGCCACGCTGTAAACTCAACAAAAGATACATATAATATTGTGACTTTGTGCAAACTTATGCATAAAAATATAATTAATCAAATAATGAAGGATTAAGAGTCCATTCAAATTAATAATGAATATCCTTGGTGCGATTATCACAAACAACACCCAAGAGTAGTGATAAAGGAAAGGATCTGTCTTCCACCTTCACACAGACTTTATGATTTTCACACAGACAGGGAAGGGGTTAACACTAGCGGGCAATCAAGGGGTTAAATGTGTTCCTTGTGTGTGTTTTAACTGTAGGGGGGGTGGACTTACCAGCTCGTATGGATCTCTTAATTATAGATCATATGTACCTATGGCTTAATACCCAGCCCCCGCCTCTGGTTGCTCTCATTCAGGATCCCAGCACCTTTTCAGGGATTAGTGGCTCAATCGGGAGGTTAGTGGCAGATATTTTCCCAGAAAAAATCATAAAGAGAAGGCTTCCATAGCGTAAAACCATGCCGTATTTATTTGATAAAAAGATAAAAAGTATTGCACTTACATTTGAGTAATAACATCACATGCAAAGTACATGCTGCGAGGCAAGGTAAAGAGTGAATCCGGCCAGCTCTCTGTAACAGCCCACAATTCTGGGACTTCCGTGTATATCGGTAACGTCAGCACGTCGCTCCTCCCTATGCGTTTCGTCACACCTGAGGTCGTCCTTGGGCACGCCGGTGTTAACAAGCCCTGAGAGGCTATTTACCTCACTTTTGAGAGATTTTCTCCAACTTTCTGTTGTGTCTACATTGCAGGTGAAAAGGAAATCTCCCTAATGGGACAGGGATCGCAAGACAGCTGCAGACATGGAAGAGAGTCACGGGAATGGGGGAGAGGGTGATGGTTGTAGAAAACAAGGTGGCCTGTCGATGAGAGATGGCCTAGGAATGAGTTGGGGCCAGTTACATCAATGTGCATTGCAAGTACAATAATTGTGTGGGGTTTAGAGAAGTGCAGCAATTATCAGCTGCAGTGATTGAGTTCTATAAGCTCATGCTGCTGATGGTAGTGCTAACAAAATTTTTGTGGTGCTATAGCCCACCCATGCACCCCCTGGTGCCACCACTGCCTGCAACTATTCTAAAAAGAAGGACTCATAATTAATTATGATGCTGAAAATATAATTGGCTTTATATTTATTAATCAGAGACAGTGACTTACCCAACTGGCATCAGCTCCCATATCCAAGTCTCAGGAAAGTATTTCCTAATAAACTCTGGCTTTGTTAGAGTTGAGATGCCAGGGATAACATTAAGTGATGGTACTGCTCCTGGTATCCATGGTCCTGCTCCACCAGCAGTACCAGCAGCACCAGGTAGTATCCCACCCCCTAATCCACCAACTCCTGATATTCCTGATATTCCTCCTAGGCCCATGCCTGGGGAGCCTATAGAATATCCACCGGCTCCAAAACCAGGTTCCATTCCAGAAAAATCTACGCCTGCACAAAAGTAAAAAAAAAAAAAAAAGTTAATTTGAAATATTATAAGCAACACATGTTTCTTAATGAAAAAGGGATGCAATTGTGTCACTTTAAAAAAAGAAATGACTCTATTACCTGGATCGTCTGTCTCCAAATCCAATGAATCAGGACACAGCAAAGGTTTTGTAGTTGGAGCACTTGTGATAATATTCAAATTCATGTCCTGTAATTAAAAAAATTGAATTATTTAATGGTAAGTTAAATGTTTACAAAAAAATTATACCGGATTACCTCAAATGGACTGAATCTCCTGTTAACTCTTTGAATAGCATGGGGGACACAGGGGGTAAAATATCCATCCAACTCTACCCAACCATGGAGCCTTTTATTGGGGCATCGTACTCTTGTTGTTGGATTTTACAGCTATAAAGTAATTATTATGAAATATGGTATTAAGATATACCTCGGATTGCAAGTAACGCAGTTTACGAGTGTTTTGCAATACAAGCTATTTTTTTTTTAAATTCTGACTCAAGCCAATGGGGTGTGCAGTACCGCATTTGGCCAGAGGTGCGGGGGCGCCGGTGATATGGAGCTTCTCGGATGCACTCAGAGACACTCGTAAACGCTCGTTCCAGAGTCTCTGAGTGCATCCAAGCAGCTCAGAGCGATCTCCGAGTGTTTCCGAGTGTCTCCGGCACCCCCCACCTCTGGCCACATGCGGTACTGCATACAATAGTAGTGGCTGTGGAACAGATTATCTAAGTTTCCTTTATTTCTTATGGGGAAACTAGCTTTGATATACGAGTGCTTTGGATTACAAGCATTCTTGTGGAACAAATTATGCTCGTAATCCAAGGTACCACTGTACTATCTTTTAGCTTTACACTAACCACATTTCTGAGACAGACCCCACAATGCTGTTGAGTGTATCTTGCCTCTGGAGTCCTGAATATTAGAAAGTACACTCAATTTACTTTAAGGCCTCATGCACACTGGATGTGAAAAAATAACGTTATAAAAACGGCAATAGCTTTGCAGTGAGCTTTTCAACTTTTTTCAAAGTTTTTGCAATAGCGTTTTTTTGTGTGTTTATTAGCGTTTTTTTATTTTTTTTTATAAATATATATATATATATATATATATATATATTTTTTTTTTCAATGGATCAAAAACATAAAAAAACACTGGTGAGCGTCATTTTGAGTGTTTATCAGCGTTTATCAGCATTAGAGCGTTTTTAAAGATTAAAAACGTCTCTCAGAACCCACTAGTTTTTTTTTTTTTTTACTGCGCAAAAACGCCACTGCCCAAAACTGCTGATAACAGCCTGATACATGGACACATAGGATAACATGATGGAGAGTTTAATGAATGTAGAAAAAAATGTCTACAGCCAAAAACAGCTGCTGTAAAAACATCAAAAAACATCAAAAAATGTCCAGTGTGCATGAGGCCTAAAGCTAAACACTAGGCACATAACAACCATTAATTGTGTATGTGTTCATTATAGGATGCATGCACTTTCAAGAAGCACTTATACTTTTTGAACCCTCTTGACCTAAAAGTACCCCACACCCCCCCTCCGTAGATGCATATTTAACTTGATCCCATGACTATGGCCTCCGGAATTGTTTACATCCTTAGGGGGACATCTCTGTGCTAGCTGCGCATGTACAGTAGATCTCTATAAATTTCTCCCAAAGCTGGAGATGCTCTGGAACGGGTCCAGTCGAAGCCTTTGGGGATCTACTGTGCGGACGTGGCTAGCTCTTAAAAAAAATGATCTTGGGCTCCCCTATAATGTTACTAAACGTTACCTTTTAAATAAATTTCATGTTTTCTACAAGTGCCAAAAATAAAATATAAAATTTGTCAGGTTTGATTGCTCTCCCCTGTCTTCTGGAGGATTCCAAAATATGGTGGGTTGGGAGAATCCAAACCAGCAGTCCGAATATTCATGTGAATTCAGCCAATCTCTGGGGGAGTGTGCCCAGTAGATCAATACAGATTGCATGAATAGTCTGAAGTCTGAGGCAGCCCTGTCTTTGTCCAGAAGAAGTTCCCAGCCTTAAGGGCTACTGCCCTTCTGGGCAGCCCAGCTGAAAATTCTACTTGTGCTCATCAAGGTCCCTGCTGTGGCAGAGCTGGGTGGCCTCTTCTGTTAAAATCTCTGAAGCTAAGTGAGAGATTTCACTGAGGATCCAGTCTAGGAGACTCATGGAGGAATTGTCTGTCTGATACTGGAGGGAGGCATCCAAGTGTCCAGGGACATTGTGAGTAAAGACCTCAAAGGAAGATCTTAGTGACTGTTGCTGCTGATATCCCTAGCATATATTTATGGGTGCTTGCCTGGCCCGGGACATTGCTGAGGATGCCTGGGTGCTGTTCCTTTTCTGGGCTTTTGTTGAAGAGACTGTTCTGAGAAATAGTATTACAGCGGAGAGTATCCTCAATTCATTGTTCATGGAGTATCTCACAGCTTCCTAAGCCCTATCCAAGTTAATTAGTAGGGAAGGGGCGAATGGTTCGGCCTGAGCATAAGCCGAACTTTCATTGTTCAGACGTTTGGCGAACATCCGAACAAACGGGTCGTTCGACAGGGAAAGTTGACACATGTGCCATGCCTGTCACATGTCCTCAATTTGGTGGTGCAGCGTTTCCTAAATATGTACCCAGGGTTGCAAGATGTGCTAAACCTGGCTAGAAGAGCCTGTAGCCATTTCAGGCGGTCATACACAGCCAGTTCTCGGTTTGCGAAAATTCAGCGGGAATTCCACCTGCCCATAAATCGCTTGATTTGTGACATGCCCACCAGGTGGAACTCGACTTTGGCAATGCTGCAGCAGCTATACATGCAGCAGAGGGCCATCAACGAGTACCTGTGGGAATACGGCACGATGACAGGCTCAGGCCGCCTCAGCTTTTTTTCCCCACGCCAATGGCTTATCATTAAGGATGCATGCACTGTATTATCACCATTTGAGGAGGCCACAAGGGTGGTGAGCCGTGACAATGCATGCATCCGTGACACAATCCCTGTTGTGTTCCTGCTGGAGCAGACTCTGCGTGGCATTAGGGACAGGGCACTGGAGCCAGAGCAGCAGGAGGAAGAGGAGGACTTCCTTTCCTCTCAAGGCCCACTTTATGCAGACACCATCATTCCTATGTCACAGAACACGCAGGAGGAGAGAGGGGAGGAGGATGAAGAGGAGGATTCTGGCACTTTCATAGGCTTCAAAGAAGAGGAAGACATGCGTCAATCTGTAAGTGATGACTTTCCAACCCCAGGACCATTGGGAGTAGTACGTGGCCGGGAGGAGGAAGTTCCAGATACTGTCATCCTGAGTGACCCGAAGAGTCTGCTTCTCAAGCCTCTGCAAATTTGAGGTGCATGGGTAACCTCATGCTTCAAAGCCTGCGAAAGGACCCAAGAATACGTGGCATAAAGGAGAAGGATGATTACTGGTTGGCAACCCTCCTTGACCACCATTATAAGGGGAAGGTCTCTGAACTCATCCCATCCCCGCAGAGAGTGCAGAAGATAAAATATCTAGAGGACATGTTAAAGAGGATTTTATTAAACATTTTTCCTGACTCCAGTAGGTTACAGTGGCGTGAAAAACATAGTTTTCAGTCTTCGGTTGGTCAAGAGAGGAGCGTTGGAGAAGGCGTCCACCTAAGTGAAGCATTTCAAAATTTTTTTAGTCCTCGCCGCCCAGGGCTGTCAGCTTCCACATCCCATCGGCAGCGTATGCATCACATGGTGGATAATTACCTCGGGGCCAAAACAGAGATGGAGAGCTTTCCAGCTGATGATCCACTGACTTACTGGGTCATGAGAATAGACCACTGGTTAGAACTTGCTCAGTATGCTATTGAGTTGTTGGGCTGCCCTGCATCCAGCGTGCTTTCAGAACGGGCATTCAGTGCTGCAGGAGGTTTCGTTACTGATCATAGAACGCATCTGTCCACAGACTCTGTGGACCGTTTGACTTTTATAAAAATTAATCAGTCCTGGATTACCAGCTATGAAGCCTCTGATGCCGATGTCACTGATTAAAGCGGAAGTAAACTTATCGATTTAACAGTTTTAAAAGAAAGGCATGCCGGGAATGCTAACTGCACATTGGCTGTGCTCTCAACCAAACAGTCAAACCATCCAATGGCTGTTGTCATAACGGATCACATGTGCAGCACTGTGGCAGTTGAAGATTAAACAGAGGCAAAAATGGCAGTTTCCTTGGCTGAAAATGATAGGGGGGTTTACTTCCACTTTAAGTCTTTTTAGGATGTGGAATCGCTGCAGGACTTTGAGGTTTCCAAGCTTTGAGGGTGTTCAATCATTTACTCCCACCCCGGTGCATATCATTGCAATTTTTTTTGCCTTCATCAAGAGCACCTCTATAGGGTTAAGGTGGGACGGCGCCCCCGACACCTAAAGAGTCATTTTTCTGCACCTGTTTGACAGGTGCATATCATTGTAATTTTTTACAGCAAAGCCAATTCTTGCTTTCATCAAGAGTACCTATATAGGGTTACGGTGGGAAGGCCTACTGATGCCCAAAGACCAATTTTTCTGCACCTGTTTGACAGGTGCATATTATTGAAATTTGTTACAGCAAGTTCAATTCTTGCTTTCATCGAGAGTACCTCTATAAGGTTACGGTGGGAAGGCGCCACCGACACCCAAAGAACAATTTTTACGTCCCTGTTACTTCTATCCAAAGTCAAAGTGACACCAGAATGTATCCAAAAAAATCTCTAATCTTGTTCCCAGTGCCCTACTTTGTGGCCTCATCATACACACTGGCTCCCCAGCTGTTGCTGAGCAAAATAAATGCATCTTGCAGGGAAAATGTAATTTCTTTTGGCTTTATAAATGCAATTATTACTTCATCAGATTCTAGACATGGTACAGATCTGCCACTTTACAGGTAGACTAAGGGGACCCCCCAAGCACTATATTGGAAGGAATTTTTCATTTTTATGCTTTCACTTTAAAAATCTAAAAATCACTGCTCGTTTAACCACTTCAATACAAGGCATTCCCAGACAAGGGCATACCCTTCCTTCCCAGACCAATTATTTAGATTTCAGCGCTCTCACACTTTGAATGCCAATTACTCACTCATGCAACATTGTACCCAAACAAAATTTTTATCATTTTTTTTCATAAAAAATAGAGCTTTCTATTTAATCACCACTGGGTTTTTTATTTTTTGCGACATAAGTGAAAAAAGAGCGAAAATTTTGAAAAAAAAAAACACTTTTTTTTAGTGTCTATGATAAAATTTTGCAAATAAGTAATTTTTGTTGATAAATTTGGGCCAAAATTTATACTGCTACATCTCTTTGGTAAAAATAACCCAAATAAGTGGATATTATTTAGTCTCTTTGAAAGTTATAGAGTCTACAAGCTGTGGTGCAAATCATTGAAAATTGATCACATCTGATCACACCTGATGCACTGTCAGGAAAGTACAAATACCACCCAAATGACCCCTTTTTAAAAATTAAACATTCCAAGGTATTTAGTAAGAGGCATGGAGAGTTTTTTGAAGTTGTAATTTTTTCCCACAATTCTTGGGAAAAAGAAGAATTCATTTTTTTATTTTTATTTTTTTTACAAAATTGTCATAATAACAAGTTATTTCTCACACACAGCAAATGCATACTTCCAATTACACCCCAAAATACATTCTGCAACTCCTCCCGAGTATGGCGATACCACATGTGTGGAACTTTTACACAGCCTGGCCACACAGAGAGGTCCAACATGCAGGGAGCACCGTCAGGGGTTCTAAGAGCATAAATTACACCTCTAATTTCTAACACCCCAACGTGTATTCTATGAGGCATGGGCTGCAAATAGGTACTCGGGTACTCTGATGGGCTGGAGACAGGTACTCGGTTACTCTGATGGGCTGGTGACAGTTACTCGGTAATCCGATGGGCTGGTGACAGGTACTCGGGTACTCCGATGGGCTGGTGACAGGTACTTGGGTACTCCGATGGGTTGGTGACAGGTACACGGGTACTCGGATGGGCTGGTGACAGGTACTCGGGTACTCAGATGGACTGTGACAGGTACTCGGGTACTCAAAAAGTGGTTACTTTAAAGAGGATCAGGGAGTGTAATTCCCTGTAAAAGCGTGTGTACGAGGCCAAACACCATTCTACCTGATGGGCAGGAAGCAAAATACCATCCCAACTAAGTGAATGATGCTGCGGTGTAACAGAACTATAAATAAACATGTATAGCACAGGTACTGAACTGTAAATAAACAGTGATAATAAAACTGTACACAAGGTGGCAGTATGGCCCCAACATCAAATACATGAGGCTTCTAAAGTGAAACTGTAAAAAGAACATCCAATGCAAGTATAAATCTAATATAAAAAAATCCAAACAGCATACCTCCCAACCTTTTGAAATGGGAATGAGGGACACCTATCATCAAAAGTATGTAGGCATAGGACACACCCCTTGTCACGCCCCTTAAAGGAGAATTGTACAAAAAAACAAGATTGGTTAAACCCACAAGTGCTTTTTTTACCCCTACTATTCCTTTATATTTGCTTCTGGAATTTACAAATGCAGCAATTTAGAAATAAGATGAACGGTTTAAAACTGGGAAACACTTTTTGATAGATAAAAAGTGCATGTTATATACAGCTATATAGATCAGACCAAAATGAGGGACAAATGAGGAGGAAAGAGGGACATTGCTCCAAATCAGGGACAGTCCCTCCAAATCAGGGACAGTTGGGAGGATGTGCTTAATAACATGTCAATCAATACATGTGATGAACTAATAGAAAGTCTCTATGATAATCTTGAAATAAGAAGTGAAGGTGAGGTGACAGGTGTCTCTTCATTCCATGCAGTGACACCTCTATAAGGGGTGGCCTCTCACCTTACTACTGTAAGGTGTTACTAATTCAGCTATCCTCTGTGGGTCCTTGCATGGGTTTCTGGTGATCTCTATAACCTTTGGGGGTCTTCCTCGCATTAATCCAGGAATCAATATGAAATGGTGGATGATGGCGCTGCTGTATTAGACTTCCACACTCTCCCCAACAGGATGCAAAGGGAAGAAGGGGGAATGGCCAAAATAGTGCAGTATGTCGTATAAAAGGTATTGGTAAAATTTTATTTTATATTTAGATGTTCTTTTTACAGTTTCACTTTAGAAGCCTCATGTATTTGATATTGGTACCATACTGCCACCTTGTGTACAGTTTTATTATCACTGTTTATTTACAGTACCTGTGCTGTACAGGTTTCTATATAGTTTTGTTACAGCGCAGCACCATTCACTTACATAATTTGTTTTTGGTCACAGCTTCACCTATCGGTGCTTGCAGCAGTTACTTTGGTTTACATTGATTTCTACCTTCGGCGATAGCCGGGAGTATCCTTCCTTTATTCTTGCATCACAACTAAGAATCAAGAATCTAAACATAGCTCCTAACTGTCCCTGATTTTGAGTAGCTGTCCCTGATTTGGAGCAATGTCCCTCTGTCCTTCTTTCCTCCTAATTTGTCCCTCATTTTGGTCTGATCTATATAGATGTATATAAAGTGCACTTTTTATCTTTCAAAAAGTGTTTCCCAGTGCTAAACCTTTCATCCAATTTTTAATTGCTGCATTTTTCATTTTTAAAAGCCAATATAAAGGAATAGTA
This sequence comes from Lithobates sylvaticus, assembly GCA_028564925.1. Lineage (NCBI taxonomy): Eukaryota > Metazoa > Chordata > Amphibia > Anura > Ranidae > Lithobates > Lithobates sylvaticus. The sequence goes on along the minus strand of CM053036.1, from coordinate 23,424,601 downwards.
GTGGTAAAAAAAAATACTTTACCTTTTGTTGTTATTTCCCCTTTAAGGGGGCGTGGCAGGGGGGCGTGTCTTATACCTACATACATTTGCTAGTAGGTGTCCCTCATTCCCATCTCAAAATGTTGGGAGGTATGGTCTAAATACCACTGAAGCTAAAAGTTCAAACTTAAACACCATCCAAACTAAGCACTTAAGCTATGGAGGATATAGAGAGGACATACTTTGTTTATGTGCCTGAAGCACAGTAGACATACTGTAATCAGCGTAAAATGTACACTGACAATTTTCCCGTGAAAATTGAAAAACATATTAAACTTTACGGTTTCCAACATTACCATAAACACTTTGTGGATTTCATCCTCTGCAATCAGAATACCAAAGGGAAATTGATGATATTCTCCGGGACGATTGCGACAACGACGAGGTTTACCGTCTGGGCCACTAAAACCTCCCATAAAACCTAGGTGGATGGGAAAATCATATTCATAGAAGAGGTCATGAACCTGTAAAATAAACATGACATTAAATTAGCCAAAAATTTGTGTAAAAAAAGTGGTTTTTTTTTTTTAAAGAATAACAACAACGGTGCACGTTTAGGAGATATGTACTGTACCTACAGGTAAGCTTTATTTTAGGTTTACCTGTAGGTACAAGTAGATTTACCTGTAGGTACAAGTAAACAAGGTAGGCTTTGCTACCACTTTAAGAGCACTAAGTGTAATTTCTGTCTGCTGCTTTGTTCTTCTGCTATCAGCAGTCACTTCCTGACAAATGTTTTCCTGACACCAAGAGAAAAATGGTGACAGGGAGGGAGCTCTGGCTGATTGACAGCCTAGCTCTGTTCCTGCTGTGTGAAGGTGGGTGTGTCCCTTCAAGGGATGAGCCAAAGACCCCCAGGTTCGGTTCGCACCAGAACATGCGAACAGGCAAAACATTTGTATGAACACGCGAACACCGTTTAAAGTCTATGGGACACTAACTTGAAAAAACAAAAGTGCTAATTTTAAAGGCTTATATGCAAGTTATTGCCATAAAAAGTGTTTGGCAGACCTGGGTCCTGCCCCAGGGGACATGTATCAATGCAAAAAAAAAAGGAGCAGTGATTTTAATAATGCTTAAGTGAAAAATAAAAAATAAATATTCCTTTAAATATGGTGCCTGGGGGGTGTCCTTAGTCTGCCTGTAAAGTAATGCATCTTTCCCATGTTTATAACAGTACCACAGCAAAATTACATTTCTAAAGGAAAAAATGTAATTTAAAACTGCTCGTGGCTGTAATAAAAAAAGGGGGGGGGGGGGGGGCGGAGAGTGCCCCCCTCCTGAACCGTACCAGGCTACATGCCCTCAACATGGGGAGGCCGGGATCTGGGATCTTCCAGATTCCGATAAGCCCTACACCCGCAGACCCCCACAACCACTGGGCAAGGGTTGTGGGGAAGAGGCCCTTATCCCCATCAACATGGGGACAAGGTGTTTTGGGGGGACCCCATAGCATCCTCCCCATGTTGAGGGTATGTGGCCTGGTACGGTTCAGGAGGGGGGGGGGGAGCCCCCCCTTATCCGACGTACTTGGATAAGGGTCAGGGAAGGATTTTATGGGGGACCCCTACGCCATTTTTTTTTTACATTTTGGCTTGGGGTTCCCCTTAAAATCCATACCAGACCTGAAGGGCCTGGTCTAGATTTTGGTGGGACCCCCACGCAATTTATTTATTTTTTTGGTGCAGGGTTCCCCTTAATATCCATACTAGACCCAAAGGGCCTGGTAATGGACTGGGAGGTGGGACCAATGCCGTTTTTTTCAATGATTTTTATCTACATTGCCGGGATCCGACAATACATTACCGCAAGCAGTTTTAAATGACATGTTTTCCTTTACAAATGTAATTTTGCTGCTTTCATTCATAAAACTATGTACGGCTGCCGTGTAAGCAGCCTTATATGGTGTGGGGCGTAAACTCAGCCCACTGAGCTATGATTGGCCAAATGCACCCTGCCTTTGGCCAATCATGGCTCTCACAGCAGATCGCGCTGTGATTGGCCAAAGCATGCAGGTCAGGTGCATGCTTTGGCCAATCAACAGCCGTCAATTCACTGCGATCTCGCAGTGCATTGACGGTCTAGCAGTTCATTATGGCGAACTTACGCTCGACTCGAACCGCGGGCTCATCCCTAGTCCCTTCCCTCCAACCAGCTCTCAGAGCTCTCCTCACTGTGTAACCTGTGTAACTTCAGCTCTCCACCCCCTTGTTTCTTAACTCTCAGACAAGCTTATAAATTCAGCACTTTTAATTTATGTAAAGAGGAGAAGACTGCAGATAAACAGGCACAACTTATGTAGGAGGATTTGTTTCCTCTCTGTGTATCACCTGAGGATAGTCACTTCACTGGGTATATATAGGGGTTATAACCACTTTAAGCTTGCTGCCTAATGAAGTATACATGTGATAAAAAGTGTGTAGCAGTCATCACTAGTATTAGATAAAATGCAAAGTATATGTGAAGGTTACTTTGTCGACAGTCAGCTCAGCGTCAGGTTTCATTAACACCACACTCTGATCCACCACCCTGAGACCACAGAGAGAGCCAGGAGCAGCCTGAACCTGTAGAGACACATCCGATCCCGGGAGGACCTCATCTGGTGAGAAACCGACTTTCACCTGAATAAATAAATGAAATCAATAAATAAAAGTGTGACACCCTCCTAGAATAGATTGCTAGAGAGGCTCAGGTAAAGTTAGTCTTTTTTGGCCCCTCTGTAAACATTGAAGCAGTGTGTGATCGTTTTTGTCTGTTCTTGGTTTCACTGGCTGCAGGCTCAACTACTCCCTGCCTTGGTAGTGGATTCTAGAATCTTGTGGCTAACTATTGGTGGCAAGTGGCACATGGCATTTGGTGGCTGGCTGGGGGTGGCAAGTGGCACTGCACCTGGTGGCGAGCTATGGGTAGCACATGGCATTTGGTGGCTGGCTGGGGGTGCCAAGTGGCACTGCACCTGGTGGCGGGCTATGGGTGGCACATGGCATCTGGTGGCAGGCTCTGGGTGGCAATTGACACACTGCATTTGGCGGCAGGCTCTGGGTGGCAAGTGACACTACACCTGGTGGCGGGCTATGGGTGTCACATGGCATTTGGTGGCAGGCTCTGGGTGGCAAGTGACACACTGCATTTGGCGGCAGGCTCTGGGTGGCAAGTGACACTACACCTGGTGGCGGGCTATGGGTGTCACATGGCATTTGGTGGCAGACTCTGGATGGCAAGTGACACACTGCATTTGCTGGGAGGCTCTGGGTGGCAAGTGACACTACACCTGGTGGCGGGCTATGGGTGGCACATGACATTTGGTGGCAGGCTCTGGGTAGCAAGTGGCACACTGCATCTAGTGGCAAATGGCACACTGCATTTGGTGACAAGCTGTGGGTGGCAAGTGGCACTGCATCTGGTGGAAGGCTATGGGTGGCAAGTGGCACACTGCATCTGGCAGCAGGCATAAAAAATATGTCTGTCCGCATCCTCTAACATCTCCTGTACCATGTCTGCAGCCTCTAACCACCTCCTGTACCATGTCCGTGGCCGCTAATCACCTCTTGTTTCATGTCCGCAATCTCTTGTCTTTTATTATGTCTGCAGTCTCTGAGGGGGGAGTCTGGAGAGAAGTCAAGAGTGGGAGTGCCGCCGGGATGGGGTCATGGGAGAATTCAGACGTGTGTGGACTATGGAGAGGAGACTATAGGATAAAACCAGAGCCATGAGCTGGAGCCAACTGACTGAGCCCTGCACAGTGACCTGAGAGGAGGTCAGTGACAGCGCCGCCAGGCAAGTCTGAAGGGGGGGGTTACTGATGTAAGGGGGGAGTGAATACAATAATGTAAAGGGGCACTGATATATATCAGGACCACTCCCCACCTTAGTGCATTCACTCTGCGGAAGGTGGCCTCTGATCTGTCCCCCCCCCACATCGGATATCCCAGCATACCCCTTTACATCAGTCGGCAGGATTCCCCCTTACAGTGCAAGGGGGAAATCTGTGGAGACTGATGTGAAGGGAAACTCTGATGTAAAGGGCAATGCTGCACACCCTGATGTAAGTGGGAACTCTGGTGTAAAGGGGAGTACAGTGGACTAAAGGTGGTCTCTGGTCACCCCTTATATCAGAGGGGAATCCTGTAGACTCTGATGTAAGGAAGAACTCTGTGCTGGCTGGGTTATAGTAACCTGACCTTCGTGTAAATGGAGAAATATGTTTTTTGACTTTTGTTTAACTTAACTACTTGACATCCGGCCATAGCTGAATGACGGCTTTGGCGCGGATGTCAATTCCCGGGAGGGCGTCATATGACGTCCTCCCCTTTCCTCGCTCCCTCGCTCACGAGCGTGCAGCAGGGAGATTCTGTGTTGGCCGTGTCCCTCGGACACAGCCAATCACAGATCGCTGTAAACGGCCAATCACAGCGGCCGTTTACAGCGCGATCGGCGTGTCAAATGGGAGATGATCTCATATGTAAACATATGAGATCATCTCTCAGCGCTGCTCTCCCTCCTCACACAGAGATAGCGTGTGAGGAGGGGGAGATGAAAGGCTGCAGCGGCCGTAAGTGTAAAAAAATAAAATAAAAAAATAAATGTGACATCTGTCCCCACTGCCACCACTGCCATCTGTCACCACTGCCATCTCACCACTGCCATCTGTCCCCACTGCCACCACTGCCATCTGCCAGTGTCATCTGTCCCCAGTGCCATCTGCCAGTGCCCTCTGTCCCCAGTGCCATCTGCCAGTGCCATCTGTCGTCAGTGCCATCTGTCAGTGCCATTTGTCCCCAGTGCCACCTGTCCCCAGTGCCACCTGTCATCAGTGCCACCTGTCATCAGTGCCACATAGTGCCACATGTCATCAGTGCCACATAGTGCCATCTGTCATCAGTGCCATATCAGTGTCACGTGTCATCAGTGCCACATATTAGTGCCATCTGTCATCAGTGTCACGTATTAGTGCCATCTGTCATCAGTGCCACCTGTCAGTGTCACGTGCCATCTGTTATCAGTATCACCTGTCATCAATGCCACGTATCAGTGCCATCTGTCATCAGTGTCACGTGTCATCAGTGCCACGTATTAGTGCCGTCTGTCATCAGTGCCACGTATTAGTGCCATCTCTCATCAGTGCCACATATTAGTGCCACGTGATATCCGTGCCACGTATAAGTGCCATCTCTCATCAGTGCCACGTATAAGTGCCATCTCTCATCAGTGCCACATATTAGTGCCATCTGTCATCAGTGTCACCAGTGCCCCGTATTAGTGCCATCTGTCATCAGTGCCACATCAGTGTCACATGTCATCAGTGCCACGTATCAGTGCCATCTGTCATGTGTCATTGTCCTGGTGCTCCAGGGCCTTCAAAAGTGTAATAGGCAGTCAACAAGTTAGATGTGTAATTTATGCTCCTAGAACACGTGATGGCGCTCCCTGTATGTTGTGCCTCTCTAAGTGGCCAGGCTGTAAAAAAGTCCCACACATGTGGTATCGTAATACTCAGGAGTAGCAGAATTTATTTTGGGGTGTCATTTGTGGTATACACATGCCATGTGAGAGAAATAACCTATTACAATGACAATTTTGGGGGAAAAAATAAAAAATAAAAAAATAATTAATTTTGCAAAGAATTGTGGGAAAAAATGACAACATCAAAAAGCTCACCATGCCTCTTACTAAATACCTTGGAATGTCTACTTTCAAAAAAGGGGTAATTTGGGGGGTATTTTTGTACTTTCCTGGCTTGTTCGGGTCACAAGAAATGAGATCGGCCACCAGTGCATCAGATGTGATCAATTTTGTATAATTTGCACCACAGTTTGTAGACTCTCTAACTTTCACAAAGACCAAATAATATCCACAAATTTGGGTTATTTTTATCAAAGATATGTAGCAGTATAAATTGTGGCAAAAATTTATGAAGAAAAAATTAATAATTTCCAAAATTTTATCACAGAAACAAAGAAAAATGCGTTTTTTTCTAAATTTTCGGTCTTTTTTCATTTATAGCGCAAAAAATAAAAAACCCAGAGGTGATCAAATACCACCAAAAGGAAGCTCTATTTGTGGGAAAAAAAGGACAAAAAATTAATTTGGGTACAGTGTTGCATGACTGAGTAATTGTCATTCAAATTGTGAGAGCACCGAAAGCTGAAAATTGGTCTGGATAGGAGGGGGGTTTAAGTGCCCAGTAAACAAGTGGTTAAACACATTGCTAATAGCACTAGCTACATGTTTATAGTGTCAATATTGATATTTGCACTGTTAAGCGCAGAACATGGCCATTTTAGGTACTTTTTTGCCGCGTCGGGGGGGATCTTGGGTGAGTTCCCACACTTTTTTCCAGGACTTGACCCCTGCTTGAGATGTTTGAGATATTCATCTGTGGTAAATTCAGTTGATTGGACATAATTTGGAAATGCACATATCTGTACACCTGTGTATATACATGGGAGTGGGGGGGGCTAACACCGTGGGCGGGGTTGATCGGGAGCCGTTCTCCCGGTGGAAGAGTGCCATGGAGTTAGAGGAGAGCCGCGGGATCACTGAGCGGTAAAACGCGCTGTAACAGCTGACACTGAGACTGTCTCCACTCTGCTCACTCTCACGCCCCCTCCTAACCCCCGCGCCTGTGATAGAGAGAACACGGGTCAAATGCAGCGATGCATTCTGTCTATCACAGGCGCGGGGTTAGGAGGAGGCGGGCTGTGTGAGAGTGAGCAGAGCGGAGACAGTCTCAATGTCAGCTGTTACAGCGTGTTTTACCGCTCTGTGAGCCTGACTCTCCTCTAACTTATCATGATCCGGATGGCCTCTCACTTCCTCCGCCCTGGCAAGGCTGTAATGGGGGCACAGTGATGCTGCAATTTGGGGCACAGTGATGCTGCAATTTGGGGCACAGTGATGCTGCAATTTGGGGCACAGTGAGGCTACTATTTGGGCACAGTGAGGCTGCAATTTAGGCACAGTGAGGCTGCAATTTGGGGCACAGTGAGGCTGCAATGGGGGCACGGTGATGCTGCAATTTGGGGCACAATGAGGCTGCAATGGGGGCACAGTGAGGCTGCAATTTTGGCACAGTGAGGCTGCAATTTGGGGCACAGTGATGCTGCAATTTGGGGCACAGTGAGGCTGCATTTGGGGCACAGTGATGCTGCAATTTGGGACACAGTGAGGCTGCAATGGGGGCACAGTGAGGCTGAGATTTGGGGCACAGTGAGGTTGCAATGTAGGGCACAGTGAGGCTGCAATGGGGCACAGTGAGGCTGCAATGTGGGGAATGGTGAGGCTGAAATTTGGGACACAGTGAGGTTGCAATGGGGGCACAGTGAGGCTGCAATGTGGGGCACGGTGAGGCTGCAATTTGGGGCATGGTGGGGCTGCAATTTGGGGCAAGGTGAGGCTGCAATGTGGGGCACGTGAGGCTGCAATGTGGGGAATGGTGAGGCTGCAATGTGGGGCACGGTGAGGCTGCAATGTGGGGCACAGTGAGGCTGCAATGTGCGACACGGTGAGGCTGCAATGTGGGACACGGTGAGGCTGCAATGTGGGCACGGCGAGGCTGCAATGGTGGGCATGGTGAGGCTGCAATGCACGGTAAAGCGGCAATGGTGGGCACGGTGTGGCTGCAATGATGGGCACAGGTCATGCTGCAATGATGGGCACAGGTCACGCTGCAATGATGGGCACAGGTCACTCTGCAATGATGGGCACAGGTCACCCTGCAATGATGGGCACAGGTCACCCTGCAATGATGGGCACAGGTCACCCTGCATTGAGAGGCTGTACTGAGGGAAACTGATAAAGTTGTTGTTAATATTTATTTTTGTAACTTAATTCTGCATAAAACATTTAAAGCCTCATACACATGATAGAACTTTGTTCTAACTTTCCTGTGGATTTTTGTACAAAGGGCGTCGGCCCTGAACTTGTATTGCATACACACAGCAGGACTTTTTCAGCCAACTTTCACTAAATCAAGTGTTTTTTCTGCTCTTTACCTCCACCTTTGGTCAACCTCATATTGTTGTCTGATCTTTTGCATTGGTTCTGAGCATGCGTGTTTGTACTTTGTACAAAAGTCAGATGGTTTTCTGTACACACGATCGGACTTTGCTCCATCAGACTTTTGTTGGCAGAAAGTTGGTCCATTCGCACAGCCAACAAAAGTCCGATGAAAACTGAAAAAGTTGGTCGGATGGAGCGTACACATGGTCGGATGTTGGTCCAAACCAGCTAAAGGAGTGGCTTTGAGACAACTCTGTGAATGTCCTCTGTGAATGTCCTTGAGTGGCCCAGCCAGAGCCCAGACTTGAACCTGATTAAACATCTCTGGAGAGATCTGAAAAGGGCTGTGGGCCGACTCTCTATCCAACCTGATGGAGCTTGAGAGGTCCTGCAAAGAAGAATGGGAGAAACTGGCCAAAAATAGGTGCGCCAAGCTTGTAGCATCATACTCAAAAAGACTTGAGGCTGTAATTGGTGCCAAAGGAGCTTCAACAAATTATTGAGCAAAGGCTGTGAATACTTATGTACGTGGGTTTTTTTTCGTTTTTTATTTTTAAATAAATTTGCAAAGATTTCAAACTTTTTTTACGTTGTCATTATTGGGTATTGTTTGTAGAATTTTGAAGAAAATAATGAATTTAGTCAATTTTGGAATAAGGCTGTAACATAACAAAATGTGGAAAAAGTGAATCGCTGTGAATACTTTCCGGATGCACTCATGTATGTATGTATCTATCCAATCAAAGTGGTCATCTTCTGGGAATGTAGTAACTGAAAAAAACACTCATCAATCAAGGCGATCTCCCACGCAAGGTTATCTCTCACACACAATAACGAATCTGCAATCTGTATGACTTCTACCTATTTAAGGTGTTCATACACACTCAGAACTTACATGATTTTTGAAGCATTTCTTCTCCCTGATTTTTACAGAATCGGCTATTATCTCTCCATTTGGTAGTAAAATAAACACAAGGGCATGAAGGCTGGAGGAGTCTGTTGCTTTTACAGGAAGCTTGAGGGTCACTTCTCCACTCAGATCTTAAAGAGAAACAGCAAAATATAAAAGAATTGTGCTGTGTAAAGTGCACCTGTCATTTTGTAAAAAATTGCTGCAGGTCAAAAAGAAGGCAGGGGGAAGGGGTTTATTTACTAAAGGCAAAGTCACTGTAGATCTGAGGGGGACATGCAAGGAAAATAAAAAGCTTTCACATGATTGGATAATAAAATCAACAGAGCTTCCCCTCATTTCAGATCTACCCTTCAGATCTACAGCAAAAAATTCAGAAATTAGAAATTCGTAAATTCGTAAATTTGCAAATTCAAAATTCGAACATTTTTCAAATTCAAAATTCGAAAATTTTGCAAATTCAAAATTCGAAAATTTTGCAAATTCGAACATTTTGCAAATTCTAAATTAGAAAATTCAAAATTCGGAAATTAGAAAATTCAAAATTCGGAAATTTGAAAATTCAAAATTCGGAAATTTGAAAATTCAAAATTCGGAAATTTGAAAATTCAAAATTCGGAAATTTGAAAATTCAAAATTCGGAAATTTGAAAATTCTAAATTCGGAAATTTGAAAATTCTAAATTCGGAAATTCTGAAATCTGAATTTTTGGTTTTCCGAATTCAGAATTTTGGAACTTCCGAATCTCCCTAAAAAGCAGAAAAATTTATGAAACGAAAACTAACAATTTTTTTTGTCAGTGCACATATCTAGCCAACATGCTGTTCATTTAAGATGACTTGGAGTCCACCAGTAGATCAATTCTATCAAAAATGTCTGAGGGGGACATGCAAGGAAAATGAAAAGCATGCACATGATTGGATAATAAAATCAACAGAGCTTCCCCTCATTTCAGATCTACCCTTCAGATCTACAGCAAAAAAATCAGAAATTCTAAATTCGTAAATTTGCAAATCCAAAATTCGCAAATTTGCAAATTCAAAATTCGGAAATTTGAAAATTCAAAATTCGGAAATTTGAAAATTCAAAATTCGGAAATTTGAAAATTCAAAATTCGGAAATTTGAAAATTCAAAATTCGGAAATTTGAAAATTCTAAATTCGGAAATTTGAAAATTCTAAATTCGGAAATTTGAAAATTCTAAATTCGGAAATTCTGAAATCTGAATTTTTGGTTTTCCGAATTCAGAATTTTGGAACTTCCGAATCTCCCTAAAAAGCAGAAAAATTTATGAAACGAAAACTAACAATTTTTTTTGTCAGTGCACATATCTAGCCAACATGCTGTTCATTTAAGATGACTTGGAGTCCACCAGTAGATCAATTCTATCAAAAATGTCTGAGGGGGACATGCAAGGAAAATGAAAAGCATGCACATGATTGGATAATAAAATCAACAGAGCTTCCCCTCATTTCAGATCTACCCTTCAGATCTACAGCAAAAAAATCAGAAATTCTAAATTCGTAAATTTGCAAATCCAAAATTCGCAAATTTGCAAATTCAAAATTCGGAAATTTGAAAATTCAAAATTAGAAAATTCGGAAATTTGAAAATTCAAAATTTGGAAATTCGAAAATTTGGAAATTTGAAAATTCGGAAATTTGAAAATTCGGAAATTTGAAAATTCTAAATTCTGAAATTTGAAAATTTGAAAATTCTGAAATCTGAATTTTTGGTTTTCCGAATTCAGAATTTTTGGTTTTCCGAATCTCCATAAAAAGCAGAAAAATTTATGAAACGAAAACTAACAATTTTTTTTGTCAGTGCACTTAAGATGACTTGGAGTCCACCAGTAGGATGTGTAAATAAATTCTATCAAAAATGTCTTCCAATTTTGGTCCTCCAGATCATATTTCAGTATAATTGGATTAAACACACATACAGTAAGTAAGGAATTATTAGGCCTAATCAAATGCTAGTCAGGTACAATACTATATTCTCTCACCTTTATTAGGCCCACTCAAAGGTATATCCCGAGAACCAGAGTTCAGGATGGTGCTCTTAGAAGTGACCTATAGAAAACCAAACATAACAAATATTTCCAATTGTAAAAACATTGAAGCAATACTGATGATTTATGAACATGGAATTATGAAGCAGAAAAGGCATTTTGTGGTCTCTGGGTACTCCAGGACCTCTCTACTAGAATGCTCAATTTCTGGTGAACTCATGGCTTTGTTCGAAGTCTTGAAAATGTAGCAGTGCCCCCCGTAGGGGCTGCTGAAAATTGTGGTTTGTCTGTCACCCTGACCAGCCTCGCAGCTGCATTTAGACTAGTTTATTTTCTTTAGCGGTGTATTTATAAAGCAGTTAATGTAACTTTCACCAAACATTCACTGGCATTGGATCAATCACTGTCATTTAAAAAGTATGCACAGCGAAGAGTCACCTACACTTAGGCCTCATGCACACTGGACATTTTTACAGCTGCTGTTTTTAGCATCAGATGTTTTTTTCCCTGTAGTCAATAAACTCCCCAGCATGTTATCCTATGTGTCCATGCAGATGTAGCACTGACCCCCGAAGGAGCTGCTGGTTTTTGTTGGGCTTACCGTTACCTCACCTGTTCACTGTGTCCGTCCTAGGGATCCCGTTGTAGAGTTGGTTAAAGAATATTGGCTAAAAAAACGCCTAAAAAAGCTGAAAAACGCTACTACAAAAACGCTGAAAAATTCATTCTACAGCTACAACTTTCTAAAGCTAACGTTACTGTCTTTTTTTATAACGTCCAGTGTGCATGAGGCCCATAGGTGTGCCAGGTGTGCCCAGGCACACCCTAATCACCCTGTGCAGCACCTCCTACTGCCCTGCCCACCACCTTCCCCCCACCGCGCTGCCAGCTTCCCTTCTATCGTCTCCCACTGGTTGTTGCTAAGGGGATGGTTTAGGATGAGTGGGGGAAGGGGCCAGTAAATATGTCATTTACTGGCCCCTTCACTTTCTGAATGAACCTTGTGAGTGATCGTTAGTGTGTGTTTGAGCTTTGGGGTGCACACCCTAAGGCAATAGGCTGTGCACACCTATGATGAGGCCTAAATGTTTGCTGGTTGCCGGATTAATGCATATTTTTTGTATCTTTTTTCTTTTTCTTTTGTGTATTTCAGCACTGTCACTTTAGATGTTTTATTACTTTTTGGCACTGTGAAACTTCCTATTGTGAAAAAAGCCCATATACTGTAATAATGAGGTCAAGAACAGCTCCAGGATCGTTTGAAGGAGCTTCCATAACCCAAAGAGCTATTTAAAGCACTTTGTATTTTTAAACACCAAAACTACCTTCATTTCACCGTCCTCATAGACATGGCTAAATTTCATCATAAATAAGATTTTTGCAGACATTTTGGGGCAATGAAAATTTTGCTTATTCCTACTTATACCTTTTTAGGGCTTGTGTACACAGACAAGCGCACAATGTTTTTAGGGACATTCAGCTTCAGTCAAGATTTGCCTGAATTTCTTCAGAATTTCTGAGCCTATTTTCTCTCCCTTCTCTGATCCCTCCTGTATTGAATTGTATTGTAACTGTACTGTCTGCCCCATGTTGTAAAGCACCGCACAAACTCTTGGCGCTATATAAATCCTGTATAATAATAAAGATAATAATATTTTGTACTCCCATTGAGTTGCATGGCGGAAAAAGCGTCTCTTCTCCAGAAAGAATAAGTTCCGTGCTCGGAACCTTTTCTCATAACTAATATCCTCCAGACCCTTTATTAGTGGGAATACTTCAGCAGTCCCACTATTGTTATTAGTTTTTTATTCATTAATCTTTTTATTATTCCGTACGTTTTTTGGCTCTTCGTAACTTCTGCATACTTTCAGCTATTAAAGCCATTCAACTTTTAAAACGTTTAGCTCTTTCAGCTGATGTGTGGACTTCTTCAACTTTTTTTCTACTATTTATACTTTTTAAAATATTAAGCTTTTTAACCCTTTTTTTAACATTGAAGTCAATGAGAGCATGCTTAAAATCCTTAAACTCTTCTTCCGCTACCAAATTTTCAGCTCCTTCATACTTTCACCTACAGATGCCAAACAAACTTTAAAATGTTCACAAAATATTCAGCTATCTGGCTATATATTTTCAGTTTGATATCTTTTACAGTTTTTGTGAAAAATATGTTTAAGTTTAGTGATCATTTCAAAAAATGTCATTAAATTTAGGGCATCCAGGCTTTTGTTGTCTGTTTTGTTTCCATGGTTACCAAAACTTCTTATACACAGTGATGGGTGGTGGGGGAGAGCACAGACACACCATGTACTGATTTATAATAGAGGAATATGATGGATGGGCAGTTTTGATGGGGGCAATATGTGGGGCAGTTTTGATGGGGGCAATATGATGGGGCAGTTTTGATGGAGCAGTTTTGATGCTATTCAGCATTCCCATGCATTTCCAGTACATCCTTCCTGAGGACTGGTGCATAGAACTGGACAGCATACTCTAGGTGCGGCCGGACCAGAGTCTTGTAGAGCGGGAGAATTATTGTTTTACCTCGGGAATTAATCCCCTTTTTAATGCATGCCAATATTCTATTTGCTTTGTTAGCAGCAGCTTGCCATTGCATGCCATTGCTGAGCCTATCATCTACTAGGACCCCCAGGTCCTTTTCCATCCTAGATTTCCCCAGAGGGTAAGTTGATCTCACCAGGTAATGTAGGAGCAAGGGACTCATCTTCTCCTCCAGTGCTGTGTGTCTGATGATGTATTCCACATAGACTTCCTCTTCTGGATCACATGACAGAATGTCCCCTGCAGGCTGCAGGCTGAGGTAACTCTTGCTGTCAGAATACAGGGGCATGAGAGTCAAATGCCCATTAAAATCATGTGGGGTATTTAAGTCTGGAAAGTATAGGATACTTTCTTCCATGGTCGATGCCTGCAGCAAATAAACATTATTCATTGCACGAAAATACAAAATTCTGAGGCTGCTTGTCATATTAAAACCTTATCATCTTTAAAATGTTAGAGTGGGGAAGGCATGGAGTAGGAAGCATGTGTCTCAACAAATATCCTTCTACATTTCCTGCCCTTGCCTCTTATGCACTATCCTACCTTTTACCACTGGCTTGAGCATACTACTCATTTTAGTTGTGATATATCCTTCTAAAAGTGTTATCTTCGAAAATTGTTATCTAAGCCAACAAGACATATGCCCCATACACACGGGCGGACAAAGTTGTCGGAAAATCCAATCATTCTGAACGTGGTGACATTTGTTGCCTACGACGGGACTACGTAGAGGCTAGTAGCCAATAGCTTTGGTCTTGTAATGTAATCTGAGCATGCGTGGCACTTTGTCCGTCGGAATTCGCTACACACGATCGGAATTGGTGTGATCGGACTTTGTTGTCGGAAAATGTTTAGAGCAGGAGATACAACTTTGTCCGTCAGACAATCCGAGGGAAAATGTCCGATGCTGCCTACACACGGTCGGAATTTCCGACAACATTGTCCGATAGGACAGAATCCCCTTGGAAAATCCGACCGTGTGTATGGGGCTAAAGACAAGGCTTTGAAACATGGTGGCCCACCCACTCCAGCGTCCGACCAGGCTGCACATATTACTACCAAGGCTTTAAATGCTTTTTCTACCTGTCAGATGACCCTGATCTCGAAGTTAGAGGAACTTAAAGTGTTACTAAACCTAAAAAGTTTTTTTACCTTAATGCATTGTTTGCAAAAAATACACAGGATAACATAACATAAGGGAAAAAGGGACAATTAAGTGAAAGCTTGTCTAAAGAAAAACGTTTTTAGATTTGATTTGAATGAGTTTAGGAACTTTGACGAACTTAGGAAGTGAATAGTTTTGGAGCAGCTTCTAACAACTGAATATATTGGATGAGACTTACCACCTTTTCACACATTTTTGGCTACATATTCTTTATCTTGCTTTTCCAATTTGGGCTTACATTGTTTTTACGTTTACTGATAGGCTCTCTTATGGCTACAACTGTGGAATATTTCTCTAATGCCGCGTACACACGATCGGACTATCCGGCGTACTTAGTCCGGCAGACAATCCGCCGGACTTTCCAGCGGAGGTCCGCCGGACTTTCCGAACGTGCGGACTTGCCCACACAAGTCCGATCGTGTGTACGCGGCATAAGTGGTCCTATACGTGATGCTCAATATGTTCAATTTAAGGATTGCTTATGTTTACTAAAATGTATGCTAATATAAATTGGGGACAGTGTATAGGTGGGTTTGCATTTTTTGCTCTGTTCTTTCTGTAGGTATTCTGCTGTCTCCTGCATGCAAGCTGCTTAAGCGATACTCTTCATTTTCTCTTGTGGCTCTATTTGACCAATGGTTCTCTCCTACTTTTCCTAAATTGAACTCCAAAGTTATATGTGATTAGGTTAAGCTTGATTTCATATTGTTATTTCTTTTAAAACAACAGGCTGATATTATTGTACAGTTAGAAACTCATATTGAGGGCCATATGCAAAAAAGGTTAAAGGGCCATTGGTTAGCCTGGGCGTATCATGTTACCCATACTTCTAACGCTAGACAAGTTTCTATTCTTATCACCAAGTGGATACAATCTAAACTACTGGAGCTATTGCCCAGAGGGTAGATACATTTTATGTATGCATATTCATTTCACATCTCTTTCCGCTTCCTTGCTTATTATGTTCCTGTTCCATACTGTTCCACAGTGGTTAACAAGGGTCCTTCATTCACTTCCCAACATCATACTGGTCAGCAGGGGCATTGCTAGGTCCACTAAAGATCTGGGGCTAGAGCCCATAGCAGCAAAGAAAGTCATACACTTAGGCGGGCATACACATTTATATAATATAAATGTGTGTGTGTGTATATATATTGATGGTACAGGAGATGTCAGAGGCTGCGGGCCCTGGGTGGTTCTAGCAACCAGTGCAGTGGCAGAACAAAGCAAAACGGCCAAGATGTTAGTTATCTGCAATGCATGGCACCCACATCTCCCGCTAATGGCATCGCTTCACCCAGTGAGAGACTCGGGGCTATGGGCCCCAGATTCAGGGCTATAGCCCCAATAGCCACCCCCTAGCGACACCTCTGCTGGTCAGGTGACTTTACTAAAATCATTGATCCTTGTCTGAAAAATGAAATCTGGCAGGAGGTGTTCCTGACTTGATGGTCCTGCACAAGATTTGGAAGGTTAATTGATGAGTTTTCGTTTATTACACTACTTTTTATTGCATTTGACTACCTTGTTCCCCTTACTTAGAGACACAAGCTGTTATTCCAGACTTCCAATGGATCACTTGCCATGCTGGATTGAACTGGAGAGCACCAGTAAATCCATGTCTCCAGCCTGGCGACTCAGTCCATTTTGGCTCTACCTGTTGCTAGATCCTGATGTACTTGTAGGTGAATGGGATTCTTTTTTTTTGCAAGGAATAAATATACAGCAAATATTGATTAGGAAATAATTTAGTAGTGCTCATGCAATAAACGAATGTAAATTAATAAAAAAACTTGATATCTCTAAATATAACACCCCGTGATGATGTGATATATAACTAAAAGTCCATTAATAAATGTTGAAGAAAACAGAAAAGAAATCCATCTTCATAAAAATCGTTCAATCTTTCACCACATCGACGTGCCCGTGACACCTCTCCCAATGAAAACGCACTCACCAGCTGATGTTGCCTCCCACTTTTGTGTTTGGCAAAAGAACAGTTTTGACCAAACCTGGGTCAGTACCATGATTATTCCAGGTCAGGCATATCCATATGTGAAAAATAAAAAGTGCTCCACATAGCGTAATACTATTATAACCAATTTATTAAAAGCTTCACAACCACACTTCAATATTTCCACTCATATGTTAAAAAAATTGCGCCAACAAAAACTAAATATCTCACAGCAAACTGTAAACCAATAGCTGAGCGATGCACTACGGTCACAGCGGATCCGGAGTGTGTGCCTGTACTCTCACCCACTTCGCTGCCTCTGCTCCTGATGATGGTATGTAAGTCACGAACAGCAGCGTCTTATGTCAATGGAGTTAGTATATGTGTAGCCACTAAGACTATTCCTGAAAATTGTGGCTTACCAACTGAATTCTGTGCTATTTATTCAAAGGTTTTGGTTCACAAATGATTAAAAGAATAATTCTTTTATACTACCCAACTCTTTGAAGCCTTGCTAATCTTAAAGAATGCAAGCACGGGGAATAATGTATCCTCTAGACCAGTGGTTCTCAACCCTGTCCTTAAGTACCCCCAACAGGCCATGTTTGCAGGATTTCTTTTATCTTGCACGGGTGCTTTAATTCAATGGCTTGTTATTTTGGACAGCTATTTTATCTAAGAGAAATTCACAAAACATGGCCTGTTGGGGGTACTTAAGGACAGGGTTGAGAACCACTGCTTTAGACTAGAGTAAATAATATAAATAATAGTAAATAATAAAACACAATGTTCATCACTGAAAATGGTGCTTGTAATTAGCTTTTGTACTCACTGTTAAGTATACGTTGTCCACCCAGTTCTCGGTATTGTTCAGCTTAAAAGCAGCACGTCCATTGCTGTCTGTTATCAGAGTGTGTTTGGAGGTCGTATTTCCATCTCGGCAGGTAAGGTAAACTTTCTGGGCAGGAACAGGGATTCTCTGTTCACTGAGTACTTCTACCTGAAGCAACACATAATTTATCAATTACAAATTTTCCATCAAAGTCAGTAGCATGGAAGTGTTTTATCGCTCACTAAGGGTAGACAAAGGCAGACAAATGTCATAGATGGCTAAGCAATGTTCCATGCACTGGGTACTGCTGTAACACTCGTTCATGGTTTGCATGACTTTACATTCATCATAAGGCAGTGATAGGATCAAAGATTGATGGCAAAAGAGTCATAGGATAGTTCTCAAAATCCCATGCAGCAAACTGAACAAATAATTCCAAAGCCAGATAACTTACCATAACACGCATCCCAAGTTTAGAAGGGAATTTTAAGGAAAAAAACTTTTAGGAGGGAAGTTTAAGGAAAAAAACGTACATTTAAATGCCCATCAATGCAGCCTTATCAGTTCCACCTGCAACCTTGTCAGTTCCTCCTGAAGCCATGTCAGTTCCACCTGCAACCTTGTCAGTTCCTCCTGAAGCCATGTCAGTTCCACCTGCAGCCTCGTCAGTTCCACCTGCAGCCATGTCAGTTCCACCTGCAGCCATGTCAGTTCCTCCTTAAGCCATGTCAGTTCCACCTGCAGCCATGTCAGTTCCTCCTTAAGCCATGTCAGTTCCACCTGCAGCCATGTCAGTTCCTCCTGAAGCCATGTCAGTTCCACCTGCAGCCACGTCAGTTCCACCTGCAGCCATGTCAGTTCCACCTGCAGCCTTGTCAGTTCCACCTGCAGCCTTGTCAGTTCCACCTGCAGCCATGTCAGTTCCTCCTGAAGCCTTGTCAGTTCCACCTGCAGCCACGTCAGTTCCACCTGCAGCCTTGCCCCAGAATCATTTGCAGAATTTAAAAATGGCGCAGCCGAGATACAGAGCCAGATGTCCTGTGTACCTCGGTGGCGCTCGATATTTCTCAGCAGCTTTTGGCCGCTCTCGCCGGCTTTTGGACGCTTTCGGACATTCTCGGAGGCTTTCGGGCGCTCTCGCCGGCTTTCGGCAGTTCTCGGCGGCTCACGCGGGACTGCAAAAGCTGGCGAGAACGGCCAAAAGCGTCCGAAAACCTCAGAGAACGCCCGAAAGCCTCAGAGAATGGCCAAAAGCCTCCGAAAGCCTCAGAGAACACCCAAAAGCTTCTGAAAGCCTCCGATAACGACCAAAAGCGGCCGAAAGCCTTTCGGGAAAGGCCGAAAGCTGCGAGAATGGCTGAGAGGCTCAGAATCGGCGGGGGATCGGTGTATAACACGCACCCACGATTTCCCCCTGATTTTAAAGGGGGAAAAGTGTGTGTTATACGCCGATAAATACGGTACTTTTCAAAGTTTAGATCCTTAGTGAACCCTGTCGTTTATATCCTCTGTTTCAATATTTGTTTATTGGAGAGATTTTACATAGACAAATACAATACACAAGAAATAGTTAAGGTTCAGTACAATTTTCATAGAGAACAATTGCATACGCCTTGGTACAAGTTACAGTGAGGGCAAAAAAGTATTTGATCCCCTGCTGATTTTGTACGTGTCCCCACTGACAAAGAAATGATCAGTCTATAATTTAAATGGTCGGTTTATTTTAGCAATGAGAGACAGAATAACTACAAAAATATCCAGAAAAACGCATTTCAAAAAAGTTATAAATTAATTTGCATTTTAACGCGTGAAATAAGTATTCTATACAGGTAACGAGCTTAGATTAGGAGCAATCTCTTAACTGCTTCCCGACCAGCCGCCATCATTATACAGCGGCAGGTTGGCTCTCCTGCGTGCATCGCCATAGCCGTAACGGCGGGTCACGCAGGCGCAGTTGCGTGCCCGCTGCAAGAGCGTGCCCGCTGGCGACCCGCGATCACCTATTACAGATGTAGAACAGGGATCTGCCTTTGTAAACAAGGAGAATTCCCATTCTGACAGGGGACATGACAGAGATCTACTGCTCCCAGTCATGGGGAACAGTGATCTCTGTCATGTCCCTGGCAGCCCATCCCCCCTACAGTTAGGACACACCCAGGGAACACAGTTAACCCCTTGATCGCTCCCTAGCGTTAACCCCTTCCCTGCCAGTGTCCTTTTTACATTGATCAGTGCATTTTTATAGCACTAATCAATGTAATAATGTCACCGGCCCCCAAAAAGTGTCACTTGGGATTAGATTTGTCCACTGCAATGTCACAGTCCCGCTAAAAATCGCAGATCGCCGCCATTACTAGTAAAAACAATAAAAGTCCCTAAATCTATCTCATAATTTGTAGACGCGGTAACTTTTGCGCAAACCAATCAATATATGCCTATTGGGATATTTTTTACCAGAAATATGTAGAAGAAAATAATGAATACATTTGTTTTTTTATATATCTTTTTTGGATATGTATTATAGTAAAAAGTAAAAAAAAATCTTGTTTTTTTTCAAAATTGTCGCTCTTTGTTTGTTTATAGCACAAAAAATAAAACTGCAGAGATGATCAAATACCACCAAAAGAAAGCTCTATTTGTGGAAAAATAGGACATCAATCCTGTTTGGGTACAGCGTCGCACGACGCGCAATTGTCAGTTAAAGCGACGCAGTTCAGTATCGCAAAAAATGGCCTGGTCATTAAGGGGGCAAATTCATCCGGGGCTGAATTGGTTAAAGGGAGTGCTCCTAATCTCAGCTTGTTACCTGTATAAAAGACACCTGTCACAGAAGCAATTAATCAATTCATCAGATTCCAATCTCTCAATGGCCAAGACCAAAGAGCTGTCCAAGGATGTCAGGGGCAAGATTGTAGACTTACACAAGGCTGGAATGGGCTACAAGACCATCGCCAAGCAGCTTGGTGAGAGGATGACAACAGTTGGTGTGATTATTCGCAAATGGAAGAAACACAAAATAACTGTGAATCTCCCTCAGTCTGGGGCTCCATGTAAGATCTCACCTCGTGGAGTTTCAATGATGAGAACGGTGAGGAATCAGCCCAGAACTACACAGGAGAATCTGGTCAATGATCTCAAGGCAGCTGGAACCATAGTCATCAAGAAAACAATTGGTAACACACTACGCCGTGAAGGACTGAAATCCTGCATCACCCGCAAGGTCCCCCTGCTTAAGAAAGCACATATACAGGCCTGTCTGAAGTTTGCTAATGAACATCTGAATGATTCAGAGGAGAACTGGGGGAAAGTGTTGTGGTCAGATGAGACCAAAATTTAGCTCTTTGGCATCAATTCAACTCACCATGTTTGGAGGAGGACGAATGCTGCCTATGACCCCAAGAACACCATCCTCACTGTCAAACATGGAGGTGGAAACATTATGCTTTGGGGGTGTTTTTCTGCTAAGGGGACAGGACAATTTCACTGCATCAAAGGGTACGATGGACGGGGCCATGTACCATCAAATCTTGAGTGAGAACCTCCTTCCCTCAGCCAGGGCATTGAAAATTGGTCATTGATGGTCATTATACGACAATGACAATGACCCAAAACACACGGCCAAGGCAAAAAAGGAGTGGCAAGAAGCACATTAAGGTCCTGGAGTGGCCTAGCCAGTCTCCAGACTTTAATCCCATAGAAAATATGTGGAGGGAGGTGAAGGTTCGAGTTACCAAATGTCAGCCTCAAAACCTTAATGACTCGGAGAGGCTCTGCGAAGAGGAGTGGGACAAAATCCCTCCTGAGATGTGTGCAAACCTGGTAGCCAACTACAAGAAACGTCTGACCTCTGTGATTGCCATCAAGGGTTTTGCCACCAAGTACTAAGTCATGTTTTGCGAAGGGATCAAATACTTATTTCACTATTATAACTTTGGAAATGCGTTTTTTTGGATTTTTTTGCTGTTATTCTGTTTCTCACCGTTAAAATAAACCTACCAAAATTAAAATTATAGACCGATCATTTCTTTGTCGGTGGGAAAATGTGCAAAATTAGCAGGGGATCAAATACTCACTGTATCTAATAACAAATGTGGAAATGTGTCTGCGTTTCTTCCACCCCTGGAATCCTGTGACACATGGAGCCCATCCCTGAGTATACCTAGGAAAATTCTCAATAAGCATTAAACAATCTTAAAGACAAGCCCTCACTGACTTCTGTAGCTGTAGGCAATTAATCCTCAAAGTTTGCAGCAGAAAGTGTTGTCACTTTGATATCAGCTACTTATCTCAGCTCCTCCAAGCTGTGCCCTGGCAGCCTTCTAGACTCGAATGTAAACGCAGGGTTGGAGCTCTGGGAAGGGGGCAGCAGAGTTCGGAGAACCAACATACATCAACATCAACTTTACTGCATCTCTTGTGAAGGTGAATTGCCACAGTGTCTACAGCCTCTGATGTGAATACAGTGGAACCTTGGTTTACGAGTAACGCTGTTAATGAGCTTTTTGAAAGACGAGCAACTTTTTATTTTTTTTATTCTGACTCGGTTTGCGAGTGTTGTCTCGCAAAACGAGCAGAATTCAAGCTAATGGGTGGTGCAGTACCGCATTTAGCCAGGGGTGCCAGGGACACTCGGTATGGTTCGGAGCCCTTTGGAAATACTCGTAATGACTCGGAAACACTCAGAAATACTCCATTCCCCGAGTGTTTCCGAGCTTTTCCGGGGCTTTCCAAAATCAGCCGAGCAGTCTCCGAGTATTTCCGAGACTCTCTGGCGCCCCCTAACCTATGGTCACATGCGGTATTGCATTTAAGAGAAGTCAATGCGGAACAAATTATGTTTGTTTCCATTGACTTCTATGGGGAAACTCGCTTTGATATGCCAGTGCTTTGGATTACAAGCATTCTCCTGGAACGGATTAAGCTCGTAATCCAAGGTTCCACTGTAACTAGTCTTAAAGCTTGTTAAAGGCTTGTTAAGAATTTATAAATATTTGCATTTTCATAGTCTGAGGGTTCAAGAATTGGAAAGCTAAGTGTTATGTGTCTTTCTTGTCGGAAAAAGCTCTGATGGTTTTCCCGTCGGAATTCCGACGGAATTTCGCTCAAACTGTCTTGCCTACACACGGTCACACCAAATTCTGACGGTCAATAACACCACGACATACAACACGTTCGACGGCACTATAAAAGCTTCCGAGCATGCGTCGAATTGTTTCCGAGCATGCGTCGGAATTTGCGTGTCGGAATTGCATACACACGATCGAAAAATCCGATAGAAAGGTTTTCCGTTGGAAAAATTAAGAACAGGCTCTCAATCCAAAGTCCGTTGAAAAGGCCGATGGGCATACACAAAGTCGGAAAATCTGATGAAATGCTCCATGTTTCCATCGGAAGTTCCGACCCTGTGTACGGGGCATTAGAGGGATGCTTTAGTGTAGTTGATATGTTCTTAGTGAAACACTGGGCCACCACGCTATGCACTTATGTTTTCCTTGCTGGGAGCCTTGCAAAAAATAAAACCTACCAACACCAGATTTCTGATGCTAAGACCAAATGTATCAAAATAGGTTATTTCATTGGAGGAACCACACAGATTATTATATCCAGACATTTCATGTAGCTAATCAAAATAAGTCCAAGACTTAACTGTTCCAGAATATGGAATCCCAGCCCTGTACGTTTTCTTGGCATTAGGAAATGCTAGTAAATGGTCTATGGTTGTGATTGTGGATTCTCCACTCGCAGATAATTCTATTCCTAAATAGAAACAATATGAATATAAACATGTCATTTTTCCAAAGAAGGCAAGTGTTTTTTTGAAAAAAAGTGCCAATTTCCTAAAATGGTTTTCCATGACTCACCTGTCCCCTCTTCCGTGACAGTAGCCTTTCCCTGTATAGACATTAGCATGGAGTATGTTTGGTGTTGAAGGTAAAAATTATAAGACTTCATGGTTAACTTGGCACAGCCCAGCTTGTCCAGCTAAGAAGTACAAACACAAAATGAAACAACTATCAAGAGAATTGTACTCTACAAATCATAAATTTGCAGTTATACTCTAAGCCAGGGGTCTCCAAACTTTCTGAACAAAGGGCCAGTTTACTGTCATTCAGGCTTCAAAGGGGGCTGAACTGTGGCCAGTGTGAGTAGAAAATGCCCCGGCACCAACGGGAGTAAAGAATACCCCATCATTGGCATTAGTGTGAAGAATATTGCCCCATTGTTGGTATTAGGGGAAGAAATGGTGCCCCATTATTGGGGTCATTGGGAGGAATAGTGCACCATTGTTGGTAACAGGGGAAGGAATAGTGCCCCATCATTGGTGCCAATGGGAGGAATTAGTGCTACATTGTTGGTATAAGGGCAATGAATAGTTCCCAATCATTAGTATCAGTGGGAAAAACAGGGCCCTGCATTTGGTGCCAGTGGGAGGAATAGTATTTCATCATTGGTGTCAGTGGGAAGAATAGTGCCCCATTGTTAGGGTCAGTGGTTGTATTAGTGCCCTATTTTTGTTATCCGTGACAGGAATTATGCCCCATTGTTGGTGTAGAAGGAATAGTGTATCAGTGGGAGGAATAGTGTCCCAAGGGCCTGATAAAGGCAAGCAAAGGGCCACAGTTTGGAGACCAATGCTCTAACCAATGAAGGAACACATTATCAATGGCATTTCCTCTTTGGGTTCAATAAGTGGCAAGCACACAGCCCCAAGAGGGATGGGGCCCATTGTGCTCTCACACAATACACAACAAGTTTGGGAAAACACCATTCAGTTCTGTGTCTTTGCTGAAGCCGTCCTTGTCACATGCAGGGGATAGACTGTAAGATGACCCATCCAGTGTTTGTGTATGCATATGCCCATATAATGCTATCTGCTATGGCAGCCATTCTCAACCAGGGTTCTGTGGAGCCCTAGTGTTTCTCCATAGGTGGCTAGGGGTTCCTGGAGCTGTGGCTGATTTACCTCCTGTTAGATTGGGGCCTACCTAGTTCTGAACCAATGCCACTTAGAGGAGTCAGTGGTATGACACCAATGATCTTTATAGCTCTTTGTAAGGGGGCTATTCTTACACTGACCACCAAAGTAAGGGGCATTGTTCCCACTGACCCCCAATGAATGGGTTTTATCATGGGTTCCCTGAAAATAATTTTAAGGGTTCCCCTGGGCTAAAAAGGTTGAGAAAGGTTGTGCTATGGTATCCCTGAACTGTATGTTACTTACTACTGGCCCCTGAACTCTGTGTCTCCTGCTACTGACCCCTGAACTCTGTGTCACCTACTACCGACCCCTGAACTCTGCGTCCCCTACTACCGACCACTGAACTCTGCGTCCCCTACTACCGACCCCTGAACTCTGCGTCACCTACTACTGACCCCTGAACTCTGCGTCACCTACTACCAACCCCTGAACTCTGCGTCACCTACTACCAACCCCTGAACTCTGCGTCACCTACTACCAACCCCTGAACTCTGCGTCACCTACTACTGACCCCTGAACTCTGCGTCACCTACTACCGACCCCTGAACTCTGCCTCACCTACTACCGACCCCTGAACTCTGCGTCACCTACTACTGAACTCCAAACTCAGCGTGACTTACAGCTGACCCCTGAACTCTATGTCACTTACTATGCTCCCCTGAATAGGTGCCCCAATGTCTAATGCTGAGCTCTAGCCCCTCCAATGTACCTCCACAGATACTGTGCCCTAAATTCCTGTGCCGTACATTCATGTATTTAACCACACCCCTTCAAGCAACACCTAATATTTAGGGCAATGAAAACCATGCCCACTTTTTTGCTACAACACATTTATTTTATTTTTTGATTAAGCAAGGGGGCCCAACTTATGATCTTGCATATTGACCCACTTCTTTCAGAAAGCACCGCTGCTTTCCATATTTCTGTAAGGCTATGATCAAAAATCTAGCAACACATAACGATCACTCAAAATTAATCTTCTAATAATTTTACAAAAGCAACATAAAATGATTAGCTGGAATGATGTCTAGCCCAAAAAACTTGATTCATCAGACCTTGAACTTCTAATTAGCTTAGCTGTAAAGTAACCCCCATTTATCTCACCTCTCCTTTGAAACGAACACAGGCATGTCTTTGGGTTGAAGATGGTGGGTTGAATCCAATCGTTCTCCGACACAAGCTGCCTTTATACTGGCCTGGAACCGGCTTTCCAAAAGTGTACCTGGTTGGCGGTAATGGTATATGAGTAACATTTCAATGTAAACATCACAGTGCCATTAAAGAACTCATTTAATGTCCAACCTGTGGTTAGCGGGAAGGTGTAATGATGAGTGTTATGCCCCGTACACACCGTCGGATTTTCCGATGGAAAATGTCCTATCGGACAATGTTGTCGGAAATTCCATCGGACTTTTTCCGTCTGATTTTCCGACGGACAAAGTTTTATCTCCAGCTCTCAAATTTTCCGACAACTTTTTCCGATCGTGTGTAGCGAATTCCGACGGACAAAGTGCCACGCATGCTCAGATCACATTACAAGACCAAAGCTATTGGCTACTAGCCTCTACGTAGTCCCGTCGTAGGCAACAAACGTCACCACGTTCAGAATGATCGGATTTTCCAACAACTTTGTCCGACCGTGTGTATGCAACACCGGTGTCGGACAAAATCCGTCGGAAAAAAATCTGATGGATTTTGTGGTCGGATTTTCCGACCGTGTGTACGGGGCATTAGACTTGTGCACAACGGAAGATTTTGTTTTGTTTCGTTTTCATTTGTGAAATACATAATTTTGTTCTGTTATCTTCGTTATGTTACGTTAATTTGTTTTCGGATAATTCGTTATTTCTATAGAGTGTCGCTAATCGTTATACTGAATCACAAATCATGTTGAATTCATTCGTTATATTCACTACAATTTCTTTCTTATTAGTTGAAATTCGATATTTATGTATGTATATTGATTCGGAATAATGATTTGTAGTTTGGAAAGTCATTTTTTTATTGAATCTATTAACACTAGAAATATTTTGTTTCGGAATTTCGTTTTCGTCCAGAAAATAAATTTATTTAGTTACTCGTTAAAAATTGCATTAGTCCGAAAATCCAAATGAATAAAAGTAGATGTAAACCCATTGTGATGTCATGATGTATAGAATACGATTTCCTTTCATTTGAGCCCAGTCTTGCCACACAGATTTACTCCAGCCCTGAGAAATCCTATTTTATTGTTCAGTTAGAAAGATCTTGACAAAGTGCTGAAAACTTTGTCAAAAACGCCCCCTTGCTGTGAGTGACAGGTGATTTACATATCTCATGCACTAGACTGAGACAGGCACAGACCACAGATCCACAGACCAGAGTGAAAATAAATGTATTCTCGAGTGAACAGCAAGAAGAATATAGAGGAGATGTATGTAGTCAGAGCTGGGCAGAGTAGAACATGCACTGATCTGATGATTGTTATAGTGCAGTGTGTGTGTCTGAGGATACATTGATCACAGGATTTGTTATGTGGGGGAGGGGTGGATTTCTCACTTTTTATAATTACACAGGATGTGCCTCTTTTAGGCTAGTGCATGAGATATGTAAATCACCTGTCACTCACAGCAAGGGGGCGTTTTTGACAAAGATTTCAGCACTTTGTCAAGATCTTTCTAACTGAACAATAAAAGAGGATTTCTCAGGGCTGGAGTAAATCTGTGTGGCAAGACTGGGCTCAAATGAATAGAGTTTGGGTTTACATCCACTTTAAGGTCGAATATGTCATTGAAGGCTTATGGTGTCTGTCGAATGTTCGAAGATTCGACGGAGCAGTTAAACTGTATGACTCTGTATAGTTTAGCTGCAATTCCACCCAATTCCAGCAGCAGTCTTTCCTCTCTACGTCAAATCTTTTCTCTCTACGTCAAATCTTTTCTCTCTATGTAGAATAATCTTGGACTAATAGAGTTAAGGTTAGGCACATTCGACCACAGGTTTGATGGACACAGATTGTTATTGTCAGCGTTGAATCTCGATCGAACTGTTGTCACAACGAAAACGAAAATGAAGCATTTCTTTATGTTGGATCTTTCATTTTTCGGATTCGGCACTTTCGTTATCGTTTGTTAAAACGATAACGAAAAAACCTGAAATTCGGACGAAAATACACACAATGACAATATCTCTTCTCCTCTGCTCAAATACAATACAACACCCTTCTCACTCTGTTCTCAGGAATGCACTTTGCCAGTAATCCAACCTCCAGCACAAAATTAATCAGCTGATTGCACTGTAAGATTTACTTTGAGCTGACCTTTTGTTTCATTAGATCTTTAACCACTTCAATACAGGGCTTTTAAACACCCTTCCTTACCAGAGCACTTTTTGCGATTCGGCACTGCGTCGCTTTAACTAACAATTGCGCGGTCGTGCAACGTTACACCCAAACAAAATTGACGTCCTTTTTTTCCCACTAATAGAGCTTTCTTTTGGTGGTATTTGATCACCTCTGCGGTTTTTATTTTTTGCGCTATAAACAAAAGAAGAGCGACAATTTTGAAAAAAAACACAATATTTTTTACTTTTTGCTATAATAAATATCCCATTTTTAAAAAAAAAAAACGATTTTTTTCCTCAGTTTAGGCCGATACGTATTCTTGTACATATTTTTGGTAAAAAAAATCGCAATAAGCGTATATTGATCGGTTTGCGCAAAAGTTATAGCGTCTACAAAATAGGGGATAGATTTATTGAATTTTTTTTTACTAGTAATGGCGGCGATCTGCGATTTTTTTTTTTCGTGACTGCGACATTGCGGCGGACACTTCGGACACTTTTGACACATTTTTGGGACCATTCACATTTACACAGCGATCGTTGCTATAAAATTGCAATGATTACTGTGTAAATGTGACTGGCAGGGAAGGGGTTAACACTAGAGGGCGCTGCAGGGGTTAATGTGTTCCCTAATAGGAGTGATTCTAACTGTGGGGGGAGGGGACTCAAGGGGAGAAGACCGATCATGTGTTCCTCCGTACTGGGATTACATGATCGGTCTCCTCGCCGCTGACAGGATGTGGAGCTGTGTGTTTACACACACCGCTCCACGGTCCCGCCCGGTCCCGTTGTTTTAACGGGCAATCGCGGGTGCCCGGCGGACATCGCGGCCGCCGGGCACTCGCACCGGGTCCCGAGCGATGCCGCGGGCGCGCCCCCCAGGCGGCCGGGACTGCGAGGACGTCATATGACGCCCACCCAGGATGGTAGATCCACCTTGTGGGCGTCATATGACTATGACGCGGTATTGAAGGGGTTAAGGAATTACCAAATCATGTTGAATTCTTTCGTTATATGCGCTATAATTGTTTCGTACTAGTTGAAATGCATCCGAATGTCCGAAAGATGCGAAATTTGTCTGAATTTCAATTTGTTACGTCAAAAGACGTTGTCCCGGCAATGTAGATCCGTGCTATAGCCGTCATTCGGCTATAGCGCGGATCTCAGGTGGTTAATATCTCACAATCTTTAGTTATTGTCACAGAGTTTCACCCAATGTTCGGGAGAAGCATTGTCTTTTATATTTCAATGGTTTTTATTGAATTTTTTGATAGACACAAGTAAGACAGTAAGAATACATGAATTACACGTAAGTAGCAATGGTGTCATATCACATTATAACAATACTAAACAAATAACAAAAACAAAAAACAAAAAGAACGCTATTCAGCACTTTGTTTCCGCGTTGGAATTAGAAATCAAACTTAAGCGGTTAAGAGAAGATCACAAGTAAGTAATCATGTTTTGGTCCAAATACCTATTGAGTTAAGGGTTATTTGTTGCATACCAGTTTGTCCAAGTTTCCCATATCAGTGAGGCTTGCGATAGTCGATTTTGTGTACTAGCGTACATTAGTTCGTATGTCGCATGGGTGTTGGTAGTCATCATTACTTCACGTAATGAAGGAGCTTGGTGTTGTTGCCAGTGTCGGGTCAGTACCAGTCTAGCACTTATGAGTAAATGTGTCAGCACTGTCCTGTGTTCTGCTTGGATGGTTTCAATGGTCAAGGATAGAAGAGCCAACCCTGGGGATATGTCTACTGAGAAGCCTAAAACCTGGTTAGCTAGTTGGAAAACTGCTTTCCAATATTTTTTGATGGTCGGGCAGGACCACAGAATGTGATATAGAGTTCCCACCCCACCACACCGCCTCCAGCAGAGGGCGGTGGTGTGTGGTGCGAACTTCGCAATTCTGTGTGGAGTTAGATACCAGCGAAGTGATATCTTATGGGTTAGTGAAGCATTGTCTTTTAATGCTTCAAAAGACTGGAAAAACATCCTCTGTACTGCATTTAGCTGAAGTAAAATTGCATTGAATTCTGTGTTTTATTGAAGAGTTAAGTTGCATGTGGATGGTGCTAAGTCAGCAGATGACTGTACTGACTGGGACCAAGAAGATATGTGAATGCCTAAAGCAACATTTGATACAGAACATTGAAGTAGGGAATCTCATTCCTAAATGTACAGATTAGCTGCTTATTCCTAAATTAACTCTAAAATGTAATTTTATTTAGAGATTAGAATTCAAGCCTCACCTGGCACATATTTTAATGGGGAATGTTTCCTTGTTGGTCAGGAGAAACTGTGGGAGCTCAAAGATGACCTCAAACCTTGGAAGCACTGTGGAGGAAAAAGGCATTAAACAAGGTGCTGAAAGGTATTCTCTGAGACAATTTGTAAATGATATTAAAGTGGGGTTGCGGCCAAAAAAAAATGTGGCTTAAAAATCATAAAAAAATGTAAAAAAAAATAATTGGAAAAAAAAATTTTTTACTCACCTCTAAATGCCTGTTGCTAGGGGGTCCCTCATAGTCTGCCACCTTCATTGCCCGGGCTAAACGTCACTTCCTGTAGGCGCCGCACAGTCATCTGGGACCTGTCATGTGTCCCAGATGAGTGAGCGTCGAATCACGGCGCACGGCGCCGCTCGCGCATGCGCAGTGGGTGCCCGGCTGTGAAGCCACAGCCGGGTTCCCACATTAAGCATGCTGTCGCCGCTCGCGGAGCGGGGAACGAGGGGGGATCTCGTTCCCCCGCATCGCTGGACCCCGGGACAGGTAAGTGTCCGATTATTAAAAGTCAGCAGCTGCAGTATTTGTAGCTGCTGACTTTTATTTATTTATTTTTTTTGGCACTCCTCTTTAAGGAGAAAGCAAAAAAGTTCCAAAGAAATAGGTTCTTTCCAGCTTAAGCAGCGCTGTTTAAGCTGGAAAGAACCTATTTCTTTTTTGCTTTTTTGCTTTCTCCTTAATGTTATATTTGATTATAGCAGCTGTTTAGTTTAATTTACTTCTTATCTTGAGCGCTGGATACGTGACCCTGTTTGCTTTTACTAAATTTACTAAATTTGGAAATGATGCTCATATTCAAGTGACTCAATGAAGTTCCTCAAATAAAATAAAATAAGAGTTTTTGGTATTGGGTTCAGTTGGCCACAGTAGCCAATAATTCAAACAATAAATCTTTCTACAATGATTTAAATTACAAATATTAACAATTCCAATAAACATGATGGAGGTCTTTGGTTCCAGTATTCTTTAGATAGAAAAACCTGGTCCTCAGCCACACCTCAACAGTCTTAAAACCGCTTACTTGACATCCCCTGAGATGTTTCCCCTTTTTACTGAAACTCACCTTACTGGTCTGTAAATGCCAAAGACCCATTTACCATCTTGCCTGCCATGATGAATATTTATGTAAGAACTAATAAATAACAAGGGGAGAGACGAGTGGGCAGGACAATTTTAAGCTCTGCAGAAATCTTTGCAATTTCTTACCAAAAGGCAACCTCTGACTCAACCCCTCAACTTTCTGACCACCTTCTTCCTGTAAGGTATGCTTTTACCATCCACATACACTATACTACCAAAAGTATTGGGGCACCTGACTTTACACGCACGTGAACTTTAATGGCATCCCAGTCTTTACAATATTGAGTTTGCCCACCCTTTGCAAGTATAACAGCTTCAACTCCTCTGGGAAGGCTGTCCTCAAGAGTTTGGAGTGTGTCTATGGGAATGTTTGATCATTCTTCCAGAAACGCATTTTTGAGGTCAGGCACTGATGTTGGAGAGAAGGCCTGGCTCGCAGTCTGCACTCTAATTCATCCCAAAGGTGTTCTAGCTGGTTGAGGTCAGGGCAGTCAAGTTCCTCCACCCCAAACTCACTCATTCATGTCTTTATGGACCTTGCCTTGTGCACAGTCATGTTGGAACAGGAAGGGGCCATCCCCAAACGGTTCCCACAAAGTTGGGAGCATGAAATTGGTATGCTGATGCCTTAAGAGTTCCCTCCACTGGAACTAAGGGGCCAAGCCTAACCCCTGAAAAACAACCCAACACCAAAATCCCCACTTCCTACAAATGATTTGGACCAGTGCATAAAGCAAGGTCCATGAAGACATGGATGAACGAGTTTGGAGTGGAAGAACTTGACTGGCCTGCCAGTCTCGATAGAACACCTTTGGGATGAATTAGAGCACAGACTGCGAGCCAAGCCTTCTCTCCAACCTCAAAAATGCGCTTTTGGAAATATGCTCAAACATTTCCATAGACACACTCCTAAACCTTCCCAAAAGAGTTGAAGCTGTTATAGCTGCAAAGGGTGGGTCAACTCAATATTAAACCCTACGGACTAAGACTGGGATGCCATTAAAATTCATGTAAAGGCAGGTATCCCAATACTTTTGGTAATATAGTGTATTTACACATACCCAGTATAAATTTCCCACCCAGTCATTAATTCCCTCGACTGAGTCTTTTTCTCTTTTTTTGTGGCTCACTTTGACTGAAGGCAAATCCCTCTTCCAAAGATACAATTCGATCTCAACTGGGTCTTAAGAAAGTGTGTGGTAATCCAAGAAAAACAGGTAGGGTGTCTTTATCGTGCTTTTGTCAGTAATCTTCAGAAATGTGCATCTGATGAGCACTATCAAACTTTTTGCTCTATTGTGACTTATTTTAGATTCTGACCCTCTTTGAAATATCCAGCCGAGGGCCTGGACTCTTGTGTCCAATATTTTACTTATTATATTTGGTTATATAGATGTGCATGACCACCATTTAATGTCTTGCCAAAAATACATGCTTGTATCAACTTTAGACATGTGCAATTCGTTTTTTTTTTTTTTTTTCGTTTTTCGTTTTTTTTTTTTTTTTTTCATTCGTTCATTTTCGTACGAATGAACGAATCGTTCGAATCGAACGAATCCAAATTACGAATCATTCGAATCGTACGAATCCGATTAACGAATCGTTCGAATCGCACGAATCCGAAAAGCAATGAAAATCCGAAAAACAAACAACGAAAATCCGAAAAAACAAACAACGAAAATCCGAAAAACGAAAAAAGGAACACACGAAAATGAACGTAAAAATTCGTACATTCGTAACTTTTTTTTGTTGAATTGGTAATTTTCCGTGTCCCTTACAATGGTGCTGCTTAATGTGCTTCGAATAGATTGAACGAAAAAATTCGTACATTCGTAACTTTTTTTTCGATTCGTAACTTTTTTTTTCGATTCGTAACTTTTTTATTTTTGTTGAATTGGTAATTTTCCGTGTCCCTTACAATGGTGCTGCTTAACGTGCTTCGAATGGATTGAATGAAAAA
Organism: Lithobates sylvaticus; assembly: GCA_028564925.1. Lineage (NCBI taxonomy): Eukaryota > Metazoa > Chordata > Amphibia > Anura > Ranidae > Lithobates > Lithobates sylvaticus. Next base: position 23,391,496 of record CM053036.1, on the reverse strand, counting down.
ATTCGCACATTCTTAACTTTTTTTTTCGATTCGTAAATTATTAAAATGTAATAATAGCATACACATTACATAAAATTATGAATTATGCTCTGATTACGAATCTATGAATGTTACGAATGTACAAATAACTACGAATGCGTCCGAATTTCGAAAATAACGAATGAACGAAAATTAAACTAACGAAAAAACGAATCAACGAAAAATAACTCTTACGAATGTACGAATCGTTACGAATACGAACAACGACGACTTACGAATGTACGAATTGTTACGAATCAACAGAAATGAAAAAAACGAAACGAAAATAAACAAATTTTTTCGGAAACGATATAAACGAAATGAAACGAAAATAAACACATTTTTTTGTCGTGCACATGTCTAATCAACTTTGTTTAAATTTGGTTTCTCACCATATTCCTCCACGGTGAACTTGTGGACTTTGCTCTTCACTATAATAGTATATTCCCCTAACTGTGGTTCAGAAGACAGAGGATATGATAGGTCGGCCATTCCCTGATTAAGTTTCACATCCAACCATTGACCAATTCTGTTGAGTTTTGGATCCTGAAAGGCAATGAGTCAAACCAAATTGGAAAAAAAATCTTTAACAATATCATAGTTACATAGTTACAGAGTTGGTGAGGTTGAAAAAAGACATCAGTCCATCCAGTTCAACATGTGTTTATGTCAATAGTACATTGTATATCCCTGTATGTTGTGGTCGTTGAGGTGCCTGTCTAATCGTTTTTTAAACTGTCGATGCCCCCCGCTGACACCACTGCTTGTGGAAGAGAATTCCACATCCTTATCGCTCTTACAGTAAAGAACCCTCTACACAGTTTAAGGTTAAACCGCTTCTCTTCCGGCTTTAGTAAATGGCCACATCTTTTTAAAATTCCCTTTTACTGAATAGTTTTTTCCCTATGCTAGGGTCACCAGTACGGTATTTATACATCGATATCATATCCCCTCTCAAGCGTCTCTTCTCCAGAGAGAAAAAGTTCAATGTTTGTAGTCTTTCCCCATAGATGAGGTCCTTCAGCCCCTTAATTAGCTTTGTTGTCCTCCTCTGGATTCTCTCCATTTCCAGCACATCCTTCCTGAGGACTGGTGCCCAGAACTGGACAGCATACTCTAGGTGCGGCCGGACCAGAGTCTTGTAGAGATGGACAATAATCGTTTTACCTCTGGAGTGAACCCCTTCTTTAGTGAATGCCAGTATTCTATTGGCTTTGCTTGCAGCAGCTTGGCATTGCATGCCATTGCTGAGCAGATCATCTACTAGGACCCCTAGGTCCTTTTCCATCCTAGATTCCCCCAGAGGTTCTCTCCCCAGCCAGTAACTTGTGCTCGTATTTTTGACACCCAAGTGCATTACCTTACCTTTTCCAACATTAATCACTTAAGGACCAGCTGTTATACTGCTGCAGGTTGGCTCCGCTGGACGAATCGCCGTCATGGTACGTCGGCCGATTTAAAAGCTCTAGGGCCCGTGGCGCGATGCCGGAGCCTGTGGGTGTGGCCAGCGGTCACGATGCGCCTGACAGAGACAGATCGGAGATCAATGTAAACAGATAGATCTCTGTTCTGTCAAGGGAGGAGAGACAGATCTGCTGCTCCTAAAGATTAGGAACAGCGAACGGTCTCCTCCTCCAGGCAGTCCCCTCCCCCCACAGTTAGAACACACATGAGGGAACACATTTAACCCCTTGATCACCCCCTAATGTTAACCCCTTCCCTGCCAGTGTCATTTTTACAATAATCAGTGGTTATTTTTAGCTCTGATCACTGTATGAATGTCACTGGTACCAAAAAAGTGTCAAAAGTGTCCGATCTGTCCGCCACAATGTCGCAGTCCCACTAAAAATCGTTGATCGCCATCATTACTAGTAAAAAAAAAATGAATAATAAAAATGCCAATTCTAATACCTATAATTTAATAGTTATTAATAGTTATTATTAGTTATTATTTGGGATTTTCAAGTTTTTGGATTTTCGTTCTTATTTTCATTCTCTTGAATTTTCGTTGGATTTTAGATTTTGGTTCTTTCGAATTTCGGATTTTCTTCTTTCGAATTTTTCCGAAAAATTTGTTAAAGGGTTTTCGTTAATTGGAATATTTTCCAATTAATGAATTTGTCGGATTTCAGCGAAAAAGGAATTCGGAATAAAAATAATTACACATGTCTAGTGGCTGGAGTGTGTGGGGGAAAAGTCAGCACACAGAGCTAATCAGTTCATATGCTGACAAGAAACATGCTGATAGGAGGAGAGAGTTGTCAAATAATAATGTGTTTGTCATATAGCTTATAAGTTCTTACCTGTAATTCTACCAAGGCTAGCTAAAGGGAAAAAAAGAAAACAAAGAATAATTAGTGACTGACGCTTGCACTATGTATAGGTTCTGAGTTTGAGCAAAATTTCGTTATAAGCCGTATATTAAAGGAATATTGTCTGTATTGTCAAGGGAACTATTCCATTTTTTTTTTTTTCTAGATTTAAAACATTCATTTATTTCCATACTTTACCCTGTGTGGTTCATGAAGAAGGCCAAGCAATACTTCTCTTTGCTCAGCCATTGGTTTCAGCTCAGCAATGGATAAGGCAAAATAATGGCAGGCCAGCAGCGAGATATACAGTGCCTTGAAAAAGTATTCATACCCCTTAAATTTTTCCCCACTTTTGTTATGTTAAAACCAAAAATGTAAATGTATTTTATTGGGATTTTTTGTAATAGTCCAACACAAAGCGGCACCTAATTGTGAAGTGGAAGGAAAATGATAAATGGTTTTCAAAATGTTTTACAAATAAATATCTAAAACATATCTGAAAAGTGTGGCGTGCATTTGTATTTAGCCCCTTTAACCGGTTCCCGACCGGCGCACGGCGATATACGTTGGCAAAATGGCACGGGCAGGCAGGAGGGCGTATATATAAGTCCCTTTTAAATGCCTGCCGTGCCATCGGGAGTGCGCTGGGATCGGCGCGCTCCCGCGCCGGTCGGGACCCCCGTGAGGCCTGTGATTGGAGCAGAGATCAGCATTCACTAGCTGACAGCCACGCCCCCCCCACAGTAAGAAACACACCCCTAGGCATACTTAACAAAAATGTCCGATGTGTCCGCCATAATGTTGCAGTCACAATAAAAATCGCTGATCGCCGCCATTACTAGTAAAAAAAAAAATATTAATAAAAATGCTATAAAACTATCCCCTATTTTGTAAACGCTATAACTTTTGCGCAAACCAATCAATAATCGCTAATTGCGATTTTTTTACCAAAAGTATGTAGAAGAATACGTATCGGCCTAAACTGAGGAAAAAAATGTCTTTTTATATATTTTTTGGGGATATTTATTATAGCAAAAAATATTGCATTTTTTTCAAAATTGTCGCTCTATTTTTGTTTATAGCACAAAAAATAAAAACCGCAGGGGCGATCAAATACCACCAAAAGAAAGCTCTATTTGTCGGAAAAAAGGACGCCAATTTTATTTGGGAGCCACGTCGCACGACCGCACAATTGTCAGTTAAAGCGACGCAATGCCGAATCGCAAAAAGGGGCCTGGTCCTTTGGCTGCAAATTGGTCCGGTCTGAAAGTGGTTAATCTGATACCCCTAACTATAATCTAGTGGAACCAATTGCCTTCAAAAGTCACCTAAATAGTAAATAGAGTCCACCTGTGTGCAATTTAATCTCAGTATAAATACAGCTGTTCTGTGAAGCCCTCAGAAGTCTGTTAGAGAAGCTTAGTGAACAAACAGAATCATGAAGACCAAGGAACACACCAGACAGGTCAGGGATAAAGTTGTGGAGAAGTTTAAAGCAGGGTTAGGTTATAAAAAAATATCCCGAGCTTTGAACATCTCACGGAGCTCTGTTCAATACATCATCCGAAAATGGAAAGAGTATGGCACAACTGCAAACCTACCAAGACATGGCCGTCCACCTAAACTGACAGGCCGGGCAATGAGAGCATTCATCAGAGATGGTAACTCTGGAGGAGCTGCAGAGATCCACAGCTCAGGTGGGAGAATCTGTCCACAGGACAACTATTAGTCGTGCTCTCCACAAATCTGCCCTTTATGGAAGAGTGACAAGAAAAAAGTCATTGTTGTAAGAAAGTCAAAAGAAGTCTTGTTTGCAGTTTGCGATAAGCCATGTGGGGGACACAGCAAACATGTGGAAGAAGGGTCTCTGTTCAGATGAGACTAAAATTTAACTTTTTGGCCAAAAAGTAAAACACTATGTGTGGCAGAAAACTAACACTGAACACATTATCAGGACATGGACAGGGAAGCTGGTCAGAGTTGATGGGAAGATGGCTTGAGACAAATACAGGGCAATCTTAGAAGAAACCCTGTTAGAGTCTGAAAAAGACTTGAGACTGGGGTGGAGGTTCACCTTCAAGCAGGACAACAAAGCTAAACATACAGCCAGAGCTACAAGGGAATGGTTTAGATCAAAACATTTTCATGTGTTCGAATGGCCCAGTCAAAGTCCAGATCTAAATCCCATTGAGAATCTGTGGCAAGACTTGAAAATTACTGTTCACAGACGCTCTCCATCCAATCTGACAGAGCTTGAGTTATTTTGCAAAGAAGAATGGGCAAAAATGTCCCTCTCTAGATGTGCAAAGCTGGTAGAGACATCCCCAAAAAGACTTGCAACTGTAATTGCAGTGAAAGGAGGTTCTACAAAGTATTAACTCAGGGGGGCGCTATACAAATGCACCCCCCACACTTTTCACATATTTATTTGTAAAATATTTTGAAAACCATTTATTATTTTTCTTCCACTTCACAATGATGAGCCACTTTGTGTTGGTCTATCACATAAAATCCAAATAAAATACATTTAAGTTTTTGGTTGTAACATGACAAAATGTGGAAAATTTCAAGGGGTATGAATACTTTTTCAAACCATTGCATGATCCAACTAGTATTCGCTGGGTCCGCCTCAGATCTTCTTATCTGCTGGACATGTTTGGTGAAGACTCCTGAGACATTTAAACCAGTGTGAACTCCTGTGCTACCAGCCACTCAGTGTGCATGAATAATGATTAAATAAAATAAACTAAAATATAATACAGTAAAATAAAAACACCTCTGCAAACACATATAATGTGTTCCCACAATTAAGTAGACAATAAATTAAGACAGAAGTGCTGTGCTGCTTACCAGCTTGTGAAGTTTGTGAAAAAAAATGCATAAAATATAAAAATAAAATAAAACCAATCCTATCTTGTTATCACTGTGAAATCCAAATGAAACACATTAACCACTTGTGTATTAATCCATCAATTTTGTTATATGGTCATAATAACAATACATACTGTAGGTGTCATGTAATTTATAAACATGTTTAGCAATAGAAAAAAAGACTCTACATCAACATGTTGTTTCTTTAGTGCTCATAAAGACCCACATCACTTTGTTGTCCCCTCTCATGAAGTCACATGGTCATGACGTAACGCGTAGGGCGTGTCGGAGGAAGCCACAGACCGGAAGTGACGTAGAAGTTAACTTATCCCGGTATTTTAACTTTCATTTCGGCATTTGAAAAGATTTGTATATTTTAAATGCAATTTTTATTCAACAAATAAGCACAATTTTAACTACTGCACCATGGTATGTTCTCTTTTAACATGAACACCATTGCATGAGTGACCTGAAGTTTTAAAGGGGGCAGAGCCCAATTAAATTGGTGGTAATATAAACGATACCTGGAGAGGCCCTAGTGGACAGGAGGCTTGGAAATCACCTTTATAACTACAGTGTTGATGGATGATGACAACTAGGTACAATTTCTGATGTATAGGTGAGACTCTTGAGACATGCCCATGTAAAGGGGTGACAAGACCCCTTACCAGATATGCAATTTAAAGACTCAACTTAGTACTCCTTTCATTAACTTGTTCAGATCCACGCTATAGACGAATGACGGCTACAGGGCGGATCTACTTTTTTATCTACTTTTATCTACTTCTACGTGAATAGACATCCTCCCCTTTGCATGCTCCCCATGCTCCCAACACAGGGTGCGCTCTGCGCCGTTGTGATCACAGAGTCAATGAGACTCGGGTGATCACAGACCCCGGCCCCTTACCAGGTGATCAGCTGTCAGTCAATGACAGCTGATCACGTGATGTAAACAGAAGATCGGTAATTGTTTTTTTCTCCTCACGCTAACAGCGTGAGGAGAAAAAAAAGCCAATCACCGGCTTGAATGCAAGGGACATCGGTCCCGAAGAGGAAGAGACGAAGCAGCCTCATCTGTGCCCACCAGTACCGTCTGCCAGTGCCACCTGCCGATGCCCACACAGTGCCACAAATCAGTGCCCACCAGTGCATAAGTTCCAGCAATCAGTGCCACCTATCAATGCCCATGAGTGCCACCTAACAATGTCCACCAGTGGTGCCAGTCAGTTCCTCATCAGTGCCACCTAGCAGTGCTGCCTATCAGTGTCACCTACCAGTGCCAATCAGTACCCATCACTGCCACCCATCAGTGCCCATCACTGCCACCCATCAATGCCCATCACTGACACCTACCAGTGCCATCTATTAGTGCCCTTCAGTGCCACCTATCAATGCCCCTCAGTGCCGCCCATCAGTGCCGCCTATTAGTGCCCATCAGTGTTGCCTATTAGTGCCCATCAGTACCGCCTTATCAGTGCCCATCATTGCAGCCTATCGGTGCCCATCAGTGCAGCCTATCAGTGCCCATCAGTGCAGCCTCATCAGCGTACATCAATGAAGGAGAAAAATTACCTGTTTGCAAAATTTATTAACAAAATATAAAACGGTTTTGCATTTTTTTTTTTTTAAATCTGTCTTTTTAATTTTTTATTACAAAAAATCAAAAACACAGAGGTAATCAAATACCACCAAAAGAAAGCTCTATTTGTGGGGAAAAAATTCATATGAGTACAGTGTTGTATGACTGCGCAATTGTCGTTCAAAGAGTGACAGTGCTAAAAGCTGAAAATTGGTCTGGGCAGGAGGGGGGTTTAGGTGCCCAGTAAGCAAGTGGTTAATTATGGGTTCAACCCCCCACACAGTACCTTATGTTCATGGGCTTTTGATGTTTGTACAAGTGTCCTCTAATGCCTTCCTACCATTGGAATTTCGTATTAGCTGGAGAAGTTTGGTGAAGCTTCTGGTGGAGCCTATTGGTACATATGCATGTTAACGGGTGACAGGACCCTTTACCAGATAGGCTGATGTTGGTATAAGTGTGTTATAGTGTCTTTCTACCTCCTCTTATATTGGCTCTAATATATGAGTTGGTAGGAACATTAGAATGTGAGCTTCATTGGAGTACAGTGAATTATGTGAACGGGTCTCAGTACACTGTAAAGCACTGTGTAATATAATGATGCTATGTAAATATGAGAAATAACAAGCACTGACTCTCCCGGACTGCTATCCACTTTATAATGGTGACTCAGTCCACCAATTCTGCTACACCTGGAAATGTATACTTGCTAGCAAACCATAACACTTGGATGAGAATAGAAATGCAGACTGACATATGCCCTACTGTTTCTGCGATATTACAGCTGTATATCAATGTCATGTTTCTGATTTCCATCACTCAAAGAAAGGGTCACCAGCTATTTCAATTCTTATATAGGCACCTAATTTTACCACAAAAAACTGGGAAAACTTATTGACTCGAGTATAAGCCTAGGGTGAGAAATGTGCAGCTACTGTAAGTGGAAAAGAGGGTCAACAATGCCCATTTGCAGCCTCACTGTGCCCATTTGCAGCCATAGGTCCCTCGAACTTCAAACTCAGTAGTTAAGTGTTCCTATATGCCCCTTAGCTGCAGCCATAATTTGGGGTGTCTGGAAATCCCGAAATGACATTGCTGCAGATGGACACAGTTGACCGAATTTGGGGCCCCGTATCTCGGGCCACTTGGTGCTAGGAACCCCCTAGTGTGCAAACCCAGTGGAACTATCACTACAACATATCCAAAGATGGGGTTCCTAACACCAAGTGGCCTCGAGATTTGGGGCCCCAAAGTCGGTTTGGAAAATGTCAAGCACTTTTCTGCAGCAGAGAATGCCATTTTCCGAACTGACTTTAGGACCCCATCTTTGGATATGTCGTAGTGATAGTTCCACTGGGTTTGCACACCAAGTGGCCCCGAGATACGGGGCCCCAAAGTCGGTTCGTAAAATGTCATTTTCTGCAGCAAAAAAATGCTTGACTCGAGTATAAGCCGAGGGGGGCATTTTCAGCACAAAAAAATGTGCTGAAAAACTCGGCTTATACTCGAGTATATACGGTATATCCTCTAGGCACAGGCACAGACATCTTATCCTAAAGAAGCAGCTGATCTAGTTAACAGTTCATTATATTTTATATCTACATTTCCTTGAAAAAGTATTCATACCCCTTGAAATTTTCCATATTTTTGTCACGTTACAACCAAAAACGTAAATTTATTTTATTGGGATTTTATGTGATACACCAACACAAAGTGGCACATAATTGTGAAGTGGAAGGAAAATGATAAATGGTTTTCAACATTTTTTATACAAATAAATATGCGAAAAAGTGTGGGGTGCATTTGTCAATACTTTGTAGAACCTCCTTTCACTGCAATTACAGCTGCAAGCCTTTTTGAGGATGTCTCTACCAGCTTTGCACTTCTAGAGAGTGACATCTTTGCCCATTCTTCTTTGCAAACTAGCTCAAGCTCTGTCAGATTGGATGGAGAGTGTCTGTGAACAGCAATTTTCAAGTCTTGCCACAGATTCTCAATTGGATTTAGGTCTGGACTTTGACTGGGCCATTCTAACACATGAATATGCTTTGATCTAAGCCATTCCAATGTAGCTCTGGCTGTATGTTTCGGGTCGTTGTCCTGCTGGTAGGTGAAACTCCGCCCCAGTCTCAAATCTTTTGCAGACTTTAATGCTGCGTACACACGATCGGAAATTCGGCCAGCAAAAGATCGATGAGAGCTTTGGTCAGAAAATGCGACCGTGTGTATGCTCCATAAGACTTTTGCTGGCCGAATTCCAGCCATCAAAAGATTGAGAGCATGTTCTAAATTTTTTCGGTCGGAAAAAGTTCCGATCGGAAATTCCAATCGTCTGTAGAAATTCCGACGCGCAAAATTCCTACACATGCTCGGAAACTATTTGACGCATGCTCGGAAGCATTGAACTTCATTTTCTCGACTCGTCGTAGTGTTGTACGTCACTGCGTTCTTGACGGTCGAAAGTTCAGCAAACTTTTGTGTTACTGTGTGTATGCAAGACAAGCTTGAGCGGAATTCCGTCGGAAAAAACATACAAGATTTTTCTGATGGAAAATCCACTCGTGTGTACACGGCATAACAGGTTTTCTTCTAAGATTGCCCTGTATTTGGCTCCATCCATCTTCCCATAAACTATGACCAATTTCCCTGTCCTTGCTGAAGAAAAGCCTCCCCACAACATGATGCTGCCCCCACCATGTTTCACGGTGGGGATGGTGTGTTCAGGGTGATATGCAGTGTTATTTTTCTGCCACACATAGCGTTTTGCCAGAAAGTTCAATTTTGGTCTCATCTGACCAGAGCACCTTCTTCCACATGTTTGTGTCCTCCACATGGCTTCTCACAAACTGCAAACAGAACTTCTTATGACTTTCTTTCACCAATGTCTTTCTTCTTGTCACTATTCCTTAAAGGGCAGATTTGTGGAGAACACGACTAATAGTTGTCCTGTGGACAGATTCTCCCACCTGAGCTGTGGATCTCTGCAGCTACTCCAGAGTTCCCATGGGCCTCTTGGCTGCTAATCTGATTAATGCTTTTCTTGTCCAGCCTGTCAGTTTAGATGGACGGCCATGTCTTAGTAGGTTTGCAGTTCTGCCATAAGCTTTCTATTTTCAGATGATGGATTGAACAGTGTTCCATGAGATGTTCAAAGCTTGGGATATTTTTTTTTTATAACCTAACCCTGCTTTAAACATCTCCACAATTATCCCTGACCTGTATGGTGTGTTCCTTGGCCTTCATGATGCTGTTTGTTCACTAAGGTTCTCTAACAGACCTCTGAGGGCTTCACAGAACAGCTGTATTTATCCTTAAAATAAATTACACACAGGTGGATTCTATTTACTAAATAGGTGACTTCTGAAGGCAATTGGTTCCACTAGATTTTACTTAGGGGTATTAGATTAAAGGGGGCTAAATACAAATGCACGCCACACTTTTCAGATATTTTTTAGATATTTTCTTGTAAAACATTTTGAAAACCATTTATCATTTTCCTTCCACTTATTATGTGCCAGTTTGTGTTGGTCTACCTCATAAAATTCCAATAAAATACATTTAAGTTTTTGGTTCCAACATGACAAAATTTAGAAAATTTCAAGGGGTATGAATACCTTTTCAAGGCACTGTATATGCACTTTACCTGCAGCTGTGATTCTCCTTTACCTTTACCCTATTCCATCACCTGGTTTTCCAACTCACCTTAGTATCCGCAGGTTGAACGTTTGCATTCAGTGAGACGATTCGAAATTTCACTAAGAAAATAAAAGAAGATATTTTAACTGAATAATGAGTATTACTTTCCACGGAACAGTTCTATACATTTTTTTGATAAATTATTTGGAAAATTCAATTAGACTTATTCATGAAGGCAAACAGCATTGTGCAACGTGTCATAAATAATACATGACAGCTAGTGAAAATTAGACATGTGCACAACAAAAAAATTTGCTTATTTTCGTTTCGTTTTTTTCGTTTCCGTTGATTCGTAACGATTCGTAAATTCGTATGTCGTCGGTGTTCGTATTCGTAACGATTCGTATTTTCGTAAGAGTTTTTTTTCGTTGATTCGTATTTCCGTTTAATTTTCGTTTATTAGTTTATTCGAAATTCGGACGCATTCGTATTTATTCGTACATTCGGAACATTCGGAACATTCGTAGATTCGTAATCGGAGCATAATTCATAATTTTATGTAATGTGTATGCCATTATTACATTTTAAGAGACACGGAAAATTACGAATCGAAAAAAAAAGTTACGAATGTACGAATTTTTTCGTTCAATCCATTCGAAGCACGTTAAGCAGCGCCATTGTAAGAGACACGGAAAATTACGAATCGAAAAAAATAAATAAAAAGTTACGAATGTACGAATTTTTTCGTTCAATCCATTCGAAGCACGTTAAGCAGCGCCATTGTAAGAGACACGGAAAATTACGAATCGAAAAAAAAAAAAAAAAAGTTTTGAATGTACAAATTTTTTCGTTCAATCCATTCGAAGCACGTTAAGCAGCACCATTGTAAGGGACGCGGAAAATTACCAATTCAACAACAAAAAAAAAGTTATGAATGTACAAATTTTTTCGTTCATTTTGATTTTCGTTTTTCCTGTTTTCGTTTTTCGGATTTTCTTCTTTCGTACATTCGTTGTTTCTAATTCGTTTTTTTCAGATTTTCGTTGTTTTCGGATTCGTTTGATTCGAACGATTCGTTATTCGTTAAAAATTTTTAGCGAATCGTTCGTTCATTCGTACGAAAACGAATGAACGAAAATAACGAAAAAAAACGAAAAACGAAAAAAAACAAAACGAATTGCACATGTCTAGTGAAAATTATTTTTCACTTATTTAGCTTCTGTAACGTGTGATCTGGTTGGTTATTATGGGTCATTCACATCCACAGCTCATGGCACTTCTTTACTCTTTTAGACAAACTCAATAAAGAATGGCCAGGCCATTTTTATTATTTTTTATTATTTTTCCTTAGAGCTTTCAGAGTTTGTTAAAGACCCCCTCAAACCATACATTGTTTGAAGCAGAGTAATGATATAATAAAAAGTTGGTGCTACTGAATTTGCATGTCCTGTGATTGTTGTGCACATGGAGAGAGAAAGGAAGGGATCACCGATGCCGCATATCCACACAACTGTTCAATGGTAGAACCACAACCTCAGCCTAGGCTCCCGTTAGGGCACACTCTAATGCATTTCACTCCGCCCGTCGGAGCTTAATCATGGGGATGATTAGGGTCAGAGGGTTGTGGCAAAATGTGTTGGGGGCGTGGCCTGGCGGGAGCCTAGGCTGAGGTTGTAGTTCTACCACTGAACACTTGCGTGGATGTGCGGCATCTGGGATCCCTTCCTTTCTCTCTCCAGCTGCCTTAGAAGCCAGGATGAGCTCCACTCCCCCGCCAGCATTCCCGTAGCAGCAAATACTTCCATATCTCACATCATTCCCCGAATCAGCTGAGCCTGAGCGGCACACCACACCATCCAAGGGTCATAGTTACATAGTTACATAGTTAGTCAGGTTGAAAAAAGACAAGTCCATCCAGTTCAACCACAAAAAAAAGAAAAAACAATATCGTACATTTCCATATACCCAATTCTATACCAACAGTTGATCCAGAGGAAGGCGAAAAACCCCAGCAGAGCATGATCCAATTTGCTACAGCAAATTGCCGAGAGGCAATCGGATTTTCCCCCGATCAACTTTACCTATAAATGTTAGTACCTAGTTATATGTATGTAGATTTAGGAAAGTATCCAGGCCTTTCTTAAACCACCTCTGCAGGGAGTCTATTCTAGACATGTGCAATTCGTTTAGTTTTTTTGAGGTGAAAAATTAAAATTAAAATTAAAATTCGTTGTATTCGTTCATTCGTTATCGTAATGATTCGCTAAAAATTTTAACGAATAACGAATTATCGAATCGAACGAATACGAAAAACAACGAAAATCCGAAATAACCAAATTAGAAACAACGAAACTATGAAAGAAGAAAATCCGAAAAACGAAAACAGGAACAACGAAAATCAAAATGAACGAAAGAATTCGTACATTCGTAACTTTTTTTTTTTCGATAAGTAAATTTCCGTGTCTCTTACAAATGGCGCTGCTTAACGTGCTTCGAATGGATTGAACGAAAAAATTCGTACATTCGTAACTTTTTTTTTCGATTCGTAATTTTCCGTGTCTCTTACAATGTAATAATAGCATACACATTACATAAAATTATGAATTATGCTCCGATTACGAATCTACGAAAACAATGTTACGAAAGTACGAATAAATCAATCTTACGAAAGTACGAATGTAACTAAATCTACGAAAATACGAATGCGTCCGAATTTCGAATAAACAAAAATTAAACTAACGGAAAAACTAATCAACGAAAAAATAACTCTTACGAAAATACGAATCGTTACAAATGCGAACACCGATGACTTACGAATTTACGAATCGTTACGAATACGAACACCGATGACTTACGAAATTACAAATCGTTACGAATCAACGGAAAGAAACTAAAATAAACAAATTTTTCTATTGTGCACATGTCTAGTCTATTCCACATTTTCACAGCTCTTACTGTGAAGAAACCTTTCCGTATTTGGAGATGAAATCTCTTCTCCTCTAGACGTAAAGAGTGCCCCCTTGTCCTCTTTGTTGACTGTAAAGTGAATAACTCAACACCAAGTTCACTATATGGACCCCTTATATATTTGTACATGTTGATCATATCCCCCCTTATTCTCCTCTTATCAAGAGTGAATAAATTCAGTTCCTCTAATCTTTCCTCATAGCTGAGCTCCTCCATGCCTCTTATTAGGTTAGTTTCCCTTCTCTGCACTTTCTCCAGTTCCCCGATATCCTTTTTGAGAACTGGTGCCCAAAACTGAACTGCATATTCCAGATGAGGTCTTACTAATGATTTGTACAGGGGGGGAAATGATATCTCTCTCTCTGGAGTCCATACCTCTCTTAATACAAGAAAGGACTTTGCTCGCTTTGGAAACCGCAGCTTGGCATTGCATGCTATTATTGAGCTTATGATCTACCAAAACCCCCAGATCCTTCTCCACTATGGATCCCCCCAGTTGTACTCCCCCTAGTATGTATGATGTATATTCTTAGCCCTCAACTGCATAACTTTACATTTATCAACATTAAACCCCATCTGCCACATAGTCGCCCAATTAGACAGAGCATTGAGGTCGGCTTGTAAATTGGAGACCTCCTGTAAGGACGTTATTCCACTGCATAGCTTGGTGTCATCTGCAAAGACAGAAATGTTACTCTTGATCCCAGACCCAATATCATTTATAAAGATATTAAAAAGTAAAGGTCCCAGCACTGAACCTTGGGGTACACCACCGATAACCTTAGACCATTCAGAGTATGAAACATTAACCACTATTCTCTGAATTCTATCCATTTACAAATTGATATTTCCAAACCTGTAGACCTTACCTTACACATGAGCCGTGTGTGGGGAACTGTATCGAACGCTTTTGCAAAATCCAAGTATACCACGTCCACCGCCACCCCTCTGTCCAAGGTTTTACTTACCACCTCATAAAAAGAAATCAGGTTTGTCTGACAACTTCTGTCTTTCATGAATGCATGCTGTCTGTTGCTTAAAATATTTTTTCCCTGCAAGAACTCGTCTATGTGGTCTTTTATTAATCTCTCCAGTATCTTCCCAACTATAGAAGTTAAACTAACAGGTCTATAGTTACTTGGTAAAGACTTTGTTCCCTTTTTAAATATAGGCACCACGTTCGCCCTGCGCCAATCCAGTGGTACTATTCCTGTCATTAATGAGTCCCTAAAAATTAGATACAATGGCTTTGAAATTACAGAGCTCAATTCTTTTAGGATCCGTGGGTGGATGCCATCAGGTCCAGGTGCTTTATCCACCTTTATTCTGTCTAAATATTTCTGGACCATATCACTTTTGAGCCATTGTGGATTTGGGGCTGTGTCACTACCACCCCCATTATGGACATGAGATCCCCCATGCTCCTTTGTATACACAGAGCTGAAGAAAGGATTTAATAAATTAGCCTTCTCTTTGTCCCCAGTCACCCACTCTAGATTATTTTGTAAAGGGCCTACATGCTCAGACTTGACCTTTTTACTATTAATATATTTGAAGAATGTTTTGGGGTTTGTCCTACTATCTTTTGCAATCTGTCTTTAGTTTTGAATTTTTGCATCCTTGATTTTCTTTTTACATATTCTGTTATATTCTTTGTAACATTTAAATGACACTAGTGTTCCTTCATTTTTATATTTTTTAAAAGCTCTTTTCTTATAGTTTATAGCTTTTTTTTAACTTTGGCCATTGTGCACATGTTTACCAAAGTGATACAATGCGGGGGGCAACAGGTCACAATGTATTGTTGTGCATATAGTCGAAGGTTTTACAAAAAATAAAAACACAATACACACCAGTGCACGATGCAATATGTATATAGTGCATTAGTGGGGGACTGAAGAGGAAGAATCAGGAGGCACCATGTACAGTTATGCTCAAAAGTTTGCATACCCTGGCAAAAATCTTGAAATTTTGGCATTGATATTGAAAATATGACTAATCATGCCAAAAAAAATTATTTTATTTAACCACTTGCCTACAGGGCACTTTCACCCCCGTTCCTGACCAGGCCATTTTTTAGCCTCCAGCGCAGTCACACTTTGAATGACAATTGCGCGGTCATGCTACACTGTACCCAAATTAATTTAATGGACTTGTGTCTTTTTTCAACCTCATCAACTATGTAACTATGTCATTTTCATCAATGAAGGAGAAAAACTACCTGTTTGCAAAATGTATTAACAAAATATAAAACAGTTTTGTATTTTTTTAAAAAAATACTTTTTTTTTAAATTTTTTAACAAAAATTATAAAAAAACAGAGGTGATCAAATACCACCAAAAGAAAGCTCTATTTGTGGGGAAAAAAATGATAAAAAAATCATTTGAGTACAGTGTTGTATGACCGCGCAATTGTCATTCAAAGAGTGACAGCGCTAAAAGCTGAAAATTGGTCTGGGCAGGAGGGGGGTTTAGGTGCCCAGTAAGCAAGTGGATAATCAACTTAGCTCACAAATGGCTTGCAAACATTCTCACTCACACCAAAACTTTTGGCAAATTCCACAGTTGCCAAAACAAAGCTAGTGTACAGTATATGCCAGCTATTCCAAATCTTTAGTGTTACCAGTCTGTCCAGGCTTGTATACAGATTTGTCAGTCTGGATCAAGATTTGCGGAGCAGCGTCCATCTTCTTTGGCTTCAGTGTTACTGGTCGTTTTTCACGTATGTTCTCCCCAGAATTCTTGATGATAACTTCAAGTTCTGCGCTTTCAAGACTGAACATGTTCACTGGATAATCTACAGGTAGCTTTGGGACCTGCAATTTGTTGAAAATATATAAACTTTACTAAACGTATGAAATAAATCAAGAAAAAGTATCTCAAGCATCAGTTGGCCAAACACGTTATGAAATCATGAAATCCCCCATCTGCTCTAAGCAACATGGATAGAGGAATATCAGATATCGGCTACTGTATTCAGTGTTGTACAGTGCTTGAGTCTGGATACAAGAGCTGTTTGGCTGAGAATGTTTGGACCAGCTCGTTCAATAAAACATTAAAAAAAATGGGGGGGTATTGGCGTTTAGGTCACCCACAGCTCGAATTTCGGAGGAAATTCAAGCTGTGGGTCAGCAGACTAAATAGGTTTAATGCAATGAGAACTACAAAACTGCTGAGATACCTTAATTGGAAGGCAGGTGAATACAGGATTCTCTGGGAAGGTCCTCTCTACCAACAATTTGGTACTTCCTCTTGATATAAGAAAGACTTGAAGTTGGCCAAATCCTTGCAATCCCTCCATGTGCAAGCATGCAAGTTCGGGCTGTTCATATTGAAGTGAACTAGGGAAAATAAAAGCATAGCGCCTACAAAAGAAGAAAAAAGACAAAGCATTATTATTGGTGTCATTTGGGATTCTAGACTTTCTGCTGCCTGAACCGTACACTCAAAAGAATATATTGTTTTCAAGTACCCTATATACTCGAGTATAGGTCGACCTGAATATAAGCCGAGGCCCCTAATTTACCACAAAAAAACTGGGAAAATGTATTGACTCGTGTATATGCCTAGGGTGAGAAATGCAGCAGCTACTGTAAGTGGAAAAGAGGGTCAACAATAGATATGTGCAATTTGTTTCGTTTTTTTTTCATTTTTCGTTTTTTTTCATTTTTTTCGTTAGTTTTCGTACGAATGAACGAATCATTCGAATCGAACGAATCCGAATAACGAATCGTTCGAATCGTACGAATCCAACAACGAAACGAACAAACAACGAAAATCCGAAAAACGAAAAAAGGAACAACGAAAATGAACGAAAAAATTCGTACATTCGTAACTTTTTTTTTTGTTGAATTGGTAATTTTCCGTGTCTCTTACAATGGTGCTGCTTAACGTGCTTCGAATGGATTGAACAAAAAAATTAGTACATTCGTAACTTTTTTTTTCGATTCGTAACTTTTTTTTTCGATTCGTAACTTTTTTTTTTTTCGATTCGTAATAAATGGATTGAACCAAAAAAATCATACATTCGTAACTTTTTTTCGATTCGTAACTTTTTTTTTTTCGATTCGTAACTTTTTTTTTCGATTCGTAAATTATTAAAATGTAATAATAGCATACACATTACATACAATTATGAATTATGCTCCGATTACGAATCTACGAATGTTACGAATGTTACGAATGTACGAATAACTACGAATGCGTCCGAATTTCGAATAAACGAATGAACGAAAAATAACTTTTACAAATGTACGAATCGTTACGAATACGAACAACGACGACTTACGAATGTACGAATCGTTACGAATACGAACAACGACGACTTACGAATGTACGAATCGTTACGAATCAACGGAAACTAAAAAAACGAAACTAAAAAAAACTATTTTTTTTCGGAAACGAAAAAAACGAAACGAAAATAAACAAATTTTTTTGTTGTGCACATGTCTAGTCAACAATGCCCAACTGCAGCTGCATGCCTCCCTGTGTCCTGTGCATGCCTACCTGTGCAGATCTGCCTACCTCCCTGTGTCCTGTGTACCTCCCTGTATCCATTGCAGCCTACCTGTGTCCTGTGCATGCCTCCGTGTGCCGATCTGCAGCCTCCGTGTGCCCATCTGCAGCTCTGTGCCCATCTGCAGCTCCGTGTGCCGCTTTGCACCGATCAGCGTGTCATAAAAACATACGGCGGCCATTCCATTATTCAAAAGCCGCGCCTCCTCCTCCGCTTATCACGGACATCCGCTCATCCTCATACCACGGACGAGGATGAGAGGATGTGCGTGATAGGCGGAACACTGACTGCTGGGAAATTGAGTGTTCCGCCTATCACAGGCGAGGAGGCGTGGCTTTTGAACACTGTAATGGCCGCCATCTGTCTGCATGATACGCTGATCAGGTAGGCAGACGGCGGCGACTCGAGTATAAGCCGAGGTGGGCACTTTCAGCCTGAAAAAAGGGCTGAAAATCTTGGCTTATACTTGAGTATATACAGTATTTCTAACACAATACAATAGGGACACAGATAGGCATAAATAAACAGGAGCAAGGACACAGATTTGAGGACTTCTTCACACCACAATGCAGTTTGCTGTACTGTGTACATGTGCAATTTGTTTAGTTAAAAAACTTTGACAAATTAGTTAATTTGGAAATATCAGAATTAACGAAAACGCATTTAATAAATTTTTCCGAAATATTCAGAAATTTGATTATTCAAAAATTCAGACATTCAAAATTTCGGAAATGCGAAATTTGAAAATCCAAAAATCCGGAAATTCGGAAATTTGAAAATCTGAAAATAGGAATGAAAATCCCAAAATTCAAAAGAACGAAAATCCAAAAATAAGAATGAAAATCCAAAAATTTGAAGATCTAAAAATTATACCTAATTAATAACTTAAAGTGGTGTTTCCACCAAAAAATAACAAAATAGCTTAAAATTCATAAAATAATTGGAAAAAAAAAATTCTTTACTCACCTCTAAATGCCTGTTGCTAGGGGGTCCCTCGTAGTCTGCCTCCTTCAGTGCCCGGGCACTGACATCACTTCCCCTCGGCGCAGTCAGTCATCTGGGACACGTGACTGGTCCCAGATGACTGTGCGGCGTATCACGGCCTGCGGCGCCGCTCGCGCATGCGCAGTGGGTGCCCGGCTGTGAAGCCACAGCCGGGTGCCTACAGTAAGAATGCCGGCGCCACGAGCGGAGCGGGGAACGAGGGGGGGGGGGGCTTCGTTCCCCCGCATGGAAGGACCCTGGGACAGGTAAGTGTCCGATTATTAAAAGTCAGCAGCTGCAGTATTTGTAGCTGCTGACTTTTAAAAAAAAAATCTTAAGGGGCACCCCACTTTAACCACTTCAGGACTGAGCCTCTTTGTGAGATTTGGTGTTTGCAAGTTAAAACATTTTTTTTTTTTGCTAGAAAATTACGTAGAACCCCCAAACATTATATATTTTTTTTCTAACACCCTATAGAATATAATGGCGGTTGTTGCAGTAGTTTCTGTCACACCGTATTTGTGGAAAAAATACACTTTTTTGCATTCATTTACCATTACTATTCCATTATTTTGGCTTTTGAGGTTTACAAATGCAGTAATTTAGAATTTGGATGAAAGGTTTAGCACTGGGACACACTTTTTGAAAGATAAAAAGTGCATTTTATACCCAACTATATAGATCAGAACAAAATGAGGGACAAATGAGGAGGAAAGAGGGGCAATTTTCCAAATCAGGGACAGTCCCTCGAAATCAGGGACAGTTGGGAGCTATGGACAAAAGTCTGTAAGTAGCCTTAAGCCTCATATACACGCATTTAGATTTTCGGACGACCGAACGTCTGATTTTTGTGGCTAGTCACATGTCAGAAGTGAACAGGCTACTGACAATACGAAAATTTTGGGACGACAGAATACAACGTCAGAAGTGACATCATGTGTTGAATAATTATGTAAATATTCTTTCATTTCTGAGCATGCGTAGTCTTGCTCTTATGATTTTTTTTCGTACGAAAACCGTACTAATGAAATAAAAATCGGACGTTGAGTTCACATCCGACAAAAATTTTATAGTCTGCACATCCAGCTTTTGTCTGACGAAAAAGCAAAATCGGCTGTCGAAAACACCGAAAGCACCGTACTAACGATCCAAAAATCGGCAGACAGCTCGTCGTACGAATTTTCCCATCTGATTTTCGTATCGTGTGTACGGGCCTTTACAGAGTTCTGTATGTTTATTTAAAATATTTAAAATGTATGTTATCCCAACATTTCATTTTCCTAATATGTGTCTATGTATTACCATGTATCCAAGTATCCTGCTCTGTTTGCATTGCTTCCTTTGTGTGAAATACCTGGTGATCCTGCCAGTCCAGCTGCTTTCCTATTTCAAACTGACCACGGTAGGACATGGAAGCACATCCTTCACAGCGTGGTCAGTTTGCTTCTTTGCATTGTATTTGGGAGCCTGACTTTGCTCCAGTGGTCAGACTTGTGCTGACACGCCCCTCCCCCCCCCCCGGCACAGCAGCTCATCATTGGGAAGATCAGTATACTTCTGTTTCTCTGCCTCCTGCTGACATGCCCCCTCCAAGCCCCATATGCAGATGAGAACAGAGATTATGGGGGTTGTGTTGGTTTACTAAAATTGGAGCGTGCAAAATCTGGGGCAGCTGTGCATAGAAAGAAGCCAGGTTTTAGGCTTGTTTCACACTAGCCAACTCCAAAGTCGTGCGATTTTCAGTGCAGCTTTGGAGTCGGACTTTGATGTGACTTTGAAGTGACTTTGATAAGATTTTTACACTCTCTGAAGTCCTCTCAAAGTGGGATCAAAGTAGTGCAAGAACCCTTTCTGAAGTCGCACAGTAGTGGTAGTAGTGTCAATTGGAACGGCTCTCATAGAGATAAATGGCATTTCACATGTCCTGTGACTTTGGGTCTCAAAGTCGGATCCTAAGTCAAGTATGAATGGAGCCTCACTGTCAAATTGAACAAGCTGAACTTAGAAGCTGATTGGCTACCATGCACAGCTGCTCTAGATTCTCAGTGCTCCAGTCTCATACTGTATATATAAATGTTTTTTCCTTGCATTTCTATTTTAAACTGAATGGGTTGTTTTACAAGGTGAGGGTTCACATAAACAATAATATTTCCAGTTTTACTGCGGCAGGTTGGCTCGGCTGGGCAAATCAACGCTACCTTGCTTCGCTTTTCCTTTTGGCCACTAGGAGCATGCGCGCGCCCGCAGCGTGTGCCTGGAGCCAATGCTAGTGCCCGGTGGGCGCAATGACCGCCAGGCACCTGCTATCGCTCATGACAGAGCGAGAACCGGGATCTGTGTGTCTAAACACACAGATCCCGGTTCTCTCATGCCGCGTACACTCGATCGGAATTTCGGCCAGCAAAAGACCGATGAGAGCTTTTCATTGGAAAATGCGACCGTGTGTATGCTCCATCAGAATTTTGCTGGCCGAATTCCCACCAGCAAAAATTTGAGAGCATGTTCTCAATTTTTCCTCAGATCTACAGCGACTGCACTTCCAAGTGCACTTGTAGTGCAAAGTGGCTTTGCCTTTAGTAAATCAACCCCTGTATTTTGTACTTTTTGCTATAATAAATAGCCCCAATTTTTTTTTTTTAAAAGTACATTTTTCCTCAGTTTAGGCCGATATGTATTCTTCAACATATTTTTGGTAATAAAAATTACAAAAAGCGTATATTGATTGGTTATAGCGTCTATAAAATAGGGGATAGGTTTATGGCATTTTTATTATTATTTTTTTTTTTACTAGTGTAGCGCCGACACTTTTTTTAAAGTGTGCGCTATCTTGTAAATTTAGTTTTTCCCAAAACTGTAATTGAGTTTTTGGGGTTAATTGTTCTAGGTTGCACTTTGGCATCAGTTTGGCTGGGCTGTACTGGAGTTCTGCCTGGTCATAGGTGAGGTGAGCACCTGTGACAGGCTGAGAACGCAGTCTGGTTGGACGCTTTAGGTACCAATCTTTTCCCGGAGCCAATCAGTGGGCGCGTCTGGCCCCACTGTGTATTCCGGGAAGGGGTACTTAAGGTGCTGAAGTCACGTGATCAGGTTCTGTTGTTGGTCCTGGTTCCAGTCCGGACCAGCCCCGTGAGGGGTCTCAATCCAAGAGTGTCTGCTAACCCCGTAAGCCTGGTCATCCTGACCAGTCCCAGAGGCCCTCATGGTCTGGGGTGGGGATCCATCCATTTCCGAGCCTCAGAACTGGCTTGTTCGAGGCGCAGTAACTGAAGGAGGATTCTGAAGTGTCCCAGTGTCCTCTCAGGATTGGAGAGGCACAGCAACTCGACAAGCGACCAGGGGAGGACTCTTCGGAGGAGGGCCATGAAGCTGGCTGCTTGGTAAGAGCCTGGGAGTTGAGATGTATGGACACTAGTTGAATCCGCATTTCCTACAGTATCCCCGCAATGGCTGAAAGATACAGGTACCATAAGAAAAGTTCCTAACCCATCCTTCGGTTACAAGTCTGTGGCAGAGACTTTTACATGTTCATCTGAAGTTTCACAACCAAGTCTGTGGCAGAGACTTTTGCTAATTCCGAATCACTTGTTGGCGGCTAGATCTACAAAACAAGGGTTTATCCAACAGTGAAGTGTCCAGTTGCGAGTGGCTACTCTCTGGGCTATCTAGAGAGACATTTATTTGGATGTCAGCAGTTCTACAGTGCCTGAGCTTTATCACCCATACCCACTATTCCCAACTGAGAGACTGCGTTATGTTTCAACGTTTTTTTTGCAAATAAAAATCCTCAAAAAGGACTTTGAGTGTCAGTCTCAGCAATTACTGGGTACTAACCCTGGGAACCCCTAGACATGAATGACGAGCTACAAGGAGGAGGTAATCAGTAAGCCCAGAAAATACATAGCCGCCCTGCACAGGGGTTAGGCTGCTACACTAGAAATGGCGGTGATCTGCGATTTTTATTGAGACTGCGACATTATGGCGGACACATCGGACACTTTTGACACATATTTGGGTCGATTGACAATTATACAGCGATCAGTGCTATAAAAATGCACTGATTACTGCATAAATGTCACTGGCAGGTAAGGGGTTAACACTAGGGGGCGATCAAGGGATTAACTGTGTTCCCTATGTGTGTGTTCCTAACTGTGGGGGATGGGACTGACTATAGGAGCTGAGAGATCTAGTTCCCAGCTCGTAGGAACTCACTCTCTCTCCTCTCCTCACAGAACATCCCTGTTCTGCCTCTTATGCCCGCGATCGATCGTGGCCAGAAATTACACAATGCTAGCCGAAGATAAGTGCCATTTTTTAATAGATATGAAAAGTTTTCTGCACATTATATAAGGATATTATTGTTACAGGGCTAGCTGAATCCCAGAGCACACTTGACTTCCGAGTTGGAATGCGATTGGCATCTGTGATTGATTGATTGATTGATCTTCTGGGACCTGTGTCCCAGAAGATTACACCTAGGGAGAGGTGAACTTCCTTCCGGTGCCGAAGACCCCCGGGAGGAAGCGGGAGCTGGATGCCTCCAAAAAGAGGGTATCCCCCCCAAAAAAAATGACATGCCAAATGTGGCATGTCAGGGGGTCACCATTACTTAAAGCGGAAGTTCCATTTTTGGGTGGAACTCCACTTTAATATATTACTCTTGAAGGGTATCATTGAGAACAGACTGCCATGTCATACTCCATTGTCTTGTTAAATACCTTAAATAAAGAATGTAATAAAACAAAAAAACAGAAAACAAAAAATCAAACAAACAAAACACTAGGCAATTACCCTGAACATAATAAATACACTTGTTGTACAAAGATTGGACACTCACAGTTTAGCTTCCAGCGATCCAGAAATAAGCAGTAATATTACACACACGGGTACACAGTGGGGTGACATCCTATAACGGAGCTTCTTCATTGCATGAGAGATCCGCCAGTCCGTTAATAAACAATAAGTGACACACACTTTCAATATCTGCTACTGGTTGTAGTACAGTTTACTCATTTACTCTTCCAAGGTCAATATTTGCTGAGTTACGATTGGTCAGCTCAAGGTTATTGTGGGTGTAATAGAAGTGAAAAAGTGATTTTCACATTCCCCAGAAAAATATCACAAACACTGATTTACTGGAATCTGACCTAAATAGGTGGCGGGTGTATAAGCTTCAGATTGTATTGTCTGATTGATTTTTTTGTTTGGTTCACCCAATTACATAATGTATAAAGCTGATTGAAAGGAGAACTGTGTTTCCTGTAATACTATGATTCTGCCTGATGTCCAATCTGGGCATGTGCAGATAAAAAATTCAATAATGTAGCTTAAAGCCTTAAGGTAAGCTCTAGGACAGTGGCGACTGGTGCCCAAAATTTTTGAGGGGACGCAAACAAATGTTAAAATTCTGAAAAAATCCCCCCATCAATTGCAGCCTCAGTGTACCATCAATCACAGCCACTGTGCCATCAATTGCCGCCACTGTGCCTATCAATTGCCGCCACTGTGCCATCAAACGCATCCACTGTGCCATCAAACGCAGCCACTGTACCATCAATTGCCGGCACTCTGCCATCAATTGTTGCCACTGTGCCCATGAAACGCAGCCACTGTGCCCATTAAACGCAGCCACTGTGCCATATCAAATGCTCCCACTGTGCCATCAAATGCTGCCACTGTGCCCCATCAAATTCTGCCACTGAGCCATCAAATGCTGCCTCACTGTGCCCCATCAAATGCAGCCTCACTTTGCCCCATCAATTGCAGCCTCACTGAGCCCCATCAAATGCAGCCTCACTGTGCCCCATCAAATGCAGTCTGACTGTGCCCCATCAAATGCAGCCTGACTGTGCCCCATCAAATGCAGCCTGACTGTGCCCCATCAAATGCAGCCTGACTGTGCCCCATCAAATGCTGCCACTGTGCCCCATCAAATGCAGCCTGACTGTGCCCCATCAAATGCAGCCTCACTTTGCCCCATCAAATGCAGCCTCACTTTGCCCCATCAAATGCAGCCTCACTGTGCCCCATCAAATGTTCCCACTGTGCCCCATAAAACACAGCCACTGTGTCATATCAAATTCTGCCAGTGTGCCCCCCCCTCGACGCCGTCTGTACTTACCCTGTCTCGGTGGGACAGCTCCTTTATGTCTTCTCCCGTTCTCTCTTCCCGTCCTCTGCTATGATTGGATGCCTGATAGGTGCCCACTCACAGCGCCTGTCGTTTCAGTCAATCAGGTGACAGGTAACAGATCCGAGCACCTGATTGGCGGAGAGGCGGTTTAGTGTTAGGAAAGCGAATATTCATTCGCTTTTCTAACACAGCTGAGTGACCTGCAAGTGCCCAGCATGGTGCTCGCAGGTCACCTTTTCTGACGCCTATTAGAGCCTATGGCTCTAATCAGGTGCTTAAAAAAAAAAAAACCCTGCTGCTGTAATTCAGGCGCCCGAAAGGGGGATCTATTGGTGCTAGAGGGGGGGGTGGCAGGAGAGATGGGGTGGCACCCGCCACTGAAAAAACTAAGAATGAAGAGCCAGCCCAACTCCCCTGGCTTCTGTGTTTTATCTAGGCATTGCAATCACTCTCCAGGCCATCCTACTTCTACTGAAATGTCTGGTGACCTAATTCACAGGGAACACCATTTCTTGAGCCTTGTGCATATGCAGGCTAGGTATTCCCAACCCCTGCCCTTATAGTCAGACACACTGTATAGTATAGCAAGAAGAGTAGGCCTTCCCAGAATCCTTGATGGCTTGATAATTCTGGATAAAGCTTAAGGGGCCACTATTGGACTTAATATTATTATCCCCTATTACACATGCGTTGAGTCTATTTATATTCTCGGATGATTTTTCTTTGGGATACTGTATATTTTTTTTAATATGTGTGTATATATAAATTTTTTTTGTTTCTCTGTCTGACACTTACAGAACTGACAGTTTTTTTGACCTGTATTACTTCGCCGGGGCCCCTTACTTCCGACGTTATATGTTGAGGATGGGTGACTCTGTAGCTCCACCCTGCGGACAAAGTTCTTGTGAACGTAACACGTATGGGAGGAGCTACATCTGACGTCACCCACTGCCAGTGTTGCCAACTGTCAGTATTTTTACTGGCAGCCAGTAAAAAACATGCACTTTTCTCCTGCCAGTAAATGCCAGTGACAGGAAAAGGTTCCCAGTAAAAAATATGGCTGTGATGCTTGGAGATGGCCAAAACCATCCGAGTGCCTGCTACAGTGTGTTAAGGTGGCCTCAGCGGGGGCGGATCTGGCAGCGGCAGTGCCTGAGTGTGTCATGTGATGTCACAGTGCAAGGCAGCCGAGCGGAGTGGCTGAAGCCTCATGTGCGGGTCTGCAGGAAGGGAGCAAGTCAAGCCAGGAGAGGGACTGTCAGTGCTATTTGGACTGGATTGGACTAAAGGGACCACCTGGCTTGAAAGAGGCTGTCCCTGTGACTCAGGAGGGGGCATGTTAAGTCTGTGAGGTGGCATGATCATCTGTGCTGCTGTACACTGCTGTCAGTGTCACTGTGAGAGTCAATTTCATGTGCTTTGACGGCGAGACGGCGCCTGCGCACAATAGCCTACAAAATAAATGTTTCTGTCAGATTGTGCCCCGCGCTCCCGTGGCGAGTTCATGTTGGATTTATAAATGATGGGCAGTTGGGGGGCGGGCTGCAAAACAAAACTTTTTATGCTATTCTTCGAAGCCGTCACAACAGCTGATCGTAAAATCAGCTGTTGTGCTGTCCCGTACGGGGGATGCGCAGTTTGTCCTGGGCACTCCTCGACAGAACACCGGCTCTGTGGAACCATCGGCTGATATGGAGCCAACCCATCACTTGCACCTTGAAGCCGGTTGCCGGCTAAACAAAACACGATACAGCAAGCCAAAAGCTTGGGATTAAAGGGGGACTCTTTGAACTGGTTATACAGAAGTGACAATCTATGTCTCTCCTGCAAAGAAGGATCCTTCCTCTGCAAACTTCTTAAAGGAGAACTTCACCTTTTCATAACATTCCATCCATATTCAGGGTGCAAGATGTTACAGATGCAGCGGTCCCCGCACCCATCCCATCCCCCCTGTTGTGACAGCAGCCCCCGCACCCCTCCCATCCCCTGTTGTGACGGCGGCCCCCGCACCCCTCCCATCCCCTGTTTTGATGGCGGCCCCCGCACACCTCCCATCCCCTGTTGTGACGGCGGCCTCCGCACTCCTCCCATCCCTTGTTGTGATGGCGGCCCCCGCACCCCTCCGATCCCCTGTTGTGACGGCGGCCCTCGCACCCCTCCTAATCCCCTGTTGTGACGGTGGCCCCCGCACCCCTCCCATCCCCTGTTGTGATGGCCGCCCCCGCACCCCTCCCATCCCCAGTTGTGACAGCATCCCCGGCACCCCTCTCATCCCCTGTTGTGACAGCGGCCCCCACACCCCTCTCATCCTCTGTTGTGACAGCGGCCCCCGCACCCCTCTCATCCCCTGTTGTGACAGTGGCCCCCGCACCCCTCTCATCCCCTGTTGTGACAGCGGCCCCCGCACTCCTCCCATCCCCTGTTGGGACAGTGGCCCCCGCACCCCTCTCATCCCCTGTTGTGACAGCAGCCCCCGCACCCCTCCCATCCCCTGTTGTGACAGTGGCCCCACACCCCTCTCATCCCCTGTTGTGACAGTGGCTCCCGCACTCCTCCCATCCCCTGTTGTGACAGTGGCCCCACACCCCTCTCATCCCCTGTTGTGACAGTGGCCCCCGCACCCCTCTCATCCTCTGTTGTGACAGCAGCCCCCGCACCCCTCCCATCCCCTGTTGTGACACACCCGTGAGGGGCTCCGCCCACCTGGCAGCGCCATTCATTCAGAATTCTGCAAATGAATGAACTACAAGTACCAGCAGCCTTTGCGGTTGTCAGCTCGTAGTTCTCAATGAACTACCAGGGTGCTGTTGAACCCTGTAGGTAGGTGATTGATGCTTCCTGTCAGTGTGTAACTGGCAGCCTGTATGAGGTATGAGCAGACAGCTTACACTGACAGTCTGCAGGAGCCTGACATTAGACATGTGCATTGCCAAAAGATTTGTTTGTTTTCGTTTCATTTGTTTCTTTCGTAAATTCGAAATTCGTAAATTCGAAATTCGTAAATTTGAAATTCATAAATTCGCAAATTCGAAATTCATAAATTTGAAATTCCGAAAATTCCGAAATTTGAAAATTCGAAAATCCGAAAATAAGAAAGGAAAGTCTGAAAATTAGAAACAATAACTAACAAACTAATAATAATGAACTATTGAATTATAGGTATTGGAATTTGCTTTCAAATTTGTCTGATAGTGAACGTAACGAATACGAATCTATCCGAAGTTACAAATTATCCAAAATAACTAATGCTGCATCTAAACAAATGGAATGGAACACATTAATAATAAATAATAATACGTTTTTATTATTATTATTATTTTTGTTATTTATTATTATTCATTTGTTACGTTCCATTCATTTACATACGGCATTCGTTATTACGGATAAGTCGTAACTTCGGATAAATTCATATTCGTTACGTTCACTAACAGCCAAATTTGAAAGAAAATTCTGTAAAGGAAATTTGTAAGTTCTGTATATAATTGTATTCTATTTTGTATGTATTGCACACTGCCCTCACTGTGCATACGGCACTAATAAAGGAAAGCCCCGGAGCGAAAAGGACAAAAAGGAGGGCGGGGGCAGGGTACAGACAGGGGAAAGGTCTTATCCGATTAGGGGGAGCCTGGGTAAGGAGGGGACAGAGGAGTAAAAAGGAGCTGGCCCCTCCCCCCAGCATCAGAACAGGGTGGAGGAACAAGCTTGTAGCTTGTCACGTAGGGTAGCCTTGGACGGGTATGGCGGCACGGGGAGCGGGATGTATGCCTTCAGGGAGGGGGATGGTGCGGGGTCAGCGGCCGTAGGTTCCAGGCTGGGAGCGGGGGGGTCCCCAGGTGCTTGTATGCCGGTGCCGCCGGAGCCCTTCTCCCAGGCCTTCTCACACATGGTATTTTTTGTGAATTCTCCGAAAAGAAACACTAGTAGGATTTTAAGGGCAAACAAAAACTTTGTTTAAATCATTTATTTGAAAAAAGATAAAAAGATTTTACTTTTAAAAAAGAGATGATACATTATTATGCAGAAAAATCTTTCTCTGCAAACATTATATCATGAGCAAAAATGTTACATGTGAATGTGAATATAAAGCATCCTTCGATCGCCTAACATGTTTCAGGATATGATCCCTTCTTCGGAGGCGCTAACCAAAGGAGTATACAAACATTCAAACTTAATTTTGCTGCAAAATAAGTGTGCATGGATTGCTTCAACAGATTACTCAGGGAGAGAAAGAGAAATAACCTTTCCCTGGGATAAAAACTTTGATCACCAGTTGTCCAATAGAGAACAAAAAGGAGACGCCCAAGTATGATTTGACCCTCACAGGGATCATCACATGCCCATTGATACTATGCACTGGTCTTTACAAGGCATTTGCAGGCAGGACGAATTAAAGACAAAAGTTAAAAGGCAATGGCTACTGACTACTGAGGCAGCTGTTCTCCCGGCTGCCGTGGACAAGGGGCAAGCTGGCTGGGGCCAGTATTAGTTACGGTTGTTTTTCGCTATTATGGCAGGAGTGGGTGGGGGAAAGAACCCCGGACATTGTTTGGCCCTTTGGTTAATGGAAGCAGTGGATGGGGCTCACACTTCCGGCTGAGGAGGACGCTACACGTCCTTGAGGTGAGATAACAGGGGGCGGCGGAGTGTCTACCCTGGAAAAGGGGCAGGGGCCGCATGGAGGAAGGGAGATACGGGCTCAGCGGAGGCACGGGTAACCAGTCCTACCGGTGGAAAATAGTGGGTTGGGCACATCTGAGGTATGGGTGTCCCGTCCTACCTGTGGGACACTGTGGGTTGGGATCTGGGGTAGGGGAGTCCCTTCTTAACTGGGGGGAAATGGTGGGTCAGGCCCATCAGAGGTAGGGGTGTCCCTTCCCAACTAGGTGGGTTGGGAAGGGACTATGAGGGTCCCTTCCTGACTGAATAACGGTGGGTTGGGCTCATCGAAGGTATGGGGGTCCCTTCCTAACTGGATAATGGTGGATTGGGACCATCGGAGGTATGAGTGTCCCTTCCTGACTGTACAAAAAATTGGGGGTTGGGCCGATCAGAGGTATGGGTGTCCCTTCCTACATGGATAAAGGTGGGTTGGGCCCATCGGAGGTATGGGTGTCCCTTCCTAATTGGATAGTGGTGGGTTGGGCCCATAGGAGGTATAGGGTTCCTTCCTAACTGTGGATAACGGTGGGTTGGGGCCCGTCAGAGGTATGGGGTCCCTTCCTGACTTTAAATAACGGTGGGTTGGGCCCATCTGAGGTATAGGTGTCCCTTGCTGACATTACAGGGTATTCTCAGGGTATTAATTAGGTTGTGTCTGGTAGTATGTAAGTAGTTAATTGTCCCTAAGGTGGGGTAGTGGTGGCTGGCTTTGATTGGAGGGCGAATACAACAATTTAATTATGAGTATATAGGCTATCAAAGACCTTAGGCAGGGCATAAGCTGTGGTGGGTTTATTGGTTAGGCATTAAGGGTATGCTGGCCTTGATCGGGTTTTCTTGTGGATGGGGGATCTAAGGGGTTTGTGGAGAGAGGCATCTTTTCCTAGTTTCTTTATCGGAACAGGTATTGGGGGGTCCGGGCAGGCTAGTGGCTGCGATCGGGGGATTTACGTGCATGCGGCCGGCTCGACAGGTTGTGGGGCTTCCTTCCAAGGCCAGTGGAGTACGGTGCCCTGCCACATTCGTAATTTGTGTCACAGGTATTGTTTACGGTGGTGCTGGCAGTGCGGGGAGGGTTGACCCGGTCGGGGGGCTGTCAGGCGCTGTCCCGGGGACTTTATGGGGGATATACAGGTCACAGCACGGCGGCAGTCGCATCTACCTGTGGTAGGCTGCTCCGTCATTTGGTGTGTAGAGGTCTGAAGTTAGGGGTTTATCAGCGCCGTTCACCTCCTGGGGGTGGGAACGTCATAGCACCAGCTTGGTCTGGCTTACGGTGGGAATGTACCCCGGGAGTTGTTAGTTGGCACCAGAGCAACTAGGGGGTTCGTTGTCCCAGATGTCAGCGGAGACCCGGGATTGGCAGGTGTACAGCACCCCCTTTTTTCGGAAACTCGCAGGGTGGATGGTACTTTCTTACAAGTTTAGGACGAGCACTGATAGGGTAGCGTCTCTCTCGTAAGCGCAAGGGTCACGGGGCACACTGTGTTGTTGGAGATTCGGCTGCAGGTTTTCATCCATTGGGTTTGTTGGGGTTCATCGGTCTGGGGAGTTTTTTTTCTTTGTTCCCAACGGCTTTTGCCATGGTCCGAAGTACAGGGGGGGGGGGGGGGGGCAAGGCTCCACAGGTCACCTGCGGAAATGCGTGGGAATCCGAGGTGCTGGCCTGGGGCTCTATATATTTGTAAGGTGGGGGGACATGGTGGATACATTAGAACTTGTTCCCGACGTTCAGAGTTCAAGCCCCGTGGGCTGGAAGGGTTTACGGGCGTTGGGTATTGGGTACAATGTTTTTCGTCTTATTTATTCGATATGTAGGTGACCAGGTGGGGGTCGGGTTAAGAGCAGGTTAAGTGCATTTTCAAGGGTAACCGCGTAAGTTCCAGTGGTAAGGTCTCCCCCACCTGTTGCAGGATTATAAGAGAGGTTATGCTGGTGGGGTTTTTGTTGGGGGGTAAGCGGGTTTTGCATGCCTGTTGTGGTTATGGCTGGTGGGTTCTCTCTTCTCTTGCAGGTGGAACAGAAGGCCTGGGCTGGATATTGAGCCTCTCATCTGGGTTGAGGGCACAAGAGGTGCAAACAGTAGGTATTAGGTATGTATTAGGGGACAAACTGGGGCATTGCTAGACGAGTAACAGGTGTTCGTTGGTTAGGAGTACAGGGCGTGCTATGGAGCAGGATGGTGTCGGTAGGGCATTGAGTTGCACGACTGAATTTAATAAAGTTCTCAAATTGGTCGGTGGAATCTAATAAGTGAAAGTGGGTATACTGCAATGACTGCCCCACTTAGAGAACCTGTGCTGGTTAATATGTGTGCTAAGACACAGTATTAAAGCCAGTGTCTGTCCATACAAGAGGAGGAGAGTTACATCCACATTTGTACTGGTGAGCTAAAGAACAAATCTTTCACCAATAGAAGGATATTCTGTGTATTGATTATTTCAACTGGGAGTGAGAGCTGACCAGCATATGTCTTATATCTGTATGAGTGATTTTTTGACTTCTTTTTCATTCCTATACATGTTTAAAGTGAACTTGGGTACTGCTGAGATCAGGTTTTTTCTTCCTTATTGTTATATGATGACATTGTTTTCTATGTTTAGATTGTATATGATATCGCGGGGTCCCAGATACGGAATGGTGGGTTATGTTTAGAGGGGTTGATTAGTACCTTGGTATGCTGATCTTTACTTGTGTATGTAATAAAGAGCTGTTTTGACTTAATGGCTGCAAATCAATTATATTTTGATTTAAAAAAATCTGGTGTTAATATTGGATCCCCCGTGGTAGTCTATTTAGCAGTAATGGATGGACATTTTTTGTTTTTGGTTTATATAGTTTTGAGTCACCGAGACTGCGGGTGTTAGAAAAAAAAATGAGGGGTGTTAGAAAAAAAAAAAAAAAAAAAAATATATATATATATATATATATATATATATATATATATATATATAAATAATGTTTGGGGGTTAATAATGAAAGTCATTTTCTAGCAAAAAATTTTTTTTTTAACTTGTAAACACCAAATCTCAAAATGAGGCTCGGGGCTGAAGTGGTTAATAAAACAACTGCCACCATTTTTAAGGTCTCTGCTTTCAGAGCATTTATAATGTTTTGTGGGTTTTACATAATTACATAATCTTCCAGCCTAAAATATGTAGAAATGTGAAGAATATGAAAAAAAAATTGCTCTGGAATCCAAAGATACATGGGAGTGTATAATCTTTTCAAAGATTTTTGCATGTACTGTACATGTAAAAGAAATCAACTTGATATAAATATTCTTATCATTATTTGGTATTTTTTTTAAAACAACAGTATATAATTTAGGGGTCGGCAACCTCGGCCCTCCAGCTGTGGTGAAACTACAAATCCCATCATGCCTCTGCCTCTAGGAGTCATGCCTGTGATTGTCAGGGTCTTGCAATGTCTCATGGGACTTGTAGTTTCAAAACAGCTGGAGGGCCGAGGTTGCCTACCCATGATCTATTGCCTGTCCATATCCTGGTGAGTGCAGGGTGTTTTGAGCCTGCCCTCTAGGGGGCATCAGTAAGGTGCCCACCACTCAAACAACTTTCATGTGGAGAACTGTGCTGAGGTCACCATGTCAATGACACGTTCTCCATCAACAGACAGTAGACCGTATCTGAGAAAACACTGGACAGGTATGGTAGAAAATTAACTATCGACTTGGCTGTAATAATTATGAAATAACGCAACAGAAATAATGTGACACTTGGTATTATAAATTTATTTTTGTACAACACAACCTCAGCATAATGTATACTGCATTACTTCAGGCTTGTCGACTTCTGGAGCATTTCAGTGCAATTTGGTTTTCCTGCTTTATCTTACATTTCCTTTAGTATCTGGAAAGAAAAATAATGTAGGAGAGGAACATGGTTATGCCTTAAAACATTGCCAAACGTGCACTTATTAATAGTTATTATAAGTCAGCCATACACTATATGGTTATAACGCCTCAAAAAGGCCCTGTCCCCGACCACATCACAGCCTCACCAGCACATAGAGGCCAGAAAAATAAGTGGGGTGTCTATAAAATTGTATATAATTGTGCCAAAAACCATGAAAACACAAAAAAAAGTATTAATCAATCATAGTGTGTATTAGTGACTGATTATTTCCTGACTTTCTAAAACTCTTCTGCCAAAAAAAAAAATCCTTTGCCCATCTGCTAGAATTTTTTTTTTATGCACAGTTGCTTGTGTCACATGCTCAGTGCAGTGTACAGTCTTGGGCCTCTCCTACTATCTGTAAGATGGTGGAGAATGGATCTGGGGGCTGGGATGAGGTAACACTAGTGTGCTATCCCAGAGGTTACATCATCAGTGACCAGCCAATGGGAGAGGACCCTGAGGAAGAAATAAAAGAGGAGAGGGCAGAGATGCAGGATGAAGTCATGAATAGAAGCATGGACCTTCAATTGCTTGCGGGAGGCTAAACTATATGGCAAGTCTGCCATAATGTGCAAGAATATCGTCCATCGGTTGCTTTTGTTCTGCTTTAATTTGTTATGATTATACATTAACCACTTAAGGGCCGGAAGGATTTGCCCCCTTAATGACCAAGGCCATTTTTTTGCGATACGACACTGCGTCGCTTTAACTGACAATTGAGATTTACCCAAACAAGATTTATGTATTTTTTTCCCCACAAATAGAGCTTTCTTTTGGTGTTATTTGATCACCTCTGCAGTTTTGCTTTTGTGCTATAAACAAAAAATGTTGAAAAAAAAAAACAATATTTTTTACTTTTTGCTATAATAAATACCACCCCCCCCCCCAAAAAAATGTAAAAAAACTAATTTCTTCATCAGATTAGGCTGATATATGTATTCTTCTACATATTTTTGGTAAAAAAAGTGGCAATAAGCGAATATTGATTGGTCTGCAGTAAAGTTATAGCATCTACAAGATAGGGGACAGATTTAAGGCATTTTTATTATAATTTTTTTTTTTTTACTAGTAATGGCGGTGATCATTGATTTTTAGCAGGACTGCGACATTGCGGCAGACAGTTCGGACACTTTTGACACTTTTTTGGCACCATTGATATAACTGCGACGGCTGGTCTTTAAGTGGTTAATGTCTCCTGACACAAGGAGGAGAAACAATCAGCAAACATACTTCTCAAAATCAGCAAATCATAAATCTGGGTATACTATGCTAAAGGACAAAGTTAAAATCATTACGTTAATACTTCTCAGAAATTTAGACTCTAGGCTTGGAAACCTGAAGAAGAGTATACAAAATCCTAGTATCCTCCAATAAATCTCTTATAAAGCGTTAATCCTAATGAGAGACCTAGACATGTAGTGTCTACCTACAAGATACTCGCCCACAATCTCGATTATCTTAAAAAATAAACATTACCACACATAAACTCCATACTTAGCAAGACACGAAGATCCATTCCATTTAGTAAACAACAGCTTCGACACACACATCCACTTACACCTAACCCAAACACCCTGGTTGTGCACCAAATCAAAAACTCCCTTTTATCAACAAGACATAAGCAAGCACCCCAAAATCAAACCCACACTCTCCCATGTAGTCCTTCATGCATTGAACCACCGAAAATAAAGTTAGAAACAAATTCTTCCCATCAGAAAACAAACCCATGTACTCTAATAAAACATACCATCCCATTTAAGGCCTCCCTCCTCATACTACCCATAGGCAAGGCTCCATAAAAATGCAGGACACACCACATTACAAACACACTACATACAGCTAAACATCAAACCCACACAGAGAGAAAATGTACTTCCTCTCTCACCCACCCGGATTAAATCCACCTTTTTGGAAGAACAGCAGGTCTATTTCTTCCACCGGTCTACCTATTCACTTCCCCCTCACTGAACACGATATTGCTCATTAACATATCCAAAGCACCTTCTCGATATCTCCTGGCCCCCACGTCCCCTTGATTACCTTACACCCCCCCTCCCAATTAATAAAAAGACTCAGTCCGCCTGTAACCAGAAAAACAATATCTTGACACAGGTTACACTTTTAGTGCAAAATCAACATTTTAACATCAACAACCCAACTGTACTCAACACATCATGTTTTCAACCGAAACTTACTCCACTCCGCACTCACTGAAAATGGTATCCATAAATGCCAAAAGACTAAACATTCCTCCAAAAATATCCCAAATCCTCAGGGAATGCCACAAACTTAGAGCCAACATTGTCTGTATTCAGGAAACCCACTTCATGGTAGGGAAGATTCCAAAACTAACAGACAACGATTTCACCCATGCATTCCACTCTACAAATAAAGACTCTAAAGCCCCATACACACGGTCGGATTTTCCGATGGATTCTGTCCTATCAGACAATGTTGTCGGAAATTCCGACCATGTGTAGGCACCATCGGACAGTTTCCATCGGATTGTCCGATGGACAAAGTCCTATCTCCTGCTGGATAGATTTTTTGACAACAAAGTCCGATCACACCAAATCCGATCGTGTGTAGCGAATTCCGACGGACAAAGTGCTACGCATGCTCAGATCACATTACAAGACCAAAGCTATTGGCTACTAGCCTCTACGTAGTCCCGTCGTAGGCAACAAACGTCACCACGCTCAGAATGATCGGATTTTCCGACAACTTTGTCCGACCGTGTGTACGCAAAACCAACATCGGACAAAGTATGACAGACATGATCCGACGGACCTGGTCCTCGGATAATCCGCGCGTGTGTATGGGGCTTTAGACGAAAGGGAGTTTCTATCCTAATTTTATAAAAACACACCCCTTGAAGTGACAGACTCACTCTGTGATCAAGAAGGAAGATACATATTTATCGAGGGGAAAATTTAATTGAATCCCATTACAATAGCTAACATCTATGCACCCAATACAAAACAAGTCACATTCTCCCCGTCAGATCTGTGATCACTTATCTTCCTTCGCAACAGGTATCCTAATTCTTGGAGGAGACTTCAACGTTCCCCTTAATCCACTCCTGGACACATCCTTGGGCACCTCAGCTATGCCTTACAGGGCACTTTAACAGATCAAACTTCAACTCCAAAACCTACTGCTACACGACACCTGGAGAATGCTGAACCCACAAGGTAAAGATTATACATATTTTTCACCCCTACACCAAAAATACTCATGAATCGATTACTTTTTCATTTCCCAATCTGATATCCCATTATTGACAAAAACAACAATAGAACCGATGACAATCTCAGACCATCATCCAATAACAATCCTTTTAACCTTTCCGGAAACTTCCTCCAAAACGAAAACCTGGAGACTAAACACGTCCTTATTAAAAGACCCAGCAAACATAGAAAAATTTAAAACATGTCTCAGAAACTACTTCGTCCCTGGCATTGCGACTGGAGAGAAAGCGGTGTGTCAACATCGGAAGGAAGAAGAAGAAGAAGGAGGCCACAGCAACAGCGACGAACCAGAAGACTGGGCCAACGCTAGTAAAAGAGCTGCAAGAAGATAGCGGAGGCCCGGCAGAAGAAACGAAGAGCGGGACAAGACCCCCAAAGTCGGAAGAAGACCCCCTGACGGCGGCAATGAAAGCAGGGGCTCCTCCGCTAGTAAAAGAGTGGTAAAATAGCAGAAGATAGCGGAGGAGGCCAGCGAGAAGTCCCTCAGAGCTGTCTAATAAACTACTTTAAAAACCTGTGTTGTGTTTTTTTATTAACACTTTTTCCCTCAGGTGAATGGGTAGGGGTACCATGTACCCCATACTCATTCACATATGGTGGAGGCCGGGATCTGGGGGCTCCCTTATTAAAGGGGGCTCCCAGATTCTGATAAGCCCCCCGCCCGCAGATCCTGACAACCAACGGCCAGGGTTGTTGGGAAGAGGCTCTTGTCCTCATCAACATGGGGACATGGTGCTTGGGGGTGGGGGGGGGCGCAGGGCACCCCCTTCTCCAAAGCACCCTCCCATGTTGAGGACACGTGGCCTGGTACGGCTCAGGAGGGGGGGCGCTCGCTTGTCCCCACCCCCTTTCCTGACCGGCCGGGCTGCATGCTCGGATAAGGGTTTGGTATGGACTTTGACCATTTTTCGGCGTAGGGGTTCCCCTTTAAATCCATACCAGGTGACGGGGCTATCAAGGTGTCAATCTCGCCGATCGAGGCGGCGACATTGGCTTCCTTCGCTAGTCCCGTCTACCTGGAGTCACGTTAAAAATGAACGGACTTTACTCCGTGTGTGGGCAAGTCCGTTCATTTCAAAAGTCCCGCGGACTAGCACACAGACGGCCGGATTGTCCGCCGGATAATTTTGAGTCAAGACTTCTTTCTAAGTCCGCCAGACTTTTGGGAAGAAAAAGTCCGCCGGTGCCCACACACGGGCGGATTGTCGAGTCCGCCGGATAGTCCGATCGTGTGTACGCGGCATAACTCTAAAAATTCCCACAAGTCCGACAAAAAAAAGCTCAATATACAAGAATTTCTTTCTAAGTATGGTCCCTCACCAATATCTTCTGAAACAGCCCAAAAAGCACTTCTCCACAAATTCTCAAGCTCTATTCCCAGCAAGTGCTGGCGCCGTGATGCGGAAGAAGGAACAATGCTCCACATTTGGTGGCCATGCCCTGTGATCCAAAAATGTTGGCAGACAGTGCATGACACCATTACATCAATCACCTCAAATAAAATAGACTTCACACCCGCTGTTTACTTGCTCCACTTCACCAGAATACCTAAGAAGCAATACTTTAAATCACTTACCATGTTCATGATCACTGCTGCCAGACAATACATTCCCTGCCACTGGAGAGCTCCATCTGCCCAGACGAAAGAGGAGTGGTTTAACAGATTAAACAACATAGAAAAAAATTGAAGAACTCATCAGCATCTCCCAAGAAAAATTATCTAAATTCACATCTACATGGTACAGTTGGCAACGCTTTAAGATTTCTGCTGAATACCCTACAACCAGAAGTTACCTGCACTGGTCCCTAATGCATTCCTACGGGGATTATGGGACCCCTACACCAGCCTATCAACAAAGGTCATAACTCCCACAACTCAACCTGACATTGCAACAGCCTGAACCAAGAGAAAAGGGTATTTGAGGATCCCCCCCCCCACCCTTACCCCTTAACAAATCTCCCAATACCTCTCCGTCTCCTTCCTTTACCCCTTCTATCTTTAAGTCAAGGCTAGATGTTACCACTCCACAGTCAAATAGGGAAATTAATGACTTAAGTCAGTACAGAGAATAACAACAGCTTGCATACTATGAACCTTATCATTCTATCTTCTTACTCACATAAGATGAGCAAGATCTTGTATTTAAACATATGGGATATTGCTCCTACAAAAATTACCCAAGAATCTCTTTCTTTTCCTTATGTATTATGAATACTTATGTAAAAGTTGTATATGTATGTTTCATGTTCTCTAATAAAAACTTTATGCGAAAAAAAACAAAAACAAAAAACAAACATACTTGAGTTGTACATATCAGTATCTCCATAAGAATGATCAATACCAAAGCCTCTATGTGGTGGCGCAGTAGTTGAAAACGAATACGTAGTATGTTCCAGCAGTCCTGGAGAGATTTCTATGGCTAGGCCAGTGGGGACTAATCTGAAATGCTTTGAAGGCATTGTACGCATTCAAACGTTTTTGTTACTTTAACTAGGTATTGGTGTAGATATATCACCTGTGTTGTTACCTTGTAACGATGGGCTCACATGTCGTGGTTGTAGTTTGTGGTGTCATGGCGGATCGATTCCACTATGTCCATGTATTTCTACAGCTAGCCTGTCCCTATTCCCAAAGGGACAAGATAACTTCCTGTTCCAGGTCGCACAATATCCAATGCATGCCTTACCATTTGCTCTGTTGCATCACAAATATGGGAGTGCCAATGTAATAAAAATAAATCTTCCAGTTGCATTGTGAGCTCTTGGTGTTTGTGAATGCTCTGATATTGATGTTTGTGTCTGTGTCAGCTCTAATAACTATTGAGTTCTCAACTGCAGAGCACTGGACAGAGAGAACAATGGATTGTGGGATATGTAGTTTCTTCACA
This sequence comes from Lithobates sylvaticus, assembly GCA_028564925.1. Lineage (NCBI taxonomy): Eukaryota > Metazoa > Chordata > Amphibia > Anura > Ranidae > Lithobates > Lithobates sylvaticus. The sequence goes on along the minus strand of CM053036.1, from coordinate 23,351,769 downwards.
GTAATTGTCAGTTACACACTACTAACAGTGGTCATGCATTAGCCTGTGCAGTGCCATATTGAATACCCCATAAATGTGAAGACTTACCCTACCCTATGTGTACAGGACAACAAATGACAGAATGGAGTTGATTTGCGAAAACTGGAGAGTGCAAAATCTGGTTGCATAGAAACTAATTAGCTTCCAGGTTTTTTTCTGTCAAACTTTAATTGAACAAGCTAAAGTTAGAAGATGATTGGCTACTATACAGAGCTGCACCAAATTTTGCAAGCTCCAGTTTTAGTAAATAATCCATACCTCCCAACTGTCCCTCATTTGGAGGGACTGTCCCTCATTTGGAACAAAGTCCCTCTGTCCCCCATTCTTCCTCATTTGTCCCTCATTTTCATCTGATCTATATAATTGTGTATAAAATGCACTATTTATCTTTTACAAAGCGTTTCCGGTGCTAAATCTTTCATCCAATTACTAAATTGCTGCATTTGTAAACTTCAAAAGCCAATATAAAGGAATAGTAGTGGTAAAAATAAAGCACTTGTGGGTTTAATCATTTTTTTGTATAATTTTCCTTTAAGGGGGGTGTGTTCTATGCCTACATACATTTGCTAATAGGTGTCCCTCATTCCCATCTGAAAAAGTTGGGAGGTGTGTAAATCAACCCAATTGAAACAACATGATCAATGCACATCCTATGCAAGCGAAAAGCACAAGGTGCAGGTAAGAAGCTTTACAATGCCTTTAAAAATGTGCATAAACAGAACTGTTCTGAGCAGGAGCAGGTGAGCATGAGTAGGTCAAAATTCAGATGAAGAGGAAATGCACTGTCTTTAGAACATTCAGGCTATGTATGTGGTGTATATGTATGGTGATAGAGTGAAGCCCTTTAGTGGTTGCCTGTTTATATTCAGTTATTTTCTTTAATAATCCTTTGCATCCTTGAGCACAGGCAACGTAGTGCTTTAGGGACACTGAGTACAACCTTTGGACTAACTAGTATTGTATGGGATCATTGTAAATACTCCAGAGGAGATAATGCGGAGAAAACCCCTTTTTCAGACATCATGTACAAGCAAAAAATTAGCTACACAAGTTAGTAAATATTCTGATAGCCTCCTGAGCCTTAACTGTTCGTCCCATCTATCTTCTTAAAGGGGATTTCCATATTCTGATAAGCCCCTTGCCGCAGACCCCCACAACCACCATCCAAGGTTGTGAGAATGAGGCCCTTGTCCCCATCAATATGGGGACAAGGTGCTTTGGTATGGGGGGGCACAGGGCCTCACCTGCCCCAAAGCACCCACACCCCCTCCATGTTGAGGTTGTGTGGCATTGTATTATTCAGGAGGGAGGGGTGCTCGCTTATCCCCCCCCCCTTTCCTAACCTGCCCGGGTGCATGCTTGGATCAGGGTCTGGCATGGATTTTGGGGGGGACCCCATGTCGGGTTTTTTTTGGCATGGGGGTTCCCCTCAAAATTCATACCAGACCGAAGGTTTCCTTTTAAGATCCATACCAGACTTGAAGGGCCTGGAATGGATCTTGGGGGGAACCCCATATCATTTATCTTTTCATTTTGGCATGGGTTTCCCCCTCAAGATCCTCAGAACACAAGTCACACCACAAGTCAGATCATCATTATCCAACTTGGATACGACTTCTATTTAAATCAATGGGCTGAAAGTCGGACCAGTTAAGACGGCTCTCAAAAGGAACCATTGATTTTTGAATAGAGGCAGAGAAACGCTGCTAAAAGCTAACGTGGCTTTTTCCTGGCATTGGTAGTGGCCTTGCAGCTTGTTTTTGCATGAGGCCTTACTCCTGGAAGCTGAATGACTGAGCTCTCTTCTGCAGTAATCCAAGTACATGAGGCTCTGTGCTGGTCGGAATATGAAAAACTGGAAACAGAATAAATGCACTTACCAGAGCTGCCGGAAGAGTTGTATTCTGCAAAGGCTTCATCACCTAAAAAACAGCAACACTGTAAGTAAGTGTTTTCATTCAAATGTATAATAACTGAAACGGTAAATGTAGCAGCTGAGTGTAAGCCATCAAATGAAACAGAATATTTGGTCTTTACATCATGTCTTTTATTAGCTTATGTAAAATTTATCTAAACTCTAACAATTAACTTCTCTCAATTGTTTCCTCTTGGTTTGTGAAATATATAATTTAAAGCCTTTTTTATGTGTTGTTAACAACAAAAATACCACATGATCCTACAGCAAGCTTCTAACTGCAGTGAGCTAACAATGCTACACTAAAATCTACAAAACACCTTCCCCTATTTTTCAAAGATGGGCAGGAATGTTCTGTAATCCTATCTCACTTCCTGTCTTAGGGGGGACAACGTTGCTTCTCCATAGATATAGTACAATGAAGGCTGAAATAATAAAACAAATGCAGCCACCTCATCCGAGGACTGGTAAACTGAAATATAGACACTTTTATAATGCAAAGTTACATACAGTTACATAATTAGTCAGGTTGAAAGAAAAGACACAAGTCCATCTAGTTCAACCTACAAATAGCAAACCTCCATATACATAACTCTATACCCACAGTTGATCCAGAGGAAGACAAAAAAATCCAATAAAGCCATGATCCAATTTGCTTCAGCAGGGGAAAAAAAAATACTTCCCGATTCCCCAGAAGGCAATCGGATATTCCCTGGATTAACTACCCCTGGTTTTAAAAAAAATATACTAAATAACAAAAAAATTAGCGAAAGTCCCAAAACATAAAAGATGAGGTCCCAACAATAAAAAAATATATGTGTCAGATAATGTCCATAATACACTTGATGGTCGAACAGACAACTTAAAGAGGAAGTAAACCCTGATGGGTTTACTTCCTCTTTGTTTACCTGCAAAGGTAAAGCATAATGGACTACTATGCATCGCATAGCAGCCCATTATGTGTCACTTACCTGACACAGGAGCCAGCGATATCACCGCTGTCCCCTCTTCCAGGGAGCGTCCATCTTCTTTCCGGGTATCGCTGCTCCGGCGCTGTGGTTGGACGGAGCAGCGATGACGTCACTCCGGGGCATGCGCGCGGGAGCCGTAAGTGACGGCGTGTTTGCCTTCACTTGCGGCACGCCCAGTGCGCCTCCACCGTAGACAGCGGTGTCAGTTTTATGTAAAATATCGCGTTAACCGTGCAGGTTAAGGAGATATTTCTTGGACCTACAGGTAAGCCTTAATCTAGGCTTACCTGTAGGTCAAAGTGGTCAGTAAGGGTTTACAACCACATTAAATGAGTTGATAGATAAGTGCAATCTTCCACCACCAATAAGTGCCAAACACCATATGAATTGCATGCTTACCGGAAGGCAAGCAACAAGAGCTTGCGGCTATACATCCAGCCAGGGCCTCTGTCCAATGAAGTCCGGGGTAAACAGCTCAAAAGGTGTCAGACACAGGAGCAAAATGCAGCCACTTCCTTATTTCACATCAATATCAATCAAGGTCTCAATGTGCTTATTGCCCCACCATGGGCTTTTAGGTATCTGTGGCAGTGGAAAAGGAAACTCCTGTTCTCCTCCGTTTTTTCTCCTGCTTATTGCCCCACCATGAGATTTTAGGTATCTGTGGCCGTGGGAAAGGAAACTCCTGTTCTCCTCAGTCTTTTCTCCCAGCTTAGAAAAGACTGAGGAGAACAGGAGTTTCCTTTCCCACGGCCACAGATACCTAAAAGCCCATGGTGGGGCAATAAGCACATTGAAACCTTGATTGATATTGAGGTGAAATAAGGAAGTGGCTGCATTTTGCTCCTGTGTCTGACGCCTTTTGAGCTGTTTGCCCCGGGTTTTCTTGGACAGAGGCCCTGGCTGGGTGTATAGCCGCAAGCTCTTGTTGCTTGCCTTCCGGTAAGCATGCAATTCATATGGTGTTTGGCACTTATTGGTGGTGGAAGATTGCACTTATCTATCAACTCATTTAAGTTGTCTGTTCGACTATCAAGTGTATTATGGACATTATCTGACACATATATTTTTTATTGTTGGGACCTCATTATGTTTTGGGACTTTCACAATTTTTTTGTTATTTAGTATATTTTTTGTCACATTTGTGTTCACAGATATATTTATCATTAATTGCAATCTAACACTGGTTCATCACTGTTTTTCTCATTGTCAGCGCAGCTATTTTTTCTTTCCCTTTTACTAGGTGGCCCCCATATCCCACCCCTACCCATTCACCCAAAAAAGTGTCAAAAAATAAAAACGACAGAAGACTGTTTTTGTCAACTCCTTTATAAAAAAAACAAAAAAGGGGAGACCCCACCCCTTTTGATATCACATGATGTCAGAGGGGGCAGGGTCACCCATTTACATCACCGAGTGGCCCTGCCCTTGCCTATTTAACAGCTGTCACAGCCAAGAGACAGCAGTCAGCGGGACACCTCCCATCGAGGCAAAGCTTTTTTTTTTTTTCTATATTTCGGGTTCGCCAGAGCCGTGATTAAAGATGGATGGACATTGCAGGACACTTTTTTTTCTCCAGGTATCGCTGCTCCGGCGCTGTGAGTGGCCGGAGCAGCGATGACGTCACTCCGGCGCATGCGCGCGGGAGCCATAAGTGACGCCATGTTTGCCTTCACTTGCGGCGTGCCCAGTGCGCCTGCGCCGTTGTCTACATACCGTAAATATTTAGGGGGGTGCTGGGGAGGCTGCTACACACAGGAGGTTTATCGTAATGCATAGAATGCATTAAGATAAAAAAAAAACTTCTGCCTTTACAACTCCTTTAAAGAATATTTATTGAATTTTACTTATATGCTTTTACTCTCAAAAAGGGCCACAGCCTAATATTTTCCAAAGATGTCACATTTAATTAACCACTTGCCACCAGCCCACAAACCATTTACTGCAAGCAGGCGGCAGCTGCAGGCTGAGCGACATACTGGTACTGGACTCCCTATATTAATATAACTATTTAAATCACCCATATACTGTGGGAAATTTAGTATAATTAAATATCATGACCATGATTCCTCCTGGACCCAAATGATTTTATATCCGACCAATGTACATTATTTTATTTTACAACTACATTGAGTTATATTTCTACAATATATATATATATATATATATATATATATATATATATATATATATATATATATATATATAGTTGCTTTTCCTGTTATAAGATTTTTAATATTTTTTTACATACTTATTTATTGGACACATGTTAGTGATTTACAGTATAATGTTTTCTGTGTTATGATATGATCACATCTATTTACTGTATATGTATTTTTATATGATCATATCTACACATCTCTTGTTTCAAACAATATTTTTAATCATCATTGCAGTGGTCTAACCTATACCCATCTGTACATAGAAAACATCCACTTTGACTCTTTTAACTATATTCTTTTGTAATCTACTTATTTTAATTTATTCTATTGCGGAACTGAATTATAATATTTTATTCTACACTGTTTGCTTTACACCTTTTCCTGATGAAGTAAAGACCTTGGTGTGTTTTTACCTGTTTTATGACCAATAAATACCTACCCGGTGTGAGGAACACACTTGGCAGTTTCTTTCTAAGCTATGGACACCTCTGCTTTTTGAATTTTGGGGTATCATCCCTATACTTTTACCTCACACTAACATCAAGCCATTTACTGTATTTTCAGTTTGAAGTGTCCAGATATATGACAGGCTTAAGCTGGTCTTACACTAGTGGCATTTCATTACAAAAGCTTTGTTTTTAGAACAGTTTTCTAATCATTAATGAGGTAAAAACAATGTAGCAAGATGGAAAGTCTTCCAGGTCCTGAAGCAGCAAAACAGCCCCAGACCATCACACTACCACCACCATATTTTACTGTTGGTATAATGTTCTTTTTCTGAAATGCAGTGTTCCTTCTACGCCAGATATACTTGGACACACACCTTCCAAAGAGTTCACTTTTGTCTCATCTGTCCACAGAATGTTGTCCCAAAAGTCTTGGGGATCATCAAGATGTGTTGTGGAGAAATTGAGACGAGCTTTGATGTTCTTTTTGCTCAGCAGTGGTTTTCTCCTTGGAACTCTGCCATGCAGGCCATTTTTGCCCAGTCTTTTCCTGATGGTGGAGGCATGAACGCTGACCTTAACTGAGGCAAGTGAGGCCTGCAGTTCCTTGGACGTTGTTGTGGGGTCTTTTGTGACCTCTTGGATGAGTCGTCGCTGCGCTCTTCCTATATATATTATTTTACTTAATTGACATGTTGCATTAAACTTTGCTATTATTTATGTTCTTGGTAGAATTATACTGTTCTTGATCATCTGTTAATAAAATTACAGATACCCTCCTGATGAAGCGGCAATAGTCTGCGAAACTAGTTGAGATGTTATCCGTGATCAACTATCCCATTGTGATCTCTTCTGTTTGGGGATCATTGTCTTGGTGATATATATGGACTGTTATCATGTTTTTAACCTGTAAATTATGATTATTTTTGTATTAATAAATGTTTGTAGTACTTATATATCTGCCTACACCATTGAAAGTATTTGCCTTACCGTACCGAGATAGTCCAATTGCCCCTTTTCTCTTGGGAAGCTTGGTTGGGGACCAAGCTCCAGATCGCTTTATTTCCAAATTCTGGATGATGGTACATACTGTATTATAACTTTTACCTTTTGACCACAGAGGCTACTACCCTTTTTTCAATGTACAGTATGTGGTTTTTGAATAGGAAATTATGTTCATTCCAAAGCTTAATGTTAAAATCGCATACAATTTTGAAGTCTTTGTAGGCATTATTGAGTGTGATGACTAGAATTTTTTGTACAACTGTTTGTATGAAAATCTAAAACTGGAAATATTTCAGTTAATGACAGAGTCTAATGTTAATATCACATCTCACCTGTCTCATAATAATCATACACTCTCACAGTACCAGGCTTCAGGCCTGTAACCTCAATGTCCTGTTCTATCTGGATGTCGATATGTACAGGATCATAGCTTATCTAAGGAGACAAAAAGACACAAATCAGGGCTGAATATATCCAAACAACAGTTGACAAAATAACTTCTAATAACATTTTCTGAAAATTCAGTCACTGTTTCTGTCCTTTCCACAACAAATAGTTGTGTTGGAGGGACTTCAAATAAACAAAAAATGTATTTCTGCGCTGGTCTGATAATGAACTGCTGCAACCCAAATCCTGGACAGGAATATAAACACTAAACAAAAAACAAATGGTGCACTCTACCTTTAAATAATCTCAGCATGTGTGACCATGTATTGAGAAAAATAAGTGATACAATCTAATTGAATGATACTCCTAACTTGAATGAATTATATATAAACGGTGCTGTAAACTAAAAATCCCCCCAAAAAAAAAAAAATGTCCAAAAAGTTTTAAAATCATGAAGGTGTAACCAGGTGACAACAAAAGTGAGAATACCCCTAAGTGAAAATTTCCAAATTGGGCCCAATTAGCCATTTACTCTCCCCTGTGTCATGTGACTCATTAATGTTACAAGGTCTCAGGTGTGAATGGGTAGCAGGTGTTTTAAATTTGGTATAATCGCTCTCACTCTCATACTGGTCACTGGAAGTTCAACATGGCATTGGCAAGAATTGTTGCTCTACATAAAAATGGTCTAGGCTATAAGAAGATTGCCAAGACCCTGAAACTGAGCTTGAAGCCGACCACTGCCTTGCTAATAAAGCTGAGGGTAAAGGTGATGGACTGGCTAAGCATGTCTCCAGACCTAAACCCTATTGAGCATCTGTGGGGCATCCTCAAATTGAAGGTGGAGGAAAGTAAGGTCTCTAACATCCACCAGCTCCGTGATGTCATCGTGGAGGAGTGGAAGAGGACTCCAGTGCCAACCTGTGAAGCTCTGGTAAACTCCATGCCGAAAAGGGTTAAGGCAGTGCTGGAAAATAATGGTGGCCACGCAAAATATTGACACTTTGGCCTTAATTTGGACATTTTCACTTAGGGGTGTACTAACTTTTGTTGCCAGCGGTTTAGACATAGCTAATGGCTGTGTGTTGAGTTGTGTTGAGGGTTAAGGGGACAGCAAATTTACACTGTTATACAAGCTGATAGAATAAAATATTTACAAAAATGTGAGGGGTGTACTCACTTATATATACAAATACACACACACACACACACATAGAGAAGAGTTGCCCATCACAGAGGTGTTGCCATGCACATTTTTACATCTGTTTACATATTAAACTGTGTAGCATCCAATTTTATGGTATGTATTTTAATAGATTTTGTGCATTACATTTGAAATATCGTTAGCATATTATTCAGTGCTACTATTTGTGGGTGGTACCTCTGAACTCCCTTCTGGATCTCATAGTGTTTGTTTCTACACCTGTTTTGACTTTAGTTATACTTAAACGTATTAATGCATATAGTCACAAAAAATCTAAATGCAGTAAACCCAAACCTCATTCAGATAAAATGTCACCAAGTCATTGTTGACCTCACTTCTTTGGATCCCTTTTTTTTTCTCCATCTGAGAAGAGAAAATACTGTATTAGAAGGTATTAGGACTTCACAGTACAATACACACACAATTGTATTAAAGCTGTTGTATACCGCTGGATGTTTTTTTTTTTTCCTGCGAGGTAAAGTCATAATGTGCTAGTATGCCTCGCATATTAGCACATTTATTTGAAACTTACCTTGAAACACTGCAGCCGCTTCCATCTTCACCGTCTTGCTTCCGGGTTCACGGGCTCCGGCTCTCTGACTGGCCAGAGCCACGATGATGTCACCTATAGGTGTCCGCTTACTTATAGGTAAATTTCAGTAGAGAAAGTTTACTTTCTCTTTAAGGTACCCAAAGACACCGCATAATTGTCAGCTGATCCTTCTAAAATCAGAAAAGTCTGATGATTATGAAATGTCTATGGTAACCATTGCCACTACTAGGCTGGGCCATTCTAAAAAATAAATTTATGAAACAAAAATCTGATTTTTAATCTCAAACTTTTAACTTTAAAACTGAGAAATGTGACTTTTAGTGTCAGAATTCTGATGTTGAAACTCAGAATTTTAATATTAATTATTACATATATTATTATACATAATTTGTTACTTTTAATCTTAGAATTCTAACATTTTAACTCAGAATTCTGACTTTAAAAGCCAGAATTGTGTTTCCTAAATGTCTTTTAGGATGACCCTAGAGTTATTTTGTATATTTCATTTTATATTGTGTATATTCAGTATCATATTATTATATTACCCCACACACAGAAGAACCAGTCTGGGTAGAAGCCAGTTAAAGAGATTAATTCATTTCACCAACAATCTTCCAGTAAATTTATATGGGCAGTTAATGTTTTTTTATGCATGTTTCTTACCTGAAAATCCTCTTTTTTGTAGCCATCCAAAAGCCCTGGGCCTGCTTCTGGGTACCATCATATTGAATATGATGTCAGCAGGCCCAGCAGACTCAGAACTGTCACTCAACTAAGGTTCTATGGAACCCTATGGTTACTACAGGTTCATAGTTAGTCTGGTTGAAAAAAAGACACAAGTCCATCTAGTTCAACCAATAATTCCTCGAGCTGTTACTGAGAGTAGTGTCAGATTTATAAGGGGGCAAAAGGGGTCACTGCCCTGTCATCCACTGACAGAAGAGGACTCCCTTTATCCAAAAATTATATAAAACAATACCGTAAAAATGATATAAAATACAAAATAAATATTAATTAAATAATATAACATGTATAATAATTTTGGCAGCTCACGTGAACCACACATAGAGTGCTATGACTGCGTGTGTTTTCACACAAGACCTCAGAATGACATTGTGTTGTGCATTTAAAAAATGTGGGAATGTCATTGCAAATGTAAACCAACTCTATGTATAAGAGGCCCCCCAAACCTCAAGTGCCCTGCCCCCCCCCCCAGATCTAAATCTGGCCTATCGGAGAAACCTCCCATTTAATAGTGCCTGCATAGTTGTTGTGAAAGAAAATCACTTGGTAGAGCCAGGTGCATGACCCCAATGATATTTTGGTTGCCTGTAAGTGTGGTATTCTAATTTCCCCTGTAAGGTGGCATTCTTCCCATTGGCCAATGACTGTTAATTGATTTTAGCAGGTTTTCCACAAGACCTGGAAATTATTTCAAGAGTTCTTCTGAGGAAAAAAAGCTTAAGAAAGACTTCACTATAGGGTTCCCCTTTACTTCTTCCCCAGCAGACACATAAAAGGTCAGGCAAGGAGGTGAAAGGAGTAGTTAGGAGAGTATAACAAATAAGTATATACTCCTAGAAGAGGGAACTCACTTCTCCAGAGGAAGTAATATTTTCGCACAAGCTTAAAGGCAACTGAATAACAAAAAAATCACTCATGATAGGAAAATGCTGCAAAAATCATTTAAAATACTTGTGTACTACGTGTTCTCTGTGGTTTTGCTTAATTTTATTTTAAGTTGGTGCCAAGGTCTCTTAGAACTAGGAATAGGCTGAATTATTGGGAATTAGCAAAAGGATGTCAGACTACTTACTGCAAAGCTATCTGTTTTCACTGTCTATATCCTGTAAAACTATCAACACCCAGATGTTAAAATCAGACTGAAATTGCCTAATGTTATATGACAATCTTTTCAGTATTTATTGTATTGAATTCTCTTGCTCCTAAATATAATAAAACCCCATAAAATCCAAACAAAAAGGGAAATGGCAATAACATACCTCTTTTAGTGAGCTCTTCACAGGAATATAGCCAGACAACATCTTTACCTCTATAATAGCCATGTTGGATGTCTTTCGAGCACCTGTGTATCTGCAAATATTTAAAAAAAAGTTGTAGCATGATTTTATTGTTCAGTATGAGACCCCCAAAACATCCCAGAAATTACAGTTATGAGCAGGTAGATGGTCTTGCCTTGGGTGCAAAATAGTCTAGCACTAGCCCTGCTCTTATTACTAGGTTGGAAGTGAACATATCTGTGCATCTACTTCCGAGACAAGTGTTTAATGAGCATGAAGCTAATGAACAAAAAAACAGTAAACATACAGTACATCCAAGTGTTACCAAACAACAGAAATGGCAATACTTATATTTCTGCATATACAGTATATATATATATATATATATATATATATATATATATATATATATATAATATATAAAATGTCTACATATTCAGCAGCTTTTCACTAAATGTATTTATTTAAATTATTACTGTTGAGGTTACCATTAGGGTTGAGCGAACCGAACTGTAAAGTCCGGGTCCGTACCGGATTTTTGGGTGTTCGGGTACTGGACCCGAACCCGAACAATTGACTGTATGTTCGGGTTCGGGTCCGTGTTAGGCGATGTAATGGTGCTTTTTAAAAAGTCTTTTAAAAGCACTCGTGGCTATAATGAATTGTCGGATCCCCGTAATACAGAGAACAGTCATTGAAAGTCATTGATTTTTAAAAAGTTATTGTCATAAAAAGTGTTTGGGGACCCGGGTCCTGCCCCAGAGGACATGTATCAATGCAAAAAAAAGTTTTAAAAATGGCCGTGCTTAGAACTGTCCCTGCACAAAGTGCACTCTGACGTCACGGGGAAAGCCATAGGGAAGTCCCCATCAAGTCCCCGTGCATCAGAGGGGGTGGGGTCACCAGGTGGCCCCGCCCTCCGTTATAAAAGACCTGTCAGAAAAAGCAAAGCATCACACAGCGGGAGCCTCCCATTGCGCCGAGCGGCCCGACAAAGAAGAAGCGACGCCGTGGAAGAAGATGCCGGATGAGAAGACCAGAGCAAGAAGAAGCGGATCGGAGGAAGAAGAAGATGGAAGAAGAAGATGGAAGAAGAAGATGGAAGAAGAATATGAAGAAACCAAAGGATGAAGAAAGGAAGAAGGAAGAAGTCCAGAAGAAAGAAGATGAAAGAAGACTTTAATAAAGGACTTGTCAAAGACCGTCTCCTGTCATTTTTAACATTTTTGTCATTTTTTTTGTGAAATGGTAGGGGTACTTTTGTACCCCCTTACCATTTCACACAGGGGGGGAGGTCGGGATCTGGGGGTCCCCTTATTAAAGAGGGCTTCCAGATCCTGATAAGCCCCCCGCCCGCAGACCCCCACAACCACCGCACATGGGGACATGGTGCTTTAAGGGGTCACAGACCCCCAAAGCATCCTCCCAATGTTGAGGGCATGTGGCCTGGTACGGTTCAGGAGGGGGGCGCTCTCGTCCCCCCCCTCTTTTCCTGCGGCCTGCCAGGTTGCGTGCTCGGATAAGGGTCTGGTATTGATTTTGAGGGGGGCCCCACGCCATTTTTTTTTGGCGTGGGGTTCCCCTTAAAATCCATCCCAGACCTGAAGGGTCTGGTATGGATATTTAGGGGGAACCCCACGTCATAATTTTTTTAAATTTGACACGGAGTTCCCCTTAATATCCATAGCAGACCTGAAGGGCCTGGTAATTGAATTTGGGGGAACCCCCACGCTTTTTTTTTTTTATCAATGACTTTCAATGAATGACTGTTCTCTGTATTACGGGAGCCGACAATTCATTATAGCCGCAAGTGATTTTAAATAGCTTTTTTTCCTGCAAAAATGACACTTTGTGCAGGGACAGTTCTAAGCACGGGAAACATGCGCCCTTTTACATGCATACTATAGACACCCCCCAGGTACGAAATTTAAAGGAATATTACACTTTTATTGTTTCACTTTAAGCATTATTAAAATCACTGCTCCCGAAAAAACGTCAGTTTTTAAAAGTTTTGGGCAGGACCCAGGTCCCCAAACACTTTTTAATGACAATAACTTTTGAAAAATCAATGACTTTCAATGTCTGTTCTCTGTATTATGGGGACAGGAGCCGACAATTCATTATAGCCGTTTGGGTCCCCATTGACTTCAATGGGTTCGGGGTCAAGTTCGGGTCAAGTTCGGTCCCGAACCCAAACTTTTTTCCGAAGTTCGGCCGAACCTGCCGAACCCGAACATCCAGGTGTCTGCTCAACTCTAGTTACTATCTAAAGTTGCCTGGGAACCTCACATGGTATTTGGGCATAGGGATAGGAACGGCCCTTCGGGTCTGGTATGGATTTTAAGGGGAACCCCACACCAAGTTTAAATAAAAAAACTGTGTGGACCCCACCAAAATCCATACCAGACCCTTATCCGAGCATGCAGCCTCGCAGGTATGAAAAAGGGGAGGGGACGAGCGTGTGCCCCCTCCTGAACCATACCAGGCCACATGCCCTCAACATAGGCAGGTGGGTGCTTTGGGGTAGGGGAGCTCTGCCCCCCACCTCAAAAACATCAACATGGGGACAAGGGCCTCTTCCCGACAACCCTGGGCTGTGGGTGAGGGGCTTATCTGAATCTAGAAGCCCCCTTAAACAAGGGGGCCCCCAGATCCAGACCCTCCCTATGTGAATAGCTAGGGGTACATAGTACCCCTAGCCATTCACCAAAAAAATTTAAGAAACACAGGGAACTGTTTTTGACAAATCCTTTATTAAAAAAAAAGTGTCCCTCGATGTAAATCCACCATCAATCATGACTCCTGACGAACCCAAAAAATAGAAAAACTGGAAAACGCTTCCGCCTCCATAGGAGGCTATCCACCATATGCTCTCTCTGTACTTTGACAGCTCTTATATAGGCAAGAGGCAGAGACATCTGGTGACGTAAACAGGTGGCCCGCCCCTTCTGGGTCCCATGGGCGTTGTGATTGATGGAGGAAGTACGAGTGACACTTAAAAAAAAAAAAAAAGGATTTGTAAAAAACTGTTTCCTGTTTTTCTTACTTTTTTACACTTTTTCTGGTAAATGGGTAGGGGTACGATGTACCCGATACCCATTCACATAGAAGGGAGGCAGGATCTGGGGGCCCCCTTGTTAAATAATCCTAAAGGAAATTGGGAAATTGTTACCATACAGACACACTTAACAAAGACAACACAAGATCACAACAATAAACTGAACAAGATGCAAAAACACAACAAAATTACCAATAACAGCCATTAACACCAAACAAAATTAACAAAAATTAAAACTACGCTACAAATAAAACATCCATACAATTAAAATACAACATCGAATAAATAACACAGATTAAAATACCAGGCAAACTACCAAATACAAATAATACACCACTTTCTCTAACACCCCCCAAATAAAACTTTGTACTTCTCCATTTTCGAGCTATTAGTGTTTTAGCTGCGGTTGTCATATAGTGAAGAGCGTCCGTTTTAATTTCTTTTATTGAACTCGACATCATAGATAACCATGCATCTCCAACAGGTCTCTACATTTCCTTTATTTATTTTATTTAAGGCTACTGGACTCCAATACCATCTCATTATAATTTTATAATTTCTTTCTTGATGTTTAATCGCTACTGATGCTTTATGTATTGTTAAAAAAAACTTTCTTCCCATTCTATCTCAGATATTGGGCTTCCTATTTCCTTTTCCCATTTTTTCATTCCTTCATTTTCATTTTTTTTTTCATTCCTATCAATTCCTTTTCAAGATATGTGTTTTGGATAACTTATTGGTCGGTTTTTGTTCTTCTATTAATATTTCAAATTTGGTTGTTGTGCCTATTTATCACAGATACTTGTAATTGTAATTTAATTGATGGTATTGTAGCCATTTATTTTTATATTCAGGTCCTAGATCCTGTATTTTTGGTAATTTACCTTCCACCAATATCTGAGCCACCCTAGCACTCTCCAATCTATTCCATTTTAAATAAATGGGGGGAATGGAGGGGGGTGGATCTGCTGATCAAGATGGCTGCTTCATAGGACCAACATGCTGCAATAGAAGTGAATGCAGGTGGGTCTGAAGGGCTGAACAGACGTGGAATGAAGATGAAGGTGAGGGTAGATTGCGGAGAGACCGAGTGCGACCTAGTGCAATGTCTTTGAATCAGCGTTTTTTTAGCTACCAGTCAGCGTAAACCAGCATATCACTGAGAAATATACCTGCATGGAGCTGTGGAGCTGTGAGAACGCCGAATGAACGCTGATGGAAGGTGCCACTTAGAGGGTCCTGTGTGCTGTCTGGGTCAAACCCTCGATCTTCAACCCTCAGCCCTCAACAGAATCTACCGAGGTAACCCGGTCAGTGACCGCATGGCGGGAGCATAGCTGGAGCGGGATGGAGGCAGCAACACAGTTGAGGAAGTTGAGGAGAGTGCGAGCAGCCTCGTGTCTCGCGTGCATTACACCCGCAAGTTCAGGTTTCAGGACTGTCTGTTCAGCACCCGCCCGAAAGTATATGAAAGTATGCGGAGATTGTGACAGAAGCTTCAGCGGCAATGCTCGGAGCACCTCGGGGCACCTTGAAACACCTTGGTACTTCTTGGAGCACCTCGGCGGGCCTCGTGGGACTGGGCTGGAATCGACCAAGCTTGGGCCGTTATTGGAGAGCTGCACAGAGTAACACAGATCCGAAAAGCAGGAGAAATTTAAAGGTATCTAAAGGTATTGAAGGTATTGAAGATACTACTGTACTGAAGTGCAATATACTGCAGGAGAACTACAAAGGACTGGTGAGTTTGTGGTTTAACCATGAAGATAAAATTAATAGTGCAACAATTAAATAACTGTGTTTATTGGGGACATCAATAGCTGTGTATACTCACACATACTTACCCATAAATACTTGCTTCTGCCTGTGTTTATCAGCACATACCTGCCTCTGCCTGCTTATTGCGTTCTTTTTGCCTACGTTTGTCCACAGCTACCTGCACTTACCTGCACTTAACCTGCTTCTGCCTGTTTTTGCCTACACTTTTTTGCACATACCCGCATATACTTGCATTATTTGCGCTTGCTTGCAATTCGTACTATATTTGAATTTTCCCAATTCTCCCAATTTTCCCAAGACATTTCTCAAGACGTTCCTGGACACTTTTTATATATAAGGTAATAGGGCTAAACCTTAATCTATTTTACTCAACTTGAGACAATACACTTTCCTGTTTTTTTTTTTTTGAAGGATCAGTGACTCTTTTTGAATCTTTTCTGAATCTCTTGATTTTTATTTTTATAAGGGAAGGATGAGTCTATAGAACATGGCACCTAAAAGAAATAAAAACCTGCAACCTCAAAAAAAGAAAAAAGGACAAAGATAAACAAGAAGGTACAAACAAAAACAATGCAGGGGCTCAGTTAACTCAAACAATAGACATTAAGGATTTTTTCCAGCAACTACAATCCCTACAAGCATTACAAACATCACAAAGAATCACAAGGATCACAGATATCACAGGTATCACAAGAACTGCTAAATTTAGCGGAATCATCCACAAAGTTGTGAACTTCATGGGAAGAGGAGACTGGGCATATTAGAAATAGTTCACCAATAGACACAATAAGAGCAACAATAGAAATGGAGGATATGGAAAAGGAAAGTTGGGACATGAAAACATACATTCAGTCCCTCCCGACTAGAAGGGATATGGACTGATATGTCCACAGATTGGAGAGTGCATATAAAACTGAAATGGAAGAACTCAAAGCATCTACGCAAATTATCCAGGAGAAAATAGAAAAAATAGATACAAGAATGACAAACATGGAACAGAAATTGATACGTAGAGGTAGAGTAAAAAATACATAAACAAGAGCAACAGTTAAAAAAATACCATAAATGCCGTAGACGATCAGGAAAACAGAAATAGAAGAAACAACATAAGAATTAGAGGATTATCCGAAAATGTGAGCTCAAAAGACCTGATAACAATACTGCAAAATATATTTAAGGAACTAATACAGAACCCTTCCTCAACAGAAATAATAATTGATCAAGCACATAGAGTGAGTGGGCCTAGAAAACCAGACTCTAGCAGAATAAGAGATGTTATATGCAGGATGCATTATGCTCACATAAAGGATAAAATCATGATGGCCGCTCGGCAAAATAAAAATATACAATATGAAGGGACACAATTAATATTTTTTCAAGATTTGTCTAAACATACATTAACCAGGAGAAGAGCACTAAAACCTTTACTAGTACAACTCATAGAGAAGAATTTGCAATATAGATGTAAATTCTCATTCCAACTTCAAGTTCAACATAAAGGACTAACAGGGATTTGGAGGACTTGCCAAATTTTTGGGGTCGCTTCAGCTCCCGGAACTAAAGTTACCAGATACGCCAAAAATAGACTTTTGAATGATTAATAATTAATGGATTTGGGGGGATTATGAGGAGGAATTGGGGGGTATGGGGGGGAGGAAGGGAGGAAAGGGAGGGGGAAGGGGAAGGATGGGATAGGAGTGAGGTGTAGGTATTAATGGGGGAACAAGAAGTAAGGGAGTAATAATATGTATAAATAAGATACACATACACAATAATACACAAAAAAATAAAAAAGGTGGGAAAGAAGGGGAAAGGAAAAGGACATTTTTTTTCCTCTTCTCTTTTTCACATAGGCTTGGATGCATAATCACTAATAACATGAGAAACACTCATTGGGAAAATACCAATGTTTCTTATATTACACAAACACTGATACACTAATGTAATAGGGGAAGACACATGTAATGAATATAAGTATTACAACATGAATTATAGGGAAAATGGGAGGCAGGGAGGGTGAAGAGTGGGAAGGGTTAAATGGGTAACATAGAATCACTGATTTTTTTTTTCATCTCCCCCTTTCACCTCTGCCCTCTTCAGATGCCCCCCCCCCTCCCTTCCCAGCCCCGATAACTTATTGGGAATATTATTGAATATTATTACTGAATGCTCTATATGTCTGATTAAAATGTCTCGAAACAAGAAGAAAGAATACATTTTATAAGAATGGATAATAGAAGAATAAGAGAATGGAGAGAAAGGAGAGAGAAGAGAAGGGAAAAGGAATGCAACATATGGGGTCGGGATGAGCTGCAGATCAGATCATAACAGCTCAGCCCCCTCCCCCCCCTCAGTAGGGACCTTACGCATAGTAAGATAGACTTGATTGAAGTCAATTTAGATTTAGTAGTGAGAGTGGAGAGTAAGTGGTGTGAGTAGAGAATGATTGGAAGTAATTTCTGTTTAAGGGTTTTTTTTTTCTTCCTATTTTAATATGGGGGGTAAAATTATGCTCCTTCAACGCAAGAGGCCTTAATTACCCATCTAAAAGAACACAAATCCTAAATTCATTTCACAAACAAAATATTGGGATTATTTTGTTTCTAGAAACAAATTTTCGTTCAGATCACATCCCCAAAATAAATAATAGAAACTATGTTACATTTAACATACATTGATTCATGCTACATTTTCATATTCTAAATCACGAGGAGTTTCTATTGCGATCCATAAAGATATACCCCATCAAATATTGCAAAATTGGAATGGAAAAGATGTCAGGTCCTTAATTATAAGGGTCATGCTATATGGGATTTTTTTTACAATTATTAACATATAATTACCAAACTATGAACAAATCAAGACTGGAATAAAAATCTTTTTTGGATGCAATGGATCAAATAGAAGGGACAATAATTATGGGTGGAGATTTCTGTCCAACAGAAAAGTGCTCAACATAGGAGTGACCAACATATGAATATTCAACACATATGTGTATGTTGAGCACTTTTCTGTTGGACACATTTATGATGCTAGTTATTTTCTGTGGTCACTGACATGGGTTTATTATTTATTGTTTGTTACAATGATTGCTAGCGCTGTCTCCATTGGTTTAGTATTTTCGGAAAGTTTTAGCACTTTTTTTGTACAGCAGCTGCAAATTATTTGTTTCTTATTTATTTTTCACATTTAATATTTTTCCCAGTGCCGATTTCTTTGTTTATGTATTGTATGTATTGTATACGCAAATGTGCAATCAGAGCTTGTTGTCGGAAATTCCGAGCGTGTGTAGGCTCCTTTGGACTTTTTACATCAGAATTTCCGACACACAAAATTTGAGATCTGGATCTCAAAATTTCCGACAACAAAATCCGTTCTCGTAAATTCCGATCGTGTGTAGCCAATTCCGACGCACAAAATCCCACGCATGCTCTGAATCAAGTACGAGACGGAAGCGCTTGTTCTGGTAAAACTAGCGTTTGTAATGGAGATAGCACATTCTTCACGGTGCAATTTTTTTAATCTTTTAATGCAGCGCATTATCTTCTTCTTTATAATGCTTGAAGAGTGAAGTTGTTTTGCTGCCGTTATTCACACAGAGTTCTGACAAACTGATTTCTTTATTATTTCTCGTGATCTCTTGAATTACATTTTTGTCAGATTTCCAGAATAATTTTTTGTTTTAATTTTTATAGTGATATATATATATATTTTTTGTATTTTTTTAATCAAGATCTCCCTTTTTTTTATATATATTTTTTAGTGATCTCCCTAATCTTTTTTGTGTGTCAAGTTACCACAACACCATTATTATCTTGTATTTTGTAACCTCAAGGAGATTGGTTGGTGTTGGTGTCCCTTGTTAATTTGACATTGTATTTAGAAATGTACCTGCCTACTCACAAACAGACTGTCCTTTTTGAAGTAAAACACAGGCAAGTGTTTGTGAAAAAACAATATACCTTTATTAGAGAGTCAGAAGAAAATAAAGAGGAAGACAACGCTGGAGAAACTGGTGAAATTTGCGAAGCCTTTCTACCCCAGGGCAGACATCAACTATTTAAAGGCAAAATTGGTGGCCTGAGAAGTCCATATAGAAGGGAGCACAATCTGGTCCAGGACTCCAACAGATCAGAAACAGCAGCAGGTGACATATATGTCCCCAGGCTGTGGTCATATAACAGCCTGCATCTTTTGTCAGACCAGACTGATCCCAGACCATCACTCTCTTGTCTTCCTTAGACGCTTCCTTCCAGGCTGTGGTTCTGGTGTTAGAGGTGTAGCAGGAGGTGGATTTTTTCAAGGGAAAAAAATCACGTGTCTGGTGATGAAACTAGTCGGGAGGAGAAGCCTGTGACATTACCAGCAGTGTTTTGTGTGCACTGTCAGCGTATGAGGAGATCCCAGCATTATGCTGTATGCAACTGATCATTTCATATGCGATCTATCCTGCGGGAAAGCGTGAGTGAGGTTCACCCTAACTAAATAGGGATCACTTTGTTTTAATATCTGCGCAATGGTCTTGTTTGTTCCTTGTTTTTCATGTTATGGAAGCCTGCTGAAAGTTGGAAATTCATCCATGGGAATCGGCAGTGAAACCTCTGAATGAACCATCTGTTACTCAGAAGACTCATTAAGGCTTGATTATCTAGTCCCACATATGTGAATTTATTGGCAGAGACTTTGGTTTGTACACAGTGCAATGTGATATTCTTTTACTTGTGGCAAAAGTTTGCTTTGTTACCATTACACAGAATGAATTTTATATATTTTTATGTATTTTATATATTTCTTATATTTTGTATGGTTCGCTATATGTTCATAATTATTCACTTTATTTGGTGGTACACTGTGCAATATTAGTAGGTTAATATTAGCGCAATTATTTATTTAAAGCACTTGGTATTAAACTTCCCTTTTATAGTCCCGTTGTACGCGTTGTACGTCACCGCGTTCTTGACAATCGGCATTTCCGACCAACTTTGTGTGACCGTGTGTATGCAAGACAAGTTTGAGCCAACATCCGTCAGAAAAAAAAACATGTATTTTGTTGTCGGAATGTGCAATCGTGTGTACGGGGCATAAGGCTGGGTTCACATATGTGCGAATTGGATGCAGATTTCTCCACATCCAATACATATGACATGCAAGTGTGCTCAGCTCACAATAAAGCCGGTTCACACAGGTCCATGGCGGCCGCGGTCCTCATTCCAAAAGGGTCCTGTGCTTCTTTGGGTCTGGTTCTGGTGCGAATTCAGGCAAAAATTGGGACCTGATTCACACCTGAACAGGGAAGCACCAGACCCCATGCTGGGAACTGTAGCCATATATATGTGAACCCAGCCCAAAAGAACCTGCACTCAGAGGATACTTTTTGTAAAAATGTAGTTATTAAGTTAATTATGAAATCTTATATGATGCTAAATATAAACACAGTTTGACTTACTGAGCAGTTATATGAAGTCCAAGGTTTTTCACTGGATCTCGCACAGATTTTTTGGGTTTTACATCAACACTGAGTGCAAAGGTGGCCTCATTTCTTACCACTGGGATGTTGAATCTAAGAACCGTCTACAAGGAAAGGATAGCAAAATTAGATGATTACAGAATGGATGGAACAGAAGAAATATATGGGATTTCCTATGTACCTGTACAAAGACACAACCACTTCCTGTAGCAGTCACTGTGTAGTCTCCAGGGATGGTTGGTAGTGTCCTCCTCTGGAGGAGAAGTCGGTTATTGTTGTCTACATGGAACTTCTCCAGAAATCCTGTCTTGGCAGTAACGGTCAATGTTATAGCTCCCTTGTCACTGTATGTAGCCTCTGCATACTTGGCCAATGCCTGGAGAGCCACGACTGTGTCCTATAAGAGAAAATGCCTAGACGTTGTATACAAAGGATATTACAATAGAATTAAGGAGGCTGAACAGTTCACCAATAGAACTTAAAGGAGTTGTAAACCCTCACCGTTTTTCACCTTAATACATTCTATGCATTAAGGTGAAAAACCTTCTTTACTGCAGCAACGCTCCCGAGCCCCCCTTATACTTACCTGAGCCCCGTAAGTCCCACAACGGGAACGAGCGCACCAGTTCCGGCCGGTGTCTCGTTTCCTGATTTGATAGATTGATTGCAGCGCAGCCATTGGCTCCCGCTGCTGTCAATCAAATCCAATGATGCCGGAACCGGGGGCGGAGCCGAGTCCTGCTGTTTGTGTCAACAGATGCAGCAGAAGGATGTGCGGTCGGAGAGTGCTTCACTGGCGAGACACTCGAGAAAAGGAGGAGCCAGGATCGCCACTGAGGGACCGAGAAGAGGAGGATCGGGACCACTCTGTGCAAAACCAACTGCACAGCAGAGGTAAGTATGACATGTCTGTTATTTGTTCGTTTTTTTAAACTGAACCTATAAAATCACTTTAATGTACTGTATATTTCTGTTTTTTAATCAATATCCTGTTGTCTTTATTTTGATAAAAAGCTAAATTATGTTTGGCTCAGCTACAAAACAAGATTTAATTTTCAAGTATCAATGTACAGCATATCAATAGCTGGATCTCATAATTGTTATGAAGTGGGAAAGGGCTTTTTCTTGCAGAAGAAGAATTCCATTTTCCTTTAGCCACGGAAAGACTTTAAACTAACAAAAGTATGCAATATTAGTGATTCTAGAGGTTCCCTTTTTTAAATAAATAAAGATGTTATACTTACCTGCTCTGTGCAATGGTTTTGCACAGAGCAGCCCCGTGCCCCCTCTTCTGGGGTCCCCTGCAGATGCTCTTGGGTCCTCCTCCCTTTCTATTGCCCCCATAGCAAGCAGCTTGCAGGCTCTATCCTGAGCTGGGCTGTGTGCGTATATAGGCACACACAACCCGGCTCAACTCCACACTCCTCTCCCTCCTCACAGGATTTGATTCACAGAAGCAGGAGCCAATGGCTCCTACTGCTTCCTCCATGTCCTGCAAGGAGAGAGAGGAAGGAGAGCACCGCTGCTCTTGGACACAGTACTGGATCGATATTGGGCTCAGTTAAGTATTTAGAGGGTCTGGAAGGGGGAGCTGACCCTGGAAGTTTTGTTTTACCTTATCATAGAGTGCATCAAGGTAAAAACCATTAGGCCTTTACAACCACAACGTAATTTTCATGTTACAAAATGTTACATGCAATAAAAGTTTTTGTACATCCCAGCACTATTAAAGAAGGGTAAATGTGTGCTATGGCTTTCAATATATTTTATGTTTCCATCAGTTTTTAGCGTACAAACTAAATTGAGTGATTGAGCCTGTAAGTTGGTTGAAAGTAGCCAGTTTGGTGCTGTCCCAGATGGGAGGGTAGAAGTTAATGCTTTCCCAGTTCATTGGTCTTTTTGGTGAGTATTTCTCTGGGTTCAACCCACTGATCTTGTGTTATAAAATAGGGACAGAGGTCCAATGCAGAGAGGTCGAGGTCTAGGCTGAGGTCCAGGGAGCCTGGGACCAAGAGCCCCAGAGAGAAAGTTCCCCTTGCAGAACAACACCGGCGAGGAGCAGAAGGATGTTGCTTGTTTCTACTGGGATGTAAAGTCATCAGAACTTGTGGTTCACCTTGAAGACGCCAGCTGCTGGAGAATGCCTTTTTGGACTCTAATTACATGGACACTAACTTTGCAGGTATGCCGAGGCACTACACAAGTCTGAGTTATGCCCCGTACACACGGTCGGATATTCAGATGGAAAAAGTCCGATCGGATTAGGTTATTGGAAAATCCAATCGTGTGTGGGCTCTAGCTGGCTTTTTCTAGCGGGAAAAAATTGAGAGCAGGATCTAAAATTTCCCATCAACAAAATCTGATCTGACTTTTTCCGATTGTGTGTAGAGAATTTCGACGCACAAAGTGCCACGCATGCTCAGAATAAATTTGGAGACGAAAGCTATTGGCTACTGGCCTCAACGTAGTCCCTTCGTATGTTTTTTTATGTCATCTCGTTCGGAAAGATCGGATTTTCTGACAACTTTGTCCGACCGTGTGTGTGCAACACAAGTTTCGGCCAAAATCCGTCAGAAAAAATCAGACGGATTTTTTTTTTCGGTATGTCTGATCGTATGTACAAGGCATTAGGGTTTGGGATGTAGGAAAGAATTCTGTCTCTCAATGTTGGACTTTGTAATGCCTTTTGCACTTTAAGTAAGGTTTTGTAACCTTGTTCCCATCTGGTCGGAAGTTACTAAAGGGGTGTGATGTAAATAACCAGCACCATCCCATGGTTCAGGTCACTAAGGTACTTGGGATATGAAGACATCATTATGGAAGTAATGTAGTGCGAAGACACCAGTGGGTACCTAGGGCAACATATGTCTAACAAGCAGCCTGTTGGAAGCTTATGCCTGTTGCAGGTGCACTGCAGGGCTCACTCTGCTACTGGGGAACTGTAGTGGAAATGCTGGACAGGTGAAATTGTACAAGGCTCAATGTGTCCCTCCTAAATGCAAGTTACAGAGAAGGTGTACCTGTCACAGGAACCCCAGAGTTAACTGGAGAACAGCTATGGTGCAAGTGTACATGGTGTACGTTCATCTCTAAAAGTAGAGGCCCACCTTAAAGCGGTTCTGCACCCATTTCATTTAGTAAATCTCTTTGCCTTCCAAATCAGGCAAAGAGTACTAAATGAAATGTTTTTTTTTTTACTTACCTTGTAATTGAAGACTTCCGGTCTTCTCTCTCTGCGGCGGCGGGCGGGGTCTCTGCGTCGATCGTCGTCACGGCGCACTGTCTCCTGGGATCTGGTGTCATTGATCCCAGGAGTCAGTGCGGGCATCTTCCGAAATCTCGCGAGATTTCGGCCACATCTTCCGAAATCTCCCGAGATTTCGGCCACATCTGCCGAAATCTCGTGAGATGTCGGCAGATGTGCCGTTACTGCGCACGCGTGAGTAACGGCGGTGCATGCTGGGCCATCTAAAGTTCCTGTGGGTGTTTCACATGCCCACAGGCAAGATGGCCCCAGCACAAAAGAAGAAGACGAGGAACTTCATCGGACGAAAACCGGCGGCGATCGAGATGGAAGATGGAACAGGTGAGTCCCCCAATAAAGGTAAGCATCCTTTATATTCCGTCCCAAAAAAAAAAAAAAATTTTACAGAGTGCATAACCGCTTTAAGGTCGAGTATCCCCCCCATGGCAGCCTCAGCCTTGTCCCAGGGCATTGCTGAAAATGGCACAAGAGCAAAGGTACCTTATGTGTAGAGCAAAGTGAACCCATCACAGGTGTCTATCATTGCCCAGAAGAACCCATCTCGGGGTAGGCCTCTCATGTGACTCTTGCTTGGTGCCCAATGAGGGGGGAAACATGGAGGATGTGACAATCACCCTATCCTGGCTACAAGCCAAAACAATTGTGTGTTTTAGGCAGGAGGTTTTGATTAGCCCTGAGACGGTCTGGGGATTTTGGAGCCACTTGTTTCTTCTACATGAGGTAGCTCTACCCTCAGATGGCCCTTGGTGTACCACATCGTGGACACACTTTATCTGTTACCTGTGTAGATGAGAAGCCTCCATAGGGGTTCTGTTGTTTGCTCAGCCAGTTGACAATCTCTGCAGCTTTGCCCAGATCAGGCTCAGGTTGAGACAGCACAGCCTGTAAGACATAGGCAGTCATCTCCACCTCTGCAGTTGCAGCTCTGTGCCAGTATGGGGTATCAGAGGAAGGAGTAGACTCACGTTCCCAGTGTAGCTGTCCTTCTACAAAAGAGTAAAAAAAAAAAAAAAAAACTTACACTAATATAAAATAAATATATGCACATGAACAGTCTCCCAAATCAAATTGTATTTGGCCAAATTGGAAAACCATATCATTTCTATGTAGCAGTCTTGAACTCTCTCACACAACTGTTCTGGAGACAGAAAGTGATCAGGTAGGTTACAAAACCTTCTCTGGCTGCTATTGTTTCCCTTTAAATAATTGTAAATGATGATGCTACCCCCACAGAAGATTCACATCTAGACTTGTAATCCACATTTATATAAAATTAGCACAAATTTCTTAGCAAAAAAAAAAAAAAAATGTATGAAAATGTATGCTTTATTAATACCAAACACTTAAGCAAAACCCAGTAAAACCAACAAGACACCTGGCTTGCCTCGAAATTCCAGCTTTATAGCGCTACAGCACACCTCAATGGTTCTTAGTGCTGCCCTACCCTCTCCTAGTGAAAGCTCTGCTGTAAAGGGAATAGGGATGAGCCGAACACCCCCCGGTTCGGTTCGCATCCAGAACATGCAAACGGACCGAAATTTTGCGCAAACATTCGAATACCGTTAAAGTCTATGGGACTCAAACGCGAGAAATCAAAAGTGCAAATTTTAAAGGCTAATATACATAGTTACATATATAAGTTATTGTCCTAAAAAGGGTTTGGGGACCCGGGTCCTGCCCCAGGGGACATGTATCAATGCAAAAGAAAGTTTTAAAAATGTCCGTAATCTTACAGATTACAGTACTGTATACAAAAAATACACATCCCCTTTGTCCCTAGTGGTCTGCCCAGTGCCCTGCATGTCATTTTATATAATAAATATATTTTTTTTCTGCCTGGAAACTGGAGATTGTCCATAGCAACCAAAAAGTGTCCCTTTATGTCAAAAGTGGTTTTGGACCAGCTAGAAAACACAGATAAAAAGTTAGAATCACAATTTATCATCAAACAATAAATTTAATGACAGCGACTATTCTGCAACTGAGCAAATTTCAGTGTTTTTGATTTGATTACATTATTGAATCATTTTTATATATATTTTTATTATATTATAATTTATGATTTTGTGTTTCAAACTTTATCATACCCGGGATGTCTACTAGACTCTGGTTCGGACAGATTTAAGTGAGTTATTCATAAGAATTGCATGCCTACAATATAAAAACGCCAAATTTCCATGCAAAATAATTGTACCGCTTTCAGCACTAAATTCCGGACAGAATCATACCGCCAGGGAGGTTAAAGTAAAAAAATAAAAGTGAAATATTCCTTTAAATATCGTACCTAGGGGGTATCTATAGTATGCCTGTAAATTGGTGCGTGTTTCCCATGTTTAGACAAGTCCCTGAACAAAATGACATTTCTAAAGGAATAAAAGTCATTTAAAACTGCTTGCGGCTGTAATGTAATGTCGGGTCCCGGCAATATGGATGAAAATTATTGAGAAAAATGGCATGGGTAACCCCCCAGCCCATTACCAGGCCCTTTGGATCTTGTATGGATATTAAGGAGAACCCCACACCCAGGCATGTCCGACTCGAACTCGAAGCTCATCCCTAACAGGGAATTATTGCAGGCTGATACTGAGTCAAATGCAAATATTTACACTAGTTGAACTTAAAAATGCATTTATTGACATTAATGTAAACCTTCATTTATTGCTGTTTTTAATATGTTTCAGGAGTTCACATTTATCAATTACTGGTTACTATGAACATTCCTTTTCTTATGCGCTTCTCCAAATGTATTTATTATGAACACTTTCCAAAATGGGGTCTTTTGGGGGGTGGTTTGTGCCATCTGGGCATTCCATGGCCTCGAAACTGTGATTGGCAGTGAGGAGTGAAATAAAAAAATTACACCCTTAGAAAGCCTGAAAGCGGTGCTTGGATTTTGGGGTCCGTACGCGGCTAGGCTCCCAAAAATTTATTTATATTACATGGCATGTTTGAGCAATATATCATTTAGGATGGGGATTTGGGGGGGGTTTGAACTGTCCTGGCATTTTATGCACAACATTTAGAAGGCGAAGCATGGGGGCATCCTCCCGCAAAAAAGTTATGCCACGTACACATGGTCGGACTTTTTTTCGACCGTATGTACGTGGCATTAGGAGCAAAATCGCTCCTCCGCCCTCTGCTGCCCCATGCTTCGGCATATATGCTCTTTTTTTTAACTGTGGTGGTGAAATCACCTCCTACAGTGTTGGAGTCGCGGCTTTATGTATCGTGGGAGCAAACGCTGTTGCTGTCAAGATTAAATCCGCGCTGCAACTGAATGGCGCACCTGAAAACAAAAAAATGGTTAACAATAAAACATACCTGAAAAGCAAGCATGATAAAACATAATAAAAACATTGCAGAATAGAATAGAGTAAAAAAGAGCAACAATAGAGAGAGAACAATAAAACGACAACTATTTTTGGTTTTTTTTATTTTATATGTTTTTTGGGGTTTTTTTTTTTTTTTTTTTTTGTACTTTTTTTTTTATTTTTATTTTTTACACACTTTTTTTTTAAACTATAACTATAATTTTAACTGTAACGGTCGGGTCTCAAAATGCGATGGCATTCTTGAGACCCTGTAACTATAATTTTAACTGCAACGGTCGGGTCTCAAAATGCGATGGCATTCTTGAGACCCTGTGAAAGTGTATCCTAGCCTGTGAAATGCTGTACCCTACGCTAATACCTCACTAGTTCGTGGTAGCGTTCAAAGCATTCACCAACGCAGAGACCAGGATTGTCAGGACAGCGTGGACAATAATAACGGGTGTCACGCCTAAATCCGCGCTTGCTACAGACACGACATCTTCTTGGGGGGCTCGTTGGGTAGGGGTACTCTGGAGGACATGAGGATAATGCCTCTCATGCAGCCGGCTTACTGCATTTGGTAGGGGATGGTGAGGTGTGGAATCGCCTGGATACAGGAGTTCCATGACAACCGCTCCTGGAATTCAAGGAAGGGTAACGTCCCGCCTGAAGCTCCGTATAGCACATGAGCATTCAGCAAAGCCAATTGGAATAAATAAATAGACACTTTTTTGTACCAGCGTCTAGCCTTACGGACAACTAGGTACGGCGGTCCACCCCCCCCCATATTAAGGTTGTATTCGTGGATACAGAGGGGTTTGGTAGATTTGGACTGTCGTGTCTGCATGAAGGGAGGTAAGAACGAAAACATTCCTATTATCCCTCCACTTCACAGCGAGCTATTACACTAGGCTCTCTCCCCCAGTAAGACGGGAATCTACAAGCCCTCCTTCGCACGGTCACAGGGATGGCTTAAAATCAGCTGTTTCCACCTGAATACCGGTTGGCCAGTGAATGGGGGAAGTTACGGGTTCTGCAGAAGTGGTGGGCACCAATCAGGATTGGCGAATTCTGCAGGAAGGACACTATGTGATCGACGGACCTGCCTTTGTCTTCTTCTTGGTGGCAGCGGGACACTACTTGTGCTTGCCACCTCGCCAGCTTGAACTGCACTTATGGGACTCGCCACGTCACCAAGTGTTACTGCAGTGCTGGTTTGACTACGTCCAGGGTGTACTAGGCCGCTGGTGCTTGCCAGTTCACCAGAAGGAATAGCGGCGCTAGTACTTCTCTGCTCCATACGAGAGACCTGCGGTTCCTGCACCTCAACAACATCAGAAGATCGGGATCGGGTACGCCTGACCTTAGCAGGGACCACACCTTCGTCGCCAGAGCTATCTGTCATGGAGCCGCTGTCGTCTACTGGATCGTATTCTGAGCCTGATTCTGACAGATGAGTGACCTCCTCTTCACTATCTGACATACTCAGAAACAAGTAGGCCTGTTCACTAGTGTACTTGCGATTTGCCATTTTGGGCTCTAAATTTAGTAGTACACTAGTGAGATTCACAGGAAAAAAAGCTCCTAGGCTGCTGGCAACTGAATCAAAACGCTACCAAAAAAAACTGTTAGCGATCGCAGGGATCAGGCCTGACTCTGCGAACGCTGCAGTTATGTGTGCTTAGTGTTTTGGAAGTGACAGTGATCGATCGATACTGCACTTGGGTGGGCTGGGCTGGGCTGGGCGGAGGGGAAAACACAGGTGCTAGCAGGTATCTGGGCTGATCCCGCTAACAATGCGTTTTTTTGGAACCCTAAACTGCTGGGACGCTAGTATAGATCTGATCAGATCAGATATTGATCTGTTCAGATACTATACCACTAAGGGAGGTGTATGCTTTGCGCGTGGGTGTTTGCGGTACTGGCACTAACCTGGGGCGACGCAGACCTTATTTGACCCTAACACCTAATTGATATCACCCGCCGGGCGATCAGGGGGTTAAACCGATAGTTGGGTAATAAATGGCGGGTGCCCTGACAGTATAAAAAAACAAGCTAACTAACCAGCGTCACCCGTAACAGTTATACGGTGATCACTGGTGAAAGGGTTAACTAGGGGCAATCAGGGGGTTAAAACCTTTATTAGGTAATATATGGGGGTACCTGACACTATATAAAAACCTGACGGGGAACCTAAATAACTAAATAACTAACTGGCTAACCAGCGTCACCAGTGACACTTATACTGTGATCACTGGTGAAAGAGTTAACTCTAGGGGCAATCAAGGGGTTAAAACCTTTATTTAGGTTGTAATATGGGGGTACCTGACCTATAAACCTATTTATAATCCTATATAAACCTGGCTGTTACCTAAAAAAAAAAATGGCTACCTAGCGGCACCAGTGACACTAATAGAGCGATCAAAAAAAACGATCGCTTAGTGACACTGGCAAAAGGGGGTGAAAGGGTTACCTAGGGGGCAATCAAGGGGTTAAACCTTTATTGGGGGGGGGGGTAGGGGGCTACCTTGGACCTAAAGGGGCCTAAAACTAACTGCCCTGACAGTTATTGCAGTCACACTGACACTAAATGCAGTGATCAGTAAAATAAATGATCACTGCAATCAGTGACACTGTGACAGGGGGGGCAGGGGGTGATCTGGGGGGTGATCAGGGGGTGACAGGGGGGTGAAATGTGTGCCTATGTGTGCCTGGTGTCAGTGTAGTGTTTGTGCACTTACTTGATGTCTTCTCCGCTCGGCGTCCCGGTCAGAAAGACCGACACGAGGAGCGTGACATCACTTCCCCTTGCCTGTGTTTACAATTACACAGGAAGGGGAAGGAAGCGGACGAATCCCATTGGCCAGAGCGATCGGGAGGGGGTGGCCAGAAACGACTGGCCGTTACCTCGTCCCGCATCGCTTCTGAAGCCATCCCGACCGTCCCCGCCGGCGGAGGGGGGTCCGATCGGACCCCCCAACCGCCGGAAGAATGTCACGTACAGGTACGTGATTCTGCCTGTACGTGCCATTCTGCCGACGTATATATACAGGGGGCGGTCGGGAAGTGGTTAAAAATGCATTTATTGACATTAATGTAAACCTTCATTTATTGCTCTTTTTAATATGTTTCAGGAGTTCACATTTATCAATTACTGGTTACTATGAACATCATGGTAGAAATACTCCATCAGTACTTACCTCCTTTCACAGCCTTTTCATCCAGTTTGTCGAATACTATTTTCCTGAACTTCATTTCTCTGCACAAAGTAAAGGTGTAGGCAAGAAGAGCCAAGGTGTATACATTGGTCAAACTCACAGCTTCCTTCTGCAGACAGGACACTGCGTCCCTGATCAGAGGGTCCTGGATCAGAATACAAATTTATTATGTTATATTTTTTTTATTTGAATAACCAGCTTGGTTTAGTTCATTTCCTGACATATTTTTTTAAGAATAATCTAATCATCCAAATGTAAACCAAGCTATGAAGATGCTGCATGGCTGGACAGATAGCTGATCCAAGATAAACTCATGTGCATGTGTACAAAAATATTTGACATTTCCCGACTTAATCAAAAGTTAAACATGGTTTCTATAGTTCTAAAAAGTAGTTCAACCTCAATTATTGTCAAGGGCTATCATTTAGAATTATACCTGGAAACAGAGACAATTATTAGATGTAATGGTCACTGTGATCAACCACTTGTAGCAAGGTCCCAGGCCTCCTTTAGTCTAATGAAAACCTCCAGAGCAGTGTTGCCAACCTACCAGATTGAAATTTACTGACACAACACCCTAAATTTACTGGCACAGCCAAGTTTTAACTGACATTTTCAAAAGTTACAAAATTACAGTGCAAATGAGAGTATTAAGGCTACAAACAAATACAATATGCAATTAGCAATATGATTTAAAGTAGATAAGGCAAAAAAACATATTTCTTATTTTATTTTCGATATAGTAAGTAAGTAGCTCAGGGACAAGACTCAGGAGGGCAAGAAATTAGAATGGGCACACACAAACATAAAATTCACTCTCACAGTGACGCTGACAGCAGTGTGCAGCAGCACAGATGATGATGAGACCTCTCTGACACAACACGTCCCCTCCTGATTCACAGTGACAGTCTCTCTCCAAGCCAAGTGCTCCCTCCAGTCCACTCCAGTCTAAACAGCACTGACGGTTCCGCTCCCAGCTTGCCTTGCTCCAATACCGCAGACCCGCACACGAAGCTCTGGCCGCTCTGCTTGGCTCCATTGCACCATGACATCACACGACACGCTCAGGTACCGCCTTCGGCAGAGCCACCCGATCACACTGTAGCAGGCACTGGGATGGTCTCAGCCAACTCTGGACTAAGCCAAGCGTCAGAGCCATAATTTTTACTGTAGGAGCGCTGTCTCCTATGGCAACAGTCTTATAACAGTTCCTAACACAAGTTGTACCAAACTTCTTTACTTCCTGTACAATCACTTCTTGTAGATTCTCAGCCCACTGAGCTCCCAGTCTCTATCACTAAACTTGCTGGCTCACTGCCACTGAATCCCGTGAGCTCTTCCAATCTTTTTACTCAGTATCATCCTCAAGCGTCACCCTCGCTTCCCTGCTGGGTCCCTGGCTTGGCACTCCAGATACTCCTCAAGCATCGCCCCACTGGCTGGGTCCCTGGCTTGGCACCTGCTGAAGCTTCCCGATTCTTCACCATCCCCAGTTGGTGAGAATACTGCTTCGGTATTTGCTTCAGCTACTCAATGTGGTCCCTGGTAATAAGGTGGATGATCCCTTAGTGGTGACAGCTTCCCCTCTACCTCCAACCACAACTTTTTTTCCCGGCCGCCATAACCGTTACTTCTGGTTGGACTGCAAGCCACAGTCCCAACCCTACTCTGCTCTCTTGCTTCTGGATAGGCCTTTAGACAGCCTAGCAGCCAGATGTACCCAGGATAGGCCCAAACTCCAGCCTAGCAACCCGGGCAGCTCAACACACAATCACCCAGACAGCCGTCCAGGTGGCACAGAACCCAGATCACCTGACTTCACCCAAATATATAGGTTCACTGAGCAGGCTAAGGGGCCCAAGAAAACCCCTGCCTATTGGCTGAGACACCCCATATACTCCTAATCTCTCCTTACATTGCCCTTGTCTTATCTAATGTCAGCAGGTACCCGGCCATCCGGCGACAGAAGAGAGAGGTGCAGCAATTCCAGACTTAGGGTGAAATCAATTGGTCCCTAACAATTGGCCAGTGCAACTATACCTGGCAGGTAAATTTAGGAGCAACCCTGCCTAAACATCAGATTGCTACACGCTCTTTCCAGTTTTAATACATTAACAAGGCCCCGGCTTGTTGTGTTTATAATAGTTTAGGTATCAGTCAAATGTCCCCAAATCCTGTCATTTATTTTTTAATATGAGAATCAAACTGAAAGTGCTACTGGACTGTGGCTGTGACTGTGGACTGTCATATCTGAACAGCTAACACTGGAAAAAAGGAGATGGTTCATGTTATGTAAGATACATTGTAAAAGTGCACTGAATATAAATGCTGGTGCCAAAACCTAAAATGCAGCATGCACAAAAAGTGAAACTGAAGTCGAAAATTATAGTTTTAAAAAAAACTATATTTTTATATATAATTGTATTATATTTGACTTTTTAATTAATATCATGAATTTAAATAATAATGATGTTATTGTCATTGTCCAAGAAAAGCTCAAGAAAAATGCATCCCCTTAAATTCTATGTATGTCTTCACATTGGTCCGTTGCGCTACAGTTGTGGTGTTAAAAATCTTGTTTGTTGCATTTTTGGTCAGTTAAACCAAAAACGTACCTCCCCGTTGAAATGCATTGAAAAGACAGCAAGAACGCATCAATAACGTGTTACGTTTTTTTAATGTAGTTTTTGAGCCACGTGATCTATGAAAAAACACACCATAGGCACAGTAAAAACGTGGTAAAATTGCAGCAAAATCTCTGCAAAATTGCGCGCGTTTTCGAAGCCAATATTTGCACCTTTGTCTTTTTCGGCAAAATGACAAAAATATGTTTTGGCTGCTGAAATTTAGATGCAACTCTCTTCTCTTCATAAATTGTAAATATTGTTCTTTGGTAGTGTGTTCTCTTATTTTGCTTCCATAACTATAAGGGTGCTTTCACACTCCCCCAATGTGGTTTGGCTGCAGCGTGGGAGCAGTACAGCGTAACCATGGTTTTCAAGCATGTTACCTCCAGCTTCCCATAGACTTCTATTATGTCCTGCATTTTGGAGTATTTTCTCAAAGTGAACCAAAAGACCTGCATACTGCATCTTTGGTATGCTTTCAGAAAATGCACCAAAAAGGCCAGATATAATAGAAGTCTATGGGAAAGCATGGGTACACTGCGCCGCACCTGTGCTGTAGCCAAACCGCAGTGGGGCAATGTGGATGCACCTTAGGACCATAAGCATGTTATGGTAGATATGACTATAAGATGAGTCCCTTTGTCCTCCCTATGTTTTAATATGATATCAACCATAATATTCCCATGAAGCAATCGCTTACCTCTACAGGTACACCAGACTCTATCAATGCGATTGTTACATAGGCTGATAGAGAAATGTCATCTTCCACTCCTCCCTGGAACATAGAGATTACAACATTAATATTCACAATATAAACAAATCTGAAAATTCATTAAGGGCTCATGTACACTACAGCTTCTAAACTTAAGTTTAGGAACTTTTGGCTTTTTTTGTGCCAAAGCTCCTTAACTCAACTCCATAACAGCCTATGTGTCCATGCACGCATATTGTAGGCCTTTACAAGAGTTTAGAAGCTGCTGCGGTCAGTGGAGATTCAACCTCCCTCAACCTCCCTCTCCTGAACGTGGAAGATTTGTGTTCAGGATAGGAACGTTTTGACCACCAGCCGCAAAACGTGTCAGTCGTGGTAAAATTGTGGCGCAACTTCCTGGGTTTTGCCGCGGCTGGAGGTCAACTTAGTCTATGTGTACATGAGCCCTAAGGAAAGCAGGCTGAAGATGTAAATCACTGGTCAGTGGAATGATTGATCAGTAAGTTTTTAAACCCTCCAGCATTTTACAAAAATTGCATATTTCAGTTTTTGGTTCATGCTGGGAAACTAAACCACATTACAGTTTCTTATATTTCTGGGGAAACTGGTTGATGTGAACGTAGGCTTTAGTTCCAATACCTGTACACCTGTTATGGCCTTTTAGAAGGGAGTCTAATACTCTGTTGTATTATTTTGAAGAAGGCTACAACAAGAGTTGTGGGAGCCTCCTGAACTTTAAGACACCCAAGACAGTAAGACCCCTTTCACACTGGGGCGGTTTTCAGGCTCTTTAGCGCTAGAAATAGCCTCTGCAAAGCGCCTAAAAACTGCCTCCATTCATTCCAGTGTGTCTTTTTACACCGGGGTGGTGCGCTTGCAGGACTTTCCTGAAAAGTCCTGCAAGCAGCATCTTTTGGGCAGGTTGGGAGCACTGTATTTAGCGCTCTCAAAATGCCCTGCCCATTGAAATGAATGGGCAGTGCTTTCAAAGCACTGCAAAATGGAAGTTTTTAACCTTTTTTTGGGGTTAAAAGCACCCGGCTAGTGGCTGAAACAGCGCTAAAACAGCTCTAAAGCACCGCTAAAACGAGTGTGTGAAAGCAACCAAAAGAAGCCCACCAGACTGCTTAAATAAGTAAAATATTCCTGATCCTAAAATAGAGAGACTTTAAATATACAGCACCCAACCAGAAATGAGAGCAAAACAAATCTGCCCTCTCTTTTCCAGGTAACTACAGCTTCCCTAGCTGCAGTGGAGGCTGGTGCTCAATATTTTGATGGCAGGAGATGGATGGGAATGTGGCGATTCCCCCCGCCGGCGCACGGGAGACAGACGGGAATGTGGTGGCCCCCCCGTGCGGGAGATGGATGGGAATGCGAGGCCCCCCCACACGGGAAATGGATGGGAATGCGGCAGCAATCAGAGGCCACCTTACCTTAGGAAGGAGGCAGATCAGGCAGACATGGATCCAGGCTGCAGCTCCTCGCTCCAGGCCATTGCTAATACTCCAGATCAAACAGGAAGTGGGTCCTGACTCCTGTCTGAGACCCCAATTGGCCAGGAGTCCTAAGACTCCTGGCCAATTGGGTCTTAGGAACTGCTTCCTGATTGGCCGGGAGGAGAATCAGGAAGACTGGCGGGAGGGCCCGTGGATCCCAGAATCCCTTGGAGAGGTTGGGTAACCCTTGTTTCAGCTCCCCATGCACCTCCTATGTCTAAGTCACCCAGTGCCTCTAATAGGGGCACAGGGTGACCGAGAACCCCAGTCTGATCTGTACTAATCAGACTCACTGTACAACCAAAATGGAATGCTGTATATATGTGTAGCGCCGTAACCCCTGGGGGGGGCTATGATTTTCTGGGTTTACTAATTACCTCCTCCGCCTTGTAGCTCGTCGTTTTTGTCTAGGGGTTCCCAGGGTTAGTACCCAGTAACTGTGGAGACTGACACGCAAAGTCCCTTTGAGTATTTTTATTTGCATAAAACGTTGAACAAAACACAGTCTCTCAGTTGGGAATAGAGGGCAAGGGTATAGAAGCTCAGGCACTTGGAACTTGCTGACACTTAAAGCGGGACTGTACTGAAAAAAAAATTTTTTAAAAGCCAGCAGCTACAAATACTGCAGCTGCTGACTTTTAAAAAATGGACACTTACCTGTCCCTGGTTCCAGCGGTGTCGGCAGCAGAGGCCGATCGCTCGCTCGTCTCTCTGCTGTAGCCGGCACCATTCTCGGTGAGGGAATCAGGAAGTGGCTTCACTTCCTGATTCCCTACTGCGCATGCGCGAGTCGCGCGGCGCAATGAGAATCTTCAGCGCTGTCTGCCAGGACACGTGTGTGTCCCGGCAGACAGCGTGCCGGGACAGGAACTTGCGTAAACTCCCACGGGAGTTTATGCCGGAAGTGGGTGCAGATACCTGTCTTAGACAGGTATCTGCAGCCCCCTCCCCCCTGAAAGGTGCCAAATGTGACACCGGAGGGGGGGGAGGGTTCCGAAAAGCGGGAGTTCCACTTTAGGGTGGAATCCCGCTTTAAATAAATGTCTCTCTATAGATGATCCAGGGAGTAGCCACTCGCAACTGGATAACTCACTGTTGGATAAACCCATGTTTGTAGATCTAGCAGCCAACAAGTGATCTCAGCTTAGCAAAGTCTCTGCCACAGACTTGGTTGGGAAACTTTAGATAGACACAAAAGTCTCTCACAGGAACTTAGTTGCAACTGAAGGTTAGGTTAGGAACTTTTCCTATGGTACCAGTATCTTTCAGCCAATCCGGCGATACTGTAGGAAATGCTGATTCAACTAGTGTCCATACATCTCAGCTTCCAGGCTCTTACCGAGCAGCCAGCCTTGTGCGTGGCCCTCCTCCAAAGAGTCCTCCCCTGGTCCCATGTAGAGTTGCTGGGCCTCTCCAATCCTGAGACGTCACCGGAACACTTCAGCATTCTCCTTCAGTTACTGTGCCTCGAACTAGCCATTTCCGAGGCACGGAAACGGATGGATCCCTACCCCAGACCATGAGGGCTGGTTAGGAGAACCAGGATCATGGAGTCAGCAGACACTCCAGCAGATTACCTCCTCCGCCTTGTAGCTCGTCCTTCTTGTCTAGGGGTTCCCAGGGTTAGTGCCCAGTAACTGTGGAGACTGATACGCAAAGTCCCTTTGAGTATTTTTATTTGCATAAAACGTTGAACAAAAAACACAGTCTCTCAGTTGGGAATAGAGGGCAAGGGTATAGAAGCTCAGGCACTTGGAACTTGCTGACAATTAAATAAATGTCTCTCTCTAGATGATCCAGGGAGTAGCCACTCGCAACTGGATAACTCACTGTTGTGCCCACTGATTGGCTCCGGGGAAAGATTGGTACGCAATGTGTCCAACCAGACTGCGTTCTCAGCCTGTCACAGGTGCTCAACTCACCTATGACCAAGCAGAACCTTAATACAGCCCAGCCAAACTGATTCCAAAGTATAACCTAGAACAATTAACCCCAAACTCAATTACAGTTCTGGGAAAAACTAAATTTGCAGGCATAGCGCACACTTTGAAAAAGTGCCGGCGCTACATATGTATATATATATATATATATATATATATAATATCATTTTGTACACTTTGCTGGGTCATTTGGGGTGTGGCTGTATTCCATTGTTCTATTGTGTCTGTCTGCCTTGGATATTATGGGATGTGTAAGTGTGTTTGCTGTGAGGAGGGAGGGATGGAGGGGGATTCCTCCAACAGCTCTCCCTGCTGATAGGACAGTCTACCCTGCCCGGAATGCAAAGGGGGGGGGATTGTCCTGAGTATTACCTGTGTTTTCAATAAACAGTTCATGGTGAGCAACCAAACGAGTATTGTCTTGTTTGTGGTTGTCAGCGGTTGGAATATACGATACCTATATTGAGACTGGAAGGAAGCAATGTATGCCGAAATCACTCAAGCGGAGTGTGGGACATTTTGTTACAAAGACAATAGCGAATATTAATTCGCTATTGTCACACAAGTGGGTCGGCACGGGGTGCAGTGCTCTGCCCCCTGAGCCCACCCTTTTTTTAAGCCAATTAGAGCCTCATGCTCTAATCATGTGCTTCAAAGAAAAAACCTCATTGGAATCCAATGCGCCTGGCGCCCCACATGTAGATTAGGGGGCCGGACGCATGAATGGGGGGGCGGCATCCGAGCGCCCACTATGGACGGGCCGCTACTGCCTAGCAGACGGATCTGCTTCGACAGTCTGTAAAAATCCCGGTACTTCCAGGTATGAGAAAGCAAGGGAGATGCCACCAGTCGCCTCTCAATATAGCCCATGGGGCCTGAGTGGGCAATCAGTGAGGAAAGTAAACAACTCATGGGATTCTATCACATACGACATGTAGTCATTTACTTCCATGTATTTCTAACAAACTTTACTGTACCTTCAAGTCACTATGAAAGAGTTTTCCCACATTTCTGAAGCACCCACTTTCCTTGCGGTGCTCTCGTAGCCAGTTGAACGATTCTTTCAAGTGTCCTTCATCAATGAAGATGTATGGGCGAGCATTGCTGAAAGATTTCACTACGAAAGCTGTCAGCCTGAAATAAAGTTGAATAACAAATAATGAAAAAGAGATAATGTTTTGAATTTTGGCTGTTATAAACTGTGGCTATATAGGGATTTGGGATAAAGCATGTCTTATGATACAATACCATTTTAATGCATACAGTATTTGGTAATCAGTTCTGCAGATAAAACAGATGAATAATTACAATCCAGCACAGCTTTACATTAGGGTTGATTTATTGAAGTGGGAGAGTACAAATTCTAGTTCAGCTGTGCATGGTAGCCAATCAGCTTGTTCAATTAGGCTTTGAAAAAAAAAAGAAAACCTGGAAGCTGATTGGTTTCTATGCAGAGCTGCACCAGATTTTGTACCCTCCAATTTTAGTAAATCAACCCCATTGCATCAGTAGAGGATTGTTCAAGGTGTGGGGGCTTATTATATTTATTATATAATCCATGCTGCTGATTTCCTGCAACCCTTTAGCAGCCACTTCTTGTCTACATGCACGCACTCCAGCAAAAGGATGGCTGCCTGGCATTTTTCAGGGCAGGATCGTCAGGTATTATTTTAATGAAGAGAAAAACAGAGCAACAGGCGCCTCTTAGTAAGACTGTTAATATTTAATAGCAAATTAGCATTAAAACACTCACATGTAAAGACATTGTTGTCAAGCGCATGGGGAGTCCATTGTTGGCCATATATGCATTCTGGATGGAGATTAGCTGTGTTCCTCTGTGCTGTTGGCGTGCCGGTCCACAGTGCACTTCCGGAATTCGAACGGGATCCACAACGAGGCTTGGAGTGTGGCCAAACAGTCACATGGAGGGCTGGGGTGCCGAGTTCAAAGTATTGGTTGTACTGCCGTAAAGCGATGCGTTTCTGAGCATGCGCCGTAAAGCTCTCGTTGCTCTGTTTTTCTCTCTTACATATTGGAGTGGCTTCGACTCCCCCTGCAAGGCTGCCCTACTACACAGACTGTACATTTTCACACAGAGCCTTATTGGCTCAAAGGGCGTTTTGATGAACTTGCATTGTGTTCTTCTCCCATACTGTGACCTGCGCTGCTATCCATTATTGTTTTTTCTTTTGTATTATTTTAATGAAAGCTACTGATTTAAAAAAATATTGAAAATGACTTTTAACATTACATTAACATGATAAATAATAAAGAATTTAATTGATTATGTGTATATCTAGCTCAATAACAAGCTTCACCTTCTCCTAAGTATCAAAGATTTAGACATTTTAAATTGGAAACCTTTAGAATCCCAATTAGAATCCCCTTCCAGATAAAACGTAAAGCGGACCTTCAGTAATTTTTTCAACTTTCCATCTATTAAATCTTCTGCCCTTAACTTTGGATAGTAAAACCTTTTTTTTCTACCAGTAAATCCCTTATACAGCCCACTTCCTGTTTCTTGTCTGGTCATTATCCTAGGCTTATGACATCACGCACAGCTCTCTCTCTCACCCACAAATGCACACAAGGAGACACTCCTCAATACTTATGCAAAAAAAATACAACACTACACTCCCAATCGCAACCTCTGATCTAACAACCAAAACCTCCTCCTCATCCCCAAGTCCCGGTACAAATCAAGGGGAGAACAAAGATTTGCAGTCCAAGGACAACGTCTATGAAACGCCCTACCTACGAACATCCGCTTAGAAAAAGACCATCGGACCTTCAGGAAAAAACTCAAGACCCACCTCTTCTAAGAAGGAATCAACACAGGTCGGATCAAGCGCCTCAAGGCTATTCAGTTCGCAGTTGCAGCGATATACAAATCATTCATTCATTCATTCACTCGCATGAGCATTTGCCAGGAAGGGAGGGGGGATGAGTCATAAGAGGGCCAATGAGAGCTGCAGAGCTGGAGGTGTGCCTCTGTGTGTCTGTGTAAATCCAGGAAGTGAACAGGCAAAGCTTCAGCTGCCCACATTTAAAATGATTGCAGCCAGACTCAATGGAGGGAGATTTCTAGATTTCTGCAGCATATTTGGCAAGTACAGAATCACAGTATATATAGAA
This sequence comes from Lithobates sylvaticus, assembly GCA_028564925.1. NCBI lineage: Eukaryota > Metazoa > Chordata > Amphibia > Anura > Ranidae > Lithobates > Lithobates sylvaticus. The sequence goes on along the minus strand of CM053036.1, from coordinate 23,311,055 downwards.
TAATATGCAAAGTGGTTGGAGGGAAGCTTCAGAATGGCAAAGATGTTTTTTTTACAAATTATGTGAGCAGACTGCAGTTCCTCTTTAAGTATTTTTTTTTATTCAGCCGAAAAAAAAAAAAAGTTCAGATCCCCACATCAACAGAAACAATGTGTGGTGTAGGGATCTCCCTTGCTGCTCTATTTGTATTCTGACAAGGGAGATCCTCCCACCTGAATACACAGATCATCGCTCGCAGCCATTGGCTGCAAGAGCTGATCGAATGCTTCTTTCCACCACGACCATTTGACAGAAGCTGGTCATTAAGTCCCTTTTACAACAACGGTCCGACGGACCTGTTTTATGGGACAATCCGACCCTGTGTATGCTCCATCGGACAAATGTTCGCTGTGCTTGCTCTCAAACTTTCCGGCAACAAATGTCCGATGAAGGATAATCTGATCGTGTGTACACAAGTACATAGGAATAAAGTACAAACGCGCATGCTCAGAACCAATGCTAAAGATCAGACAACAATAGCAGAAGTTGCCCAAACGGTGGCGGTAATGATCTGAAAAACCAAGGGATTTGGTAAAGTTGGCTGAAAATGTTCTCCTGTGTGTATGCAGAACAAGTTCACGGCCAACGCCCTTCGGACCAAAATCCACAGAAAAGTCCGATGGAAGTGCGGTTGTGTGTTTGAGGCTTTAGACCAGGGGTCTCAAACTGGCGGCCCTCCAGCTGTTGCGAAACTACAAGTCCCATCATGCCTCTGTCTGTGGGAGTCATGCTTGTAACTGTCAGCCTTGCAATGCCTCATGGGACTTGTAGTTTTGCAACAGCTGGAGGGCCGCCAGTTTGATACCCCTGCTTTAGACTGACTTCTGTTGAACAGACAGCAGTACACAAGGACCGAAAGTCATTTTCAGTCCATGTATACCCTGCTTTAATGCCAAAAAAAGGCCTTCATGGCTTTGAAGTTCATGTACTTCCATACTTCTAGCTATTGCAAACAGTTTTCTTCCACCACTAATGCCCCGTACACACGGTCCGAAATTCCGACCACAAAATCCGTCAGATTTTTTCCGACGGATTTTGTCCGACACTGGTGTTGCATACACACGGTCGGACAAAGTTGTCGGAAAATCCAATCATTCTGAACGTGGTGACGTTCGCTGCGTACGATGGAACTACGTAGAGGCTAGTAGCCAATAGCTTTGGTCTCGTAATTTGATCTGAGCATGTGTGGCACATTGTCCATTGGAATTCTCTACACACGATCGGAAAAAGTCAGATCCGACTTTGTCGTCGGAAAATTTGAGACTAGGATCTCCATTTTTTTTCCGGCGGAAATTCCGACAGAAAAATTCCGATGGAGCCCACACACGGCCGGATTTTCAGACAACATGGTCCGATCGGACATTTTCTGTCGGAATTTCCGACCGTGTGTACGGGGCATTAAACTGCACATTTGTTTGAGTAAAGCTTTTTTTGACTTTGTCATATTTTTGGCATTGCTTGCTTGGAGTTTGCATTCAGAAATCCTTCATTATTTGATCCATAATACCACATATAAATAATGCATAATAAAGATAATAACTCACCATGTGTTACCCTCTGGATCACTCGATCCAAATGCACTATATGACCCGTCATTATGTTTGAATGTCAGCTCTCTCTGATATCCTATATAAAATAAAGTAATTACATTCAGTACAGCTATTCACTATTTTAGTTTTTTTAGCTATTATGATAAAAGACAAAAAAATCTAAGCAAACAACACACAAAATGAATCGTTCTCTGCTATATTTTTTTATTGTTGGGAGCCTCAATAGTCCATTTTATAGCCAACTGACTTGTTGGCTAGCTTTAAAGAGTGCTGGGGACCTTTTGTAATAACCAACTTTTATCAATACTTTGACACAAACAATGGTCCTCATTCCCCATTCATAAAGGGGGCTTGAAAAAGAATGTCTGTAAAGCCCAAATCCATTGGTCAGGTTCTTCCTGACGGTTGAAACAACTAATGTGTGTAGGCGGTGGCCTAGTATGAGTGAGGTATTGATATTCCTGGATCTGTCATAGAATTACATCCTCCTCCTCTGGTGCCAATGTGAAGTGAATGTGCCGTACAGATAGCCTTTGTTCTGGTCGTGGCTGCTACTTGTCTGATGGTTTCACACAGAACACTCAATGGGTGGCAAAACACTGGGGTGGGAATTAAGGAGCACCCAGTACAAACATTCATGAAACAAAAATGTCAAACCAAAGTGTTTATTAAACAAAGGTATCAAATAAAGCCAATCCTCCTCAGGGCTGAAACTGTAGGTAAGAATGGACTTGAGTTTAGAGGACTTATGCAAGCCCTTGATCTAAACTGTCAAACCTGGAAATGTTGCAGACACCAATGAACACTTTAATTCAACCTGTTTTTTACATAGTAGATGAGGTTGAAAAAAGACATAAGTCCATCAAGTCCAAGCAATGTGTGTGATTATATGTCAGTATTACATCGTATATCCCTGTATGTTGTGGTCGTTCAAGTGCTTATCTAATAGTTTTTTGAAACTATTGATGCTCCCCCGTTGAGACCACCACCTGTGAAAGAAAATTCCACATCCTTGCCGCTCTTACAGTGAACCCTCTACATAGTTTAAGGTTAAACCTCTTTTCTTCTAATTTTAATGAGTGGCCACGCGTCTTGTTAAACTCCCTTCCACGAAAAAGTTGTATCCCTATCGTGGGGTCACCAGTACGGTATTTGTATATCCCCTCTCAAGCGTCTCTTCTCCAGAGAGAATACGTTCAGTGCTCGCAAACCTTTCCTCATAACTAATATCCTCCAGACCCTTTATTAGCTTTGTTGCCCTTCTTTGTATTCGCTCCATTTCCAGTACATCCTTCCTGAGGACTAGGGATGAGCCGAACACCCACAGTTTGGTTCGCATCCAGAAAATGTGAACGGACTGAAAGTTCGCGCAAACATTCGAACACCGTTAAAGTCTATGGGACTGCAAATTTTAAAGGCTAATATGCAAGTTATTGTCCTCAAAAGGGTTTGGGGACCCGGGTCCTGCCCCAGGGGACATGTATCAATGCAAAAGAAATTTTTAAAAAATGTCCGTTTTTCCGGGAGCAGTGATTTTATTGATGCTTAAAGTGAAAAAATAAAAAAGTGAAATATTCCTTTAAATATCGTACCTGGGGGGTGTCTATAGTATGCCTGTAAAGTGGCACATGTTTCCCGTGCTTAGAACAGTCCCTGCACAAAATTACATTTTTAAAGGAATAAAAGTAATTTAAAACTGCTGGTCGTTTTAATGTAATGTCGGGTCCCGGCAATATGGATGAAAATCAGTGAGACAAACGGCATGGGTACCCTCCCCCCCAGTTCATTACCAGGCCCTTTGGGTCTTGTATGGATATTAAGGGGAACACCGCACCCAAATTAAAAAAAAGAAAAGGCGTTGGGCCCCCAGGTCCTATATACTCTGAACAGCAGTATACAGGCAGTGCAAACAAGATTGTAGGTTTGTTCTTATGTAGAATCTGTTTGTAATTTGGAACAGGTACATTTTGTAAGTGTAGCTCCAGACAAAAAATCTATTTTAAAGCTTTTTGGAAAACATAGGGAAGGGTTATCATCACCCCTGTAACATTTGTTTTGCTGTCTGTGCCCCTGTTGAGAAGATTTCACCTCACTTTCTGTCCCAATGACAATTGGATTTTAACAATTTGGTTTTTTTAAGGGAAACAAGGATTGGTGATAAATCAGTGGAGGAGACACCCTTTTCCCATATTAACTTTTACAGGAGAGAATTTCCCTTCCTAGGGGTAGATTTCCTCTCACTTCCTGTTGTCTCCTTCCGTTTGTAAGTAGGAGTCGTTTGTAAGTTGGATGTTTGAAAGTAGGGGTCTGCCCTATATACTCTGCATAAAATTGGGCTTTAGGCACTGGTGCAACCCCTCACAGATTCTGTTGTTGAGCGCAGGAACGAGCCCTGCTGTGAAATATTAGATTTTAAAATTGTAATTACGTGCCCCTGTTAAAAAAGGGCCGAAAAATTGGGCTTTAGGCACTGGTGCTGGTGCCCAGAACCAAAAATTTTCTTAGAAACTATCAACATGAACATTGAGGAAGAATAGGATAGTCACTCGGCATAACAGGATAGTCAGTCAGCATTGGCAGTCTTCAAGGGATCTCACATTCATAAATAAATTATTTGGTTACATCAGCATCAGGCGCTTGGTAGCTTGTGATCCAAGAATGATTCATTTTTATGAAGGCGAGACGATCAACCAAGTCGGTGGACTGATCGGATACAAAGCCTCCAGCAGCACGGAATGTGCATTCCGAAAGTACGCTGGATGCAGGACAGGCCAGTAGCTCAATTGCAAACTGTGCAAGCTTTGGCCAGTGATCCATCCTCAAGACCCAGTAACCCAGTGGATTTTCGGTTGGAAAGGTCTCCAAGTCTGATCTTGCCCCTAGGTATTCCTGCACCATGTACAACAGACGCTGGCGATGGTTGCTGGAACCGATCATACCTTGGGGCTGCGGACTAAAAAATTGTCTGAACGCATCGGTCAGACGGCCACTTACTCCACCGCTCCTTCTGTGACTGACCAAAGTCTCAGCAACACGATGTCCAGGACCAGGAATTTGTACCCTCATAGGCTCTGGAAACGCTTTGTGCAAACCTTTCTGCAAGGCCTCCCAAAGATTTCTCATCCTCTGCTCCTTCTGCGACAGCTGGATAAGTTCCACAACCTTACCCTTGTAACGTAGATCAAGAAGAGTTGCCAGCCAGTAGTGATCCCTCTCCTTCATCACACAAATCCGAGGGTCCTTTTGCAGGCTTTGCAGGGTCAGGGAAGCCATGCAGCGTAGGCATTCGATCCGGAGTCCTCTGGGTCACTAAGGACGACCTGATCCGCAGCCACCTCCTCCCAGCCACGTACAAGTCCATGGGTTTCTGAGGACTGTAAACGATCCCTTGAAGACTGCTGCTGATGCTGAGTGCTAGGCTCCACCTCCATGCTGACACAATCCTCATCCTCCTCCTCTTCCAGTGAGATCGGTGGGCCCACAGGAATACTGTCTGGATAAAGGGGGACTTGAGAGGTAAGGAAGTCCCCCTCTTCCTCCCTCTGTTCTGCCTCAAGTGCGCTGTCCATTATTCCATGCAGCGTGTGCTCCAACAGGTAGACAAGAGGGACAGTATCACTGATGCATGCACTGTCACTGCTTACCATCCTCGTGGCCTCCTAAAATGGTGACAGAACAGTGCATGCATCCTTGATCATGAGCCACTGGCGTGGCGAAAAAAAGCCAAGCTCCCCTGACGCTGTCCTGGTGCTATAGTCGCATAGATACTCATTGATGGCCCTCTGCTGCAGCCACTGCAATTGCCAACGTTGAGTTCCACCTGGTGGGTATGTCACAGATGAGGCGGTTCTTGAGCAGGTTGCATTCCTTTTGAAGGTCAGCCAGCTGGGCACTGGCATATGACTGGCGGAAATGCCCACAGACTTTCCTGGGCTGCCTGAGGATATCCTGTAAGCTTGGGTACCTGCACAAGAACCGCTGCACCACCAAATTAAGAACGTGAGCCAAACAGGGCACATGGGTGAAGTGTCCCTGTCAGAGGGCGGAGAGGAGGTTGGTGCCATTGTCGCAAACCACCATCCCTGGCTGAAGCTGGCATGGCATCAACCACCTCTTAGGCTGACAGAACAGTGCATGCATCCTTGATCATGAGCCACTGGCGTGGCGAAAAAAAGCCAAGCTCCCCCGACGCTGTCCTGGTGCTATAGTCGCATATATACTCATTGATGGCCCTCTGCTGCAGCCACTGCAATTGCCAATGTTGAGTTCCACCTGGTGGGTATGTCACAGATGAGGCAGTTCTTGAGCAGGTTGCATTCCTTTTGAAGGTCAGCCAGCTGGGCACTGGCATATGACCGGCGGAAATGCCCACAGACTTTCCTAGGCTGCCTGAGGATATCCTGTAAGCTTGGGTACCTGCACAACCAAATTAAGAACGTGAGCCAAACAGGGCACATGGGTGAAGTGTCCCTGTCAGAGGGCGGAGAGGAGGTTGGTGCCATTGTCGCAAACCACCATCCCTGGCTGAAGCTGGCATGGCATCAACCACCTCTTAGCCTGCCCCTGCAGAGCTGACAGAATCTCTGTCCCAGTATGGCTCCTGTCCGCCAAGCAGACCAACTCAAGCACCGCAAGGCATCTTTTTGCCTAAGTACTTGCGTAGCCTTTAGAACGCCTACAGAGCACCGCTGGTTCTAAAGACAAATCTGCCCAGGAAGAGGCCATAGAGGAAGAAGAGGAGGGGGTGGAGGAGAGAGGTGTGGCAGAATTACCACTACCAGCATTTTGGAGGCATGGTGGTGGAACAAGCTCCAACAATAATGCACCCTGTCCTGCATCCTTCCCAGCTGCCAGCAGGGTTGGCCAGTGCGCCGTGAAAGAAAGGTAACGTCCCTGTCTATGCCTACTGGACCATGAGTCAGTGGTAATATGCACCTTACCACTGACCGCCCTGTCCAACGAGGCCAAGATATTGCCTTCCACTTGCCGGTAGAGAGCCGGAATTGCCTTATGAGAAAAAAATTGGCATTTGGGAACCTGCCACTGAGGTACCGCACATTCTACAAATTCTCGAAAGGGGTGCAGAGTCTACCAGCTGAAAAGGCAGCAGTTGGAGTGATAGCAATTTAGCCAAACTAGCATTCAGCCACTGAGCATGTGGATGGATGGGACCAAATTTATTTTGCCGGTTTAGCAACTGGGGTAGGGAAATTTGCCTGCTACAATCAGACGTTGCTGTAGCGATAGCAGATTGCCCACAATTACTTGGCACACCTAATTCTGCACCTTCATTTCTGTCTGTGCTGGTTTCTGAGAGGACTGAAGGTATAGTGGGGTTGGACATCCCAGCTGATGAGGAGCAAGGAAAGGTCCGCCTTGTTCTTTGGTGTGGGTCTTTTAAGTACTGTTGCCAATCGACTGCAGGGGAGCTCGACATATGTCTGGTCAAGCATGTGGTACCCAAGCGGCTGCTGTTTTGGCTACGCTTTATACGCTTCAGACATATGTTGCAAACAGCAACAGGGCGATCTGCTGCACACATCTCAGAAAAGGCCCACACCAAAGAACTTTTGGAAAAACGTGCAGAGTCAGCAGCGCCCTGCACATGCGGAGCTCTGCGGTGTGATTCACTCGGTTGGCTGCCATTAAGCTGGCCCCTGGAGGGCATCCTGCCTCGTTGGAGATGTGCCTCCTCCTCCTCTCTTCTATCAGTCACCCACGTAGAATCCCCTCCCTCCTCGCCACTGGAGCAAACCTGTCAGTATGCTGCAGCTGGGGGAACATGACTGCCAGTTTGTCCTTCTTGAGCACCCCCTCTTCTCTCTGGGCTCACATTACTACCTTCATCCTCAACCTGGGTACCATCATCAGAGCCTTCAAAACGCTGCACATCGTCCTGCAGCATGTACCCTACACTGTGGTCGAACAGTTCGGGGGACTCCTCAGGGCATTATGGTGGGGCTAGGGAAAGAGTGACTGATGACATTGAGCCGATGGAAGAGGCCGCTTTGGCAGCTGCATTGGCAGTGAAAGTCTTCTCTGACTCTTACGAGGAGACAAGTTACGGACAGGTATTTGCCTATTGGTTCTGACTGTCTGCCACCCTTGCAATAAGGCTGCATAGACAAACAATCAGCCTGATAGACGCCTATCTGACTTGTCTGACTAACAATTGTAGAGCTTGCATTTATATACCCTTTCACAAGCCTATCTCAGCCATCTGTCCTAAATATGATTGGTCGCTAAGATCTATGTCAATGTAACCAACCATAAATCTGACACCTGTTCTACAACCAGATAAACTTAATTACTCCCAGAATTCCTATATGTTCATTGAAAAGATTTATAACTGCTTTTGTCCAATTAAAGACACCTGTGTAGAGACCGTCTGGCACCCAGCTGTGTTATCAAACTCTCCTTATCTTTATAAGATTTAACTTAAATTCAAGGGTGACAGATTTATGATTTTGGGAGAATGGACTTTCAATAACCCCACCAGATGTGTTATATGTCTCACTATATGTATGTATTTTAACAGTTTTAATGAGGGCACAAACAGACCTTTCTTTGACCTTGTCAAACTTAATTTAATGTTCTTTACATAACTTTCCCGTATTCCACCTAATTATTTTAACCACCTGTTTTTCATATCTTTGACGGTGCTTATCTTATCAGCTATATTTCACTTCTGTCAAAAGTTCTCTCTTCTTCTAATTAGTAACTCTGTGATTTATATGCATTTCAAGACTCTAAACAATTCTATATAACTTGAATGTGTTCTAATGAACTTTCACCCAGTAAACTATCTTAATAAAAATATCAGAAAGAAGCAGAGGGGTCATCTAAAGTTCAACATTTAAAAAAGAAGACGTTCTTTATATTTTAGAATAACATACAATAGTGTACATTAATGAAAATGTAATAACTATTGCTTTACTATCGAATAATAATATTGATAAGACCACTACTATATAATAATAATAATAATAAAATATATGCAAATCAATATGAATAATATGAAATACATTGGCTAATATGAGATTCTACAACAGCAGACAAAGTACCCTGAGCCTGGGTGACAGAGGATGAGGAGGATGAGGACGGCTTGGTCATCCACTCTACCAACTTTTCTGCATCTTGTGGCTCAACACGGCCAGCTGCCGAAAAAAAGGACAAGCGTGCCCAATGGCCACGTGCTGAGGATGCACCGTGTCCACGAGCAGCACTGTATGCTGTAGACACAGAGCCTGCTTGTCCTCTTTTAGTGGACTGTGAGCGTCTGCCTCTCCTTGGTGGCCTTCCAGACATACTGTACAATTAGATTAGAAAAACAACGACTGAAGTTTACTAAAAACAGTACACCAGGAATGGCCTACAATAAGGTATAGGCTTGGCTGGACTACAATGCTGTGGATATATATTTTATGAACTGCAGCTCAGTGAGTCACCTGCCTGGCTGAAAGGGTCTTTTAACACGCACTCAAGGAATGGCCTACAGTCAGGTATAGGCTTGACTAGACATAATATATATATATATATATATATATATATATATACACACACACACACACAAGCCTGTATATATTATATATATATATTAAATGCACTGCAGCTCAATGAGTCACCTGCTTGGCTGAAGTATATTAGAAACAATACACCAGGAATGGTCTGCAGTGAGATGAAGCTAAACTGTATACAATATATAATATATATATATATATATATATATATATATATATATATATATATATATATATATATATATATATACACACACAATACACTGAAGCTATCTAAGTGTCTCACCTGCCTGCCTGAAGTATATTAGCAACAGAACTCCAGGAATTGCCTGCCTGCTGAAACTAACACGGCAAACGTGCAGGCGGCCTTATATAGTTTGGGGTGTGTACTTAACCCCCTTAGCCATAATTGCCCACAGGCACCCTGCCTTTGGCCAATTATGGCTCTCTTCGCTGATGTCGCTGTGATTGGCCAAAGCATGCGGGTCATAGTGCATGCTTGGCCAATCGTCAGCCAGCAATGCACTGTGATGACACAGTGCATTATGGGCCATGACGCGCCGCTCGAATTTGGCGCGAACGGCCCATAATGTTCGAAATTCGGTGAACAAGCAAACGGACGATGTTCGACTAGAACAGGCAGCCCATCCCTACTGAGAACTGGTGCCCAAAACTGGACAGCATACTCTAGGTGTGGCCGGACCAGAGTCTTGTAGAGTGGGATAATTATCGCTTTATCACTGGAGTTAATCCCCCTTTTAACGCATGGCAATATTCTTTTTGCTTTGTTAGCAGCAGCTTGGCATTGCATGCCATTGCTGAGCCTATCATCTATTAGGACCCCCAGGTTCTTTTCCATCCTAGATTCCCCCAGAGGTTCTCCCCCCAGTGTATAAATATGATTTCTTATTTTTGCCACCCAAATGCATTATTTTACATTTTTCTACATTAAACCTCATTTGCCATGTAGTTGCCCACCCCATTAATTTGTTCAGATCTTCTTGCAAGGTTTACACATCCTGCGGAGAAGTTATTGCCCTGAACTGTTTACCCCATCCTCCAGGTCATTTATGAACAAATTAAAAAGGATTGATCCCAGCACAGAACCCTGTGGGACCCCACTACCCACCCCTGACCATTCCGAGTGTTCCCCATTTATCACCACCCTCTGAACTCGCCCTTGTAGCCAGTTTTCAATCCATGTACTCACCCTATGGTCCATGCCAACGGACCTTATTTTGTACAGTAAACATTTATGGGGAACTGTGTCAAACGCTTTTGCAAAATCCAGATAGACCACGTATACAGGCCTTCCTTTATCTAGATGGCAACTCACCCCTCATAGAAGGTTAATAGATTGGTTTGGAAAGAACAATTCTTCATGAACACATGCTGATTACTGCTTATGATACAGTTTTTATTACTAAAATCTTGTATATAGTCCCTTATCATCCCCTCCAAGAGCTTGCATACTATTGATGTTAGGCTAACTGGTCTGTAATTCCCAGGGATCTATTTTGGGCCCTTTTTTAAATATTGGTGCTACATTGGCTTTTCTACAATCAGCTGGTACCATTCCAGTCAGTAGACTGTAAGTAAAAATTAGGAACAATGGTCTGGCAATTACTTGACTGAGTTCCCCAAGTACCCTCGGGTGCAAACCATCTGGTCCCGGTGATTTATTAATGTTAGGTTTCCCAAGTCTAATTTTGATTCTGTCCCCTGTTAATCATGGCGGTGCTTACTGTGGTGTGTCATGAGGATAAACACTGCAGTTTTGGTTACTGAAGCCCCCCTATTCTCTTATGAAGACTGAGGAGAAGAATAAATTCAATACCTTCGCCATCTCCCCATCCTTTGTAACCAGATGTCCTTCCTCATTCTTTATGGGGCCAATATGGTCTGTCCTCCCTTTTTTACTGTTTACATACTTAAAGAATTTATTGGGATTTTTTTTGCTCTCCTCCGCTATTTCGTGTTGTATCTTAGCCGCCCTAAAAACACCCTTACATTTCTTGTTGCATTCTTTATAAAGTCTGAATGCTGATGATAATCCCTCAACCTTGTATTTTTTGAAGGCCTTCTCCTTTGCTTTTATATGCATTTTTACATTGGAGTTAAGCCATCCAGGACTTTTGTTCGCTCTTTTAAATTTCCCAATGGGATACATTGGCTAATGCCCTTATTTAATATGCTCTTAAAGCAAACCCATCTCTCCTCCATGTTCTTTATTCCTAAGATTTTATCCCAATCTATATCCTCTAGCAAGGTTCGTAGTTTAGGGAAGTTGGCTCTTTTTAAATTCAGTGTCTTTGTATAACCCTTATATTTCCTATTTGTGTGATTTTTAGCCAATTGACCTGTGATCGCCGTTTCCTAAATTGCCCCGTATTTCCACATTCGTGATCAGGTCTGTATTATTGGTAGTCAGTAGATCCAGTAACGCTTTAGTTCTAGCATCTACCATCTGGCCCATGAAATTGTCTCGCAAGACATTTAGGAACTGGCGAGCGTGGTGCCCTCCGCCCAGTCTATGTCTGGATAGTTAAAATCCCCCCATTATGATAACACTTCCCATCCTTGCTGCTAATCCAAATTGTGATAGGAGATCCGTCCCCCCCTCCTCCCCCAGGTTAGGGGGCTATAGCATACTCCCAGTATTATTTTCCCCTTAGCTTCATCGCTTTGGAGTTCTACCCATAAGGATTCCACCTCCTCCCTAGCTCCCTTAGTGATTTTATCTCTCACATTCACTTGCACATTATTCTTGATATATAGGCATACCCTTCCCCCCTTTTTTACCCTCTCTATCCCTGCAATAAAGGGTATACCCTTGAATGGTTGCCAGCCAATCATGAGAGCTGTTGAACCAGGTCTCTGAAATTCCCACAAAATCCAGATCCTCCTCGTACAACAGTATCTCTAGTTCACCCATCTTGTCCGCCAGGCTCCTGGCATTTGTGAAAATGCTACGTAGTTTAGACCGGTCGCATACTATCCTCTTATTGGGTGTTCCGAGATTGCAACTAGGACTTGTTACTATACTTAGCTTGGGTTTATGTGCTTTGGTCAACCTACCACTAATGCCCCCAATACTACCCTCTGGAATATGTTCTGCGCTGAATATCTCTACCTCTGGACCCTCCCCCCCCATCGCCTATGTTTAATCAGGTTGAGAGGTTATACATCTCTTGGATAAAAAGAATATAGAAAACAAGTTGGTTGTCATAATCAAACCTGGGTTATGATTTACCAAGATGACAATGATCAAACCATTGTGGTTTGATCTTATATGCCCACTGGCAACAGATTACACCATACAAGCAACAAACAAAGACGGGTGCTGGTAAGAAAAGTCAGCTGGCTAGTAGACATGTGCATTAGTTTTTCGTCCGAATGCATTTTTGTCCGAATTTCTGGTATTTTCTTTATCGTTTTAACATACGATAACAAACGTGTAGAATCCGAAAACCGAAAGATCCGACATAAACAAATGCTTTATTTTCATTTTCGTTGCGACAACAGTTAGATATAGATAGGAGATTTGACATGACGCTGACAATAGCGATCTTTGTCCATCGAACCTGTGGTCGAATGCGCCTAACCTTAGCTCTATTAGTCCAAGATTATTCTACATAGAGAGAAAAGATTCAACATTATAGAGACATTAGCAAAAAAAGTTGAATGTGCGTAACCTAACTCTATTAGTCCACGATTATTTGACATAGAGAGAAAAGGTTTGACATGAAGATTCAACGAAGCAGTCGCCGCGAGCGGACATTTATGGTCAAATGCTCTGCCCATGGGCTATAGAAGAAGTCTAATGTTGGTTGACTAGTAATAATAATTAATAAATCTAATTATTACTAGTGTCATACAACATTAGAATTCTACTATAGCTTCGACCAGAAATGTACGATTGGGGCATTGTACAGTTTAGCTGCTCCATCGAATCTTCTTAGAACATTCGACAGACCCCATAAGCCTTCAATGACAGATTCGACCTTAATTATTTGGGATTTTCAGACGAATGCATTTTTTAACGAAACAAAATAAATAAAAACGAATTTCGGGAGTAACTAAATAAATGTATTTTTCGGATGAAAACGAAATGCCGAAACAAAATATTTAAATGTGGACATGTCTACTGGCTAGTACTGTAAAGTTGGTACCTTAAACATACATTGGAGAAGTTGCCGTAGGTGATTGCACCCAGGGCTGGTGCAAGGATTTTTGACACCCTAGACCAGGGGTCTTCAAACTACAGCCCTCCAGTAGTTCAGGAACTACAATTCCCATCATGCCTAGTCATGTCTGTGAATGTCAGAGTTTTACAATGCCTCATGGGATGTGTAGTTCTGCAACAGCTGGAGGGCCGTGGTTTGAGGATCCCTCCCCCAGACAAAACCCCCTTTGCCCTGCTCATGTATACCCCAACTTTTTAATGAAGCGCCTATCAAATGCAGCCTCATCAGCGCCCATTAAAGAATGTTTGCTTACTTGCATTTATTCGGGAGTTGGGACACAGACACAGTCCTCTGCCGCCGCTGTGCCTCTGACACTATGTGCAAACAGAGCTGCGACTGCCTGCTGATGCAGAGACGTAGTTGCTTGCTGCAGAGAGAAGAGAGTAGGAACACCAGTGGCCGGGTGCCCTAGGCAGCAGTGCGCCCTAGGCGGCTGCCTAGTTTGCCTAGTGGTAGCACCAGCCCTGATTGCACCCAAACAGTAAAATTCTATGTAGATGATCACACCTATTTTCATCATAGTGAGTGATGAAGCCACCTGTTCAGTTTTTGCACAGCTAAACTTTATCAACCCTTCAAAGCAAGCTCCTCTGTGAGCTCCAGTGTGCTGCCAGCAAGTTCAGCATGGAGAATGGAAAATTGCAGCTCTCCTATCCCGTCACTTTACACTGAACCTGGAAGTGCTCAGCTCTCAGTCCAAGCTGTCAGACTCCTGGCTTGGTTGCCTGGTAAGTTATAGTTTGGGGTTCTATGTCAGTCGTTTAAGGTGTAAAAGAGGATACAGAAGGTGAAAGAGTTTATAATCTATTTGGGTATCTGAGGGAGGATACTGGACGCACAACTTACAGGTCATCAGAGAATCAAGTAGTAATATTGAAGATGATCTGTGTATATTCCACCACTCCAAGACACCCCATGAAAAGCTCCTGAGGCATGTGGGCCCATTAAAAAGGCATATATGCCTATGTAGAGATCTAAAGATCACATCTTACTACTAATGAAGCATGTATTCCTCATTAAATGTGTTTATGGTTTTAAGGGTTACATTTTTTTAGTTGATTTGGCCATTCAGATGTAATAAACATATTTTAACAGCTCCCCCTCTGATTCCCTCAATTTCTATGATTAAGCCCAGGATTGAATGAAACGCACTAGAGACGTGGTCTCAGGTGGGAGGTTTTGCAGTAAGCGTTGTGTGTCCTTTCTGCATCCTCATTAAACCTACTGGACCTTTTAAATGTCATCATTGTGGGATCTGATTCTTTCAGTAAAATTTTAAGTGGTTCTAAAGGCTCAACGTTTTTTACCTTCATGAATTCTATGCATGAAGGTGAAAAACCTTCTCTACAGCAGCCCCCCTAAAACTTACCTGAGCCCCAACGCAATGTAGGGATGTGCATGAGAGCCTCGACTCTCCAGGGGATATCCCACCTCATTGGTTGAGACAGCAGCGGGAGCCATTTCTATGAATCACAGCCAGTAAACCAATGAGGACAGAGGAGGTGGACATGCAGAGCAGAGGCTTGAGTGCGAGCCTGCTTGGGTGCCCCCTCAACAAGCTGCTTGCTCTGGGGGCACTCGGCAAGAGGAAGGGGCCAGGAGCACCAGCAGGGGATCTGAGAAGAGGAGGATCAGGGCTGCTCTGTGCAAAACCACTGCACAGTGCAGATGAGTGTGACATGTTTGTTATTTAAAAAAAATAAAAAAAAATTGCCTTTAATATCACTTGAGGTGAAAAGATTTGATATATTTTTCTTATATTGTAATATGTGAACAAGGTAAATATATGGAGGGGCCTATTACTGGGACCATGTTTGGTCAGCAGATATTAACAATAATGTTTAGACTCTCAATGCAAATGTTAAAATAACAATTTTGGATAGATATTTTATCATTCGTAATGAGTAGCTCACCACTATTGAGAAATGTGATGGCTTTGCTCTTGATCCCATCAGTCAGCTGATGAGTCTTCTCCAGATACTGCAGAATGAAGATGTTGGGGGCAAAGCGGACCATGTTCTGCTCTCCACACCCATATGGCATGGCCAGGAGCCGGTCCAGGTTTTCCAGGGCTGTGCTCATCAGATCTCCTATTAAAGAGAAAAATCATAGAAATATAGAAAAGTGATGACAGAAAAAGACAGAGTAGTCCATCAAGTCTGTCCATTATTTTTTGTTTGTTTGTTTTATTTATTTATGTAGCCATGGTGTTAGCACTACTTACAAACAATATTTTTCCCTAGTTGTAGCCCAAAACTTGGCAAAACAGGCAAAGTCTCCCTTGGCTTTTACGGTTGCTAGGGGTGATGGCCAGCAGGTTAACTGTGAAGGCATATCTCAGTGAGACCTCCAAATGTAGCCATGGTGTTAGCACTACTGACAAACAATCTGCCAAATCACCCCACTGCCAGACTTCATACATCCTTCCCAGAGACAATGAACAGTCTTTTGCAAGCTTTATTTTTTCTTGTTTTATTGGGGGGCACAACTTGGATAGGAATAAGTATATGGGATGCCCATGGAATTAATCATTGCCATCATATTTAAAGAATTCAGTACACTTTGAACAAAGTTAGAGCCTGAAGATTGAATGTGCATGTTAGATTAAGTATAAATCTTCTCCTGCATCTCCATGAAGACTATTACTCCTCCTGCATCTCCACGCAGACTACTGTTCCTTAGAGTTCTCCATCCGTCAACGCGTGAGGGACAGAAATATCACTTTTGACTGTGTAAAAACAATGGTCTTAGATCTCTTCACCTCCTGCCCAAACTTGCTTCCTCCTATGCAGACTTGATTCCTCCTACACAAACTTGTAGTTGCCAATTGAAGTATGACACATCCTCTTCTATTGGGTAGTATGAACTCACTCTGAATAAGCCCCTCTACTGGCTCTGATGGCTTGCTGCTACTGAGTCTGAGGCCTGCAGAACGTCTCCCCAGAGGCCTAGTAGTTTAAAAGCCTGTCTTCTAGGAAATTGACTACTGCTCCCAGCCAGCCCAACCTGCAAACCAAGTGCCCCCGGCCACAATGATTTGACACAGATCCCCACAGTCTGTTCTCTGATCCAGGACTTCTCACCACCCACTGTGTGCATGATAAAGACTCTGCTAATGACCGTGTAGAAGCAGAGTTCCCTCACAGATTCCCTGGCACCTCCAGCCATCCACTGCGGTAACACTCACCGACCTTCCAGCCCTGAGTCCTTGATGAGGAACTTGTCCAGACCATGCGTTCCGACAGCTTCTCCTGCCCCTCTGCTCCAGGAGTTCCCTGCCACTGACCGTGTGGTGACAGAGACATTGCAAATGACCGTGTAGGGGCAATGTTCCCTCACAGCTCTACATGGGTCTCCTCCTGTGATCTGTACACCCCCCCCCGATGGGGGGTGTCCTCCTGCGGCTGTCTAGCACTCCATTACTCACTTCACCCAGCCGACTTCTAATGATAGTAGTTAAAATGTTCTGTATGGAATACTAATGTGCTAAGTACAAGAAGAACTGATGGACAAATCTTATTTTCAAAAATGTCTAAGTATAGGAAGAACTAAAAGCCTCACTACTGTTGACAACATCACTAGTGTACTACCAATGTATAAAAAGATCTAAAGGCCACAACATATTACTAGTGTAGTATCTACAGTGGTGTGAAAAAGTGTTTGCCCCCTTCCTCATTTCCTGTTCCTTTGCATGTTTGTCACACTTAAGTGTTTCGGAACATCAAACCAATTTAAACAATAGTCAAGGACAACACAAGTAAACACAAAATGCAATTTGTAAATGAAGGTGTTTATTATTAAAGGTGAAAAAAAATCCAAACCATCATGGCCCTGTGTGAAAAAGTGATTGCCCCCCTTGTTAAAACATACTATAACTGTGGTTGTCCACACCTGAGTTCAATTTCTCTAGCCACACCCAGGCCTGATTATTGCCACACCTGTTCACAATCAAGGCATCACTTAAATAGGAGCTGCTTGACACAGTAAGGTCCACCAGAAGATCCTTAAAAGCTACACATCATGCCGAGACCCAAAGAAATTCAGGAACAATTGAGAAAGAAAGTAATTGAGATCTATCAGTCTGGAAAGGGTTATAAAGCCATTTCCAAAGCTTTGGGAATCCAGCGAACCACAGTGAGAGCCATTATCCACAAATGGCGAAGACATGGAACAGTGGTGAACCTTCCCAGGAGTGGCCGGCCGCCTAAAATTACCCCAAGAGCGCAGCGACGACTCATCCAAGAGGTCACAAAAGACCCCACAACAACGTCCAAGGAACTGCAGGCCTCACTTGCCTCAGTTAAGGTCAGCGTTCATGCCTCCACCATCAGGAAAAGACTGGGCAAAAATGGCCTGCATGGCAGAGTTCCAAGGAGAAAACCACTGCTGAGCAAAAAGAACATCAAAGCTCGTCTCAATTTCTCCACAACACATCTTGATGATCCCCAAGACTTTTGGGACAACATTCTGTGGACCGATGAGACAAAAGTGGAACTCTTTGGAAAGTGTGTCTCCAAGTATATCTGGCGTAGAAGGAACACTGCATTTCAGAAAAAGAACATTATACCAACAGTAAAATATGGGGGTGGTAGTGTGATGGTCTGGGGCTGTTTTGCTGCTTCAGGACCTGGAAGACTTGCCGTGATAAAAGGAACTATGAATTCTGCTGTCTACCAAGAGATCCTGAAGGAGAATGTCCGACCATCTGTTCGTGTACTCAAGCTGAAACGAACTTGGGTTCTGCAGCAGGACAATGATCCTAAACACACCAGCAAGTCCACCACCGAATGGCTGAAGAAAAACAAAATGAAGACTTTGGAGTGGCCTAGCCAAAGTCCTGACCTGAATCCTATTGAGATGTTGTGGTATGACCTTAAAAAGGCCGTTCATGCTCGAAAACCCTCTAATGTAACTGAATTAGGACAATTCTGCAAAGATGAGTGGGCCAAAATTCCTCCAGGACGCTGTAAAAGCCTCATTGCACGTTATCGCAAACGCTTGGTTGCAGTTGTTGCTGCTAAGGGTGGCCCAACCAGTTATTAGGTTTAGGGGGCAATCACTTTTTCACACAGGGCCATGATGGTTTGGATTTTTTTTCACCTTTAATAATAAACACCTTCATTTACAAATTGCATTTTGTGTTTACTTGTGTTGTCCTTGAATATTGTTTAAATTGGTTTGATGTTCCGAAACACTTAAGTGTGACAAACATGCAAAGGAACAGGAAATGAGGAAGGGGGCAAACACTTTTTCACACCACTGTATGTATAGAAAGTTCTGATGGCCACTTACAATTACTAGTGTACTATCAAAGAATAGAAAGATGCCAAAGTCTTCTCTTGTATTTAGTGGTGGAAGAACTATGTATCTATGAATAGGAAAAACTAAAGACCACATCCTAATACTAGTGTATTAGTGTGCTAACATTTTAGCACTGAAATCACAAGAGAGGTTTAGGGTTTACATTTACTTTAAGTGATTACATACAACTTACCCACAACGGTTACATAGGCTCTTTCAGAATCTTTTAGAATATTCTCTGGAATTTGCAGAAAGACATTCTCTGTCTTTGATTCTCCTGATGTAAACACACTGGTGTTAGATTCACATAAAGGCAAAACAAGCAAAATACAAACAATGATATAGATCAGTGGTTCTCAACCTTATTGAGCCCAGGTCTCAGTAAATTCTTTTATAACCTTTCATGCTCCAACAGTACAAAAAAAAGTCTATACTTACACAATAAAAGTATGGAAAAGCCAACTATTTATTAATTATCCAGGAGGCTCTGAATGCGGTTGGGTTTCAGCGTGGGGATGAGGGTTCTGGGGGGGGGAGGGGGGGTTAAAGTACTCTACATCAGACTTGATGGCCTTGCAGAGGATGAGGTTCTGGAGGGGGCTGGGGTCTCTCAGGGTCACTGGGGGCTTTGCAGGATACTGTGGAAGGTTAGGAGGCCCTGTGGGATGCTAAGGGCTTTCTAAGGGCTGAGAGCTCTCAGGGGGCCAATGGCACCGTGGAGGAGGTTTAGGGGTACAAGTGGCAAATATGAGAGTTTGGGAGCTATATGGGAATTGGGAGGTATTGTGGAAGGTTAGGCGAACTGCAGATG
This sequence comes from Lithobates sylvaticus, assembly GCA_028564925.1. NCBI lineage: Eukaryota > Metazoa > Chordata > Amphibia > Anura > Ranidae > Lithobates > Lithobates sylvaticus. Next base: position 23,291,587 of record CM053036.1, on the reverse strand, counting down.
GCTGAAAGTCCTGGAGGAGGGAGGCTGTGGCCAGGAAGCTGGCCATTATCCAGTGGTTGAGAACCACTGATATAGGCCATATATGTTATTCATGCTCTGTCTAAAACTTAATTTGTGTGCATGTGTATATAACATAACACATGTAACATACATCAAAGTTTACAAATCCCACTGGGAAGATTCATACTCTATTTGTAGTGGTGATCACTGTCACCTAGAAAGAAAGTGAGGGAAAATCCAAACTTGTTGTCCCCAGAAAAAGAGGTAAGGGTAAACGGGGACACCTTTTCCAATCGTACAATTCTCCATGCACATGGCTGTACAGCATGCAGAGCCCGCATAATGATGTTCCCATTACCCTCGGCTGACATTTATTTTTTTGGGTGGGACGGGGTGTTTATTTTTTCGGTAGTTTTAGTTGATTTAATTCAGAGGTCTGTATTTTTTAAATGTATTATATTTGTGTACTGTCACATTAACTTTTTCATTTTACTTTACTTTTCATCAGTTTTTTATTTGTTGTAAAAGTTTTTATTGATGGCATACAGAATATAACATGAAATGAACAAATGTGGACGCAACCGATATGCAGGTCTTATACAGTATTACAACAGTTTAGTAAATCATACAAATTCAATAATAGTTAATATATTTAAAATGTCTTGTCTACTGAGAGTGGACACCTTGGGAAAAAGATATGTAGACTTTATGGTAGCTGTCCTATGTATTTTGTAGGTATATCTGTAGTATGTGCGTCTCTATTTTGTAAAGGATTAACTTGGTGTTTATGGTAGAATTGCCATGAGGCGAGGTTAATTTGTCTTTGAATGGAGATAGGGGAACAAGGTGGACAAACAGTTTGATTGGTGGCGTCAGAAATTTTAGAATTCATTCTGCATTATATTTTCTGAAAAGAGCGAAGGGGAGGTCAGAATACCGACATAGGGGAAAAGGGGTAGCAAGAAGGGGTTGTAGTCTTTTTTTCTTGTCTCGCTTGGCTTACCACAGCTCTTGATGGGGCATTATCTAAGGAATCTGTGTTATTCGTCTGACGCAGTGAACTGCAACCAACATGACCATAGCTGCGTTACTTCAGAGGGCGCGTCCTTCACCTGATGAAGCAGTTCCTCCATTTCTGCGGTTTTATTAATATGGCGGAACAAATCCTCTAGGGATGGGGGTTTTGGGGATCTTGCTTGGGATGCACATATTTGCTGCCGTGACCACGTGCTTGGCTAAAGAGCATATGTATGTACGTTTCAGCCGTGATTGGTGGTGTAACAAGAATTGTGCTGGAGTGTATTCCAGCGACTAGGTAGTTATCTGGTGGATGAGTCTCTGTACCTCCTTCCAAAAAGGTTGGAGTTTAGGGCATGACCACCATATGTGCAATATTAATCCAATCTCTGTTTCACATCTCCAACAGTGCAGAGACATTTCTGGGTAGATTTGATGAAGTTTGAGGGGTGTTCTATACCATTTTGATAGTAATTTCAATGCATTTTCTTGTGTGTAAATATTTAATGAGCCCTTATGGATAATTGTGTGAATGGTTTTCCAGTCATTATCTGAAAGGTTTATGGAGAGATCTTTTTGCCATTTACTGTTAGCCCAGTTATTTATGGGGTTCTAGTCTGAAAACAGTAGGGCATATGTGTAGGATATGAGATGTCTCTGTGGATCTGTTTTTAAACACATTTCTTCAAAGGGGGTATGTAGTCTTGACCAGTCCAAGGTATGTGCATTAGTGTCGAGAAAATGATTAATTTGCAGATATGTCCAATAGGGGAGTATTTAATTTAGCTGTTAAGTTGGTATAGGAGAGGGGGAGGTTTTTCTCAAAGAAGTGTTCAGCTTTAACATTAGCGTGTGGCCATATCTCTTTCAAAAAGGATGTCTGCATACCCGGGGTAAATTCAGTGTTGAATCTGAGAGGGGTCATCGGTCCTATGATCAATGAGATTTTGTGTTTGGTGCATGTGTCAAAAGGCGGGGAGCGTTGGGTGAATTAACGGGTTGGAAGTATGTATTAACGGGACATATTTAGAAAAAAACACAGGGTTTGAGCAAGTGGGATAGAAGCAATGGAGTTTTCCAATTGGACCCAATCTTTTGTCTTGGAGTGTATATTCCAGTCGATGATTATAGTTAAGTGGCAAGCTTGTTGATATTTTCTGATATCTGGTAGGCCTAAGCCTCCCTTGAGTTTAGGGATGGTGAGTCTCGCATAACTCAGTCTGGGTCACAGTGTGCCCCAAATAAAATCTGTACATGCTTTACGGTAAGTTGTGAAAAAGGCAGGTGGGTGTTTGATCGGGACTGTCTGGAATAGGTATAGTATCCTCAGTAGAATATTCATCTTTACTATGGCAGCTCTGCCAAACCAGGAAAAAACTCCTACAGGCCATTTTTTTAAGTCTTGAATTATATTCTGTAGTAAGGGCAGGTGATTCGCAGAGTATAGATCCTCTAGGGAGGAAGTTAGTTGAATGCCTAAGTATGTAAGTTTGCGGTTATTCCATTTAAACGGGAAGCTATTTTGGCATTGTGTGCATTGCTCCGGGGGTAGGGTGATATTTAAGGCATTGGACTTCGCAAAGTTGATCTGGAGATTCGATATCAGTTTAAAGTGGTCAAGATTTTTAAGAAGGTTTGGGATGGTTGTCAGAGGTTATCATATGAAGAGGAGTATGTCATCTGCAAAAGCAGCTATTTTATATGTGCGCCTATTTATTTCTATCCCCTTAATGTCTGGGTTTGCTCTAAGTAGTGGTTCCAGCGTAAGAACAAAAATTAGAGGGGAAAGGGGGCATCCCTGGCGAGTTCCATTCGAAATGGAGAAGGCATCCGATAGGTGGCCGTTGACACGAACTCTCGCCATGGGAGTGGAGTATAACGTGAGGATAAGATTAAGCATTCGGGCAGGAAGGCCAATGGTTTTTAGAGTTTCTGTCATGTAATCCCAGGCCACTCTATCGAATGCCTTCTCTGCGTCCAGGGATAAGAGAAACCCCCTACATTGGTTGGAAGTGAGCCAATGGTGGATATTAATTGCTTTGAGAGTATTATCTCTCGCCTCTCTACCAGGGATAAATACCACCTGGTCAAGGTGGATAAGGTCAGGGAGCAATATTTTGGCATACCGCTTAAGGTCTACGTTTACTAATGAGATCTGGTCTGTAATTTGTTACTAGGGAGGAATCTTTTCCCGGCTTGGGAATAACCGTTATGTGGGCCGTCAGTAAATCACGTGGGGGTGTTGTGGGTAATGCACAAGTGTCAAAGGTCGATATAAAAATAGGGGTCAATATATATGCGTAGGTTTAAGTTAGTTTCAATGCAAGCGCCGCTTCTTCCTTAGTCAGGGGTTTTTCTAGATCGTGATAAGACGATTCCGAGATGGGGGTAGGGCTATATTGTTTTAGTAATTCAGTGATCAATCGTTTCCTCTTGGTTTTATCTTTAGTTGTGTCCGACACGGGTAGGTGGTATAGTTTGGAATAATATGTAACAAACTGTTTGGCTATATCTAGTGTGGAGTTTAATTTGCGACCCGCTGTATCTGTGAGGGAGTGTATCATAGTATTGGCTTTTATAGATTGTAGGGCTCTTGCCAGTACCTTGCTGGCTTTGTTGCCATATTTATAAAAGTTTTTTTGTGTAAGGATGTATTTGCGTCAAATTTGTTTTCCCAATAATTCCAACATCTAGTGCTTGAGTGTGTTTGTGCGTTTTTTTTCCGGATGTCATATCCGATTGGCAAGGTCATTAAAATGTTTGTTTTTCTTTTTTCCGTTTAGCTGCCGATGCAATAAGTACTCCCCTTATTACACATTTATGGGCTTCCCAATTTACAAGAGGTGACGTATCAACTGCTTTATTTTCTGCGAAATATTGTTTAATGCAGCGTTCAACTTCTACAGTGATAGACGGATCCGTGAGTAGGGAGGGAGCTAGTCCCCACGATCGAGAGCTAGGATACGTTTCAGGGAATGCTATATTTATTGGGTGGTGATCTGAGTGAAACATTGGGTCAATGGATGAGCGTTGGAGGCTGAGAAGATCGTTTTGCGAAATGAAGAGATAGTCTATTCTTGAATATTTATTGTGTGGTGCAAAAAAGAAAGTATAGTCTTTACCGTCAGGGTATAAGGTGCGCCATGTGTCATGAAGCAATAGGATTTGGAGTTGAGTTTTTATAGCTCTTAGAGTGGCGTATGAGAGAGAGGAGATTCCGTTGGAGGTATCAAGCAGAGGGTTTAGGGGGACATTAAAATCTCCTCCTAATATTAGGGTGCCTTCTTGGAACACTGTCAATGACTGTATGATCTCAAGGAAGAAGGTTACCTGTCCGTTGTTTGGGGCATAAGTTTTGCCAATGTAAGTTTTCTTCCTTTACAGGATCCTTTCAGGAAAAGCCTTTATCGTCATTCATTGTGTCAGTAATCTGGAAAGGGCAGTGTTTAGCCAGTATAATGGATACCCCTTTTGATTTAGATTCTGAGTTCGTTGAGTGGTAAGCAGTGGGATAGTAATGAGCCGAACACCCCCGGGTTCGGTTCGAACCAGAACCTTCGAACGGACCGAAAGTTCGCGCGAATTTTCGAACCCTATACGTTATAATGGACGCGAACGTTCGAAATCAAAAGTGCTAATTACAACGGCCAATATGCATGTTAATGTCATAAAACAGGTTTGGGGACCCGGGTCCTGCCCCAGGGGACATATATCAATGCAAAAAGAACTTTTAAAAACTAACGTTTTTTCGGGAGCAGTCATTTTAATGATGGATAAAGTGAAAAAAAAAAAAAAAAGTGAAATTTTCCTTTAAATATGGTACCTGGGGGGTGTCTAAAGTATGCCTGTGAAGTGGCATGTGTTTCCCGTGTTTAGAACTGTCCTTGCACAAAATGACATTTGTAAAGGAAAAAAAGAAGCCATTTAAAACCACTTGCGGCTTTAGGTTTGATCTTAAGTAGAATCTGAACAGGTACATTATGAAGTGTAGCTCCATCCCAAAAAAATCTATTTTTAAGCTTTTTGGAGAACATAGGGAGGGGTTATCACCCCTGTAACATTTGCTGTCTTTGCACATCTGTTCAGAACATGTCACCTCACTTTCCGTCCCAATGACAAATGTTTTTGGAAAAGTGGGGTTTTAATTGAAACAAGGATTGGTGATAAAGTATCAGTAGAGAGGAGATACCTTTTTCCCAAATTAAATCTAACAGGATAGAATTTCCCTTCCTAGGGGTAGATTTCCTCTCACTTCCTGTTTTCTCTTTCCATTTGCAAGTAGGAGTCGTTTGTAAGTTGGATGTTTGAAAGTAGGGGCCTGGCGTATATACTCTGCAGAAATTTGCCCTATTAGATGTTGGTGTAGCCACAAGACTGGGGGCACAGGAATGGGCCCTGCTGTGAGTTAATAGATCAAGATTTGTAATTGCATGCACCTGTTGAACAGGGCAGAAAAATTGGGGGGGGTGGTGGTGGTGGTGGTGGACGGTTTTGCCACAAGACTGTAAGCTCTCACAGTTACTCTTGGTGGGCGCAGGAATGGGCCCTGCTGTGAGTTATTAGATCAAGATTTGTAATTGCAAGCACCTGATGAACAGGGCAGAAAAATTGGGCCTTTGGCGGTGGTGGTGGACGGTGTTGCCACAAGACTGTAGGCCCTCATAGTTACTCTTGGTGGGCGCAGGAATGGGCCCTGCTGTGAGTTATTAGATCAAGATTTGTAATTGCAAGCACCTGATGAACAGGGCAGAAAAATTGGGCCTTTGGCGGTGGTGGTGGACGGTGTTGCCACAAGACTGTAGGCCCTCATAGTTACTCTTGGTGGGCGCAGGAATGGGCCCTGCTGTGAGTTATTAGATCAAGATTTGTAATTGCAAGCCCTGATGAACAGGGCAGAAAAATTGGGCCTTTGGCGGTGGTGGTGGACGGTGTTGCCACAAGACTGCAGGCCCTCATAGTTACTCTTGGTGGGCGCAGGAATGGGCCCTGCTGTGAACTATTAGATCAAGATTTGTAATTACCCGCCCCTGTTAAACAGGGGCTGAAAAATTGTGCCTTAGGCACTGGTGCTGGTGCCACAACACTGCAACCCCTCACAGAGACTGTACTTGGAGCACAGCAGTCACACGTGTTGCGAAGCATTTTTAAAAAAATTGTAAGTACACGCCCCTGTTAAACAGGGGCTGAAAAATTGTGCCTTAGGCACTGGTGCTGGTGCCACAACACTGCAACCGGCCCTCACAGATACTGTACTTGGAGCACAGCAGTCACACGTGTTGCGAAGCATTTTTTTTAAAAAATTGTAAGTACACGCCCCTGTTAAACAGGGGCTGAAAAATTGTGCCTTAGGCACTGGTGCTGGTGCCACAACACTGCAACCCGGCCCTCACAGATACTGTACTTGGAGCACAGCAGTCACACGTGTTGCGAAGCATTTTTTTAAAAAATTGTAAGTACACGCCCCTGTTAAACAGGGGCTGAAAAATTGTGCCTTAGGCACTGGTGCTGGTGCCACAACACTGCAACACGGCCCTCACAGAGACTGTACTTGGAGCACAGCAGTCATACGTGTTGCGAAGCATTTTTTTTAAAAAATTGTAAGTACACGCCCCTGTTAAACAGGGGCTGAAAAATTGTGCCTTAGGCACTGGTGCTGGTGCCACAACACTGCAACACGGCCCTCACAGAGACTGTACTTGGAGCACAGCAGTCACACGTGTTGCGAAGCATTTTTTTAAAAAATTGTAAGTACACGCCCCTGTTAAACAGGGGCTGAAAAATTGTGCCTTAGGCACTGGTGTGGTGGCATGGATCATTGAGGAGGAGGAAGAGGATAGTCAGTGAACATAAGAGGACAGTCACTCAGCATCAGCATAGGCAGTCTTGAAGGGATGTGACATTAAAAATTATTCGGTTATATCCGCCTCAGGTGCCTGGTAGCTGGTGGTGATCCAAGACTGATTCATTTTGATGAATGTCAGTCGATCAACCGAGGCGGTGGACAGGCGCACCCTATGATCAGTCACAAATCCTCCAGCAGCACTGAATGTGCGTTCGGAAAGAACGCTGGAGGCAGGACAGGCCAGTAGCTCAATTGCATACTGTGCAAGCTCTGGCCAGTGATCCATCCTCAGGACCCAGTAAGCCAGAGGATTTTCGGTGGGAAAGGTGTCCAAGTCTGACCTTGCCCCAAGGTATTCCTGCACCATGTATATCAGACGCTGGCGATGGTTGCTGGAACCGATCATACCTTGGGGCTGCGGACTAAAAAATTGTCTGAACGCATCGGTCAGACGTCCACCTTCCCCACCGCTCCTTCTGCCACTGACCGAAGCCTCAGCAACTCGTCGCCCAGGACCAGGAGTTTGTAGCCTCCCAGTTTCTGGGAACGCGTTGCACAGACCTTTCTGCAAGGCCTCCCTGAGATGTCTCATCCTCTGCTCCCTCTGCGACGGCAAGATAAGGTCCGCAACCTTACCCTTGTACCGCGGATCAAGGAGAGTGGCCAGCCAGTAATGGTCCCTCTCCTTGATCCGAAGAACACGAGGATCCTTCCGCAGGCTTTGCAGGATCAGGGAGGCCATGCAGCGTAGGTTAGCTGAGGCATTCGGTCCGGAGTCTTCTGGGTCACTGAGGATGACATGATCGCCAGCCACCTCCTCCCAGCCACGTACAAGTCCACTGGCTTGTTGGGACTGTACATCATCCCTAAAAGACTGCTGCTGCTGATGCTGAGTGCCAGGCTCCACCTCCATGCTCACACAATCCTCCCTCCTCCTCCTCCTCCTCCTCCTCATCCTCTTCCTGTGTGATGGGTGGGACAGAAGGAACACTGTCCGGATAAAGGGGGCCTTGAGAGGCAAGGAAGTCCTCCTCTTCCTGCCTCTGTTCTGCCTCAAGTGCCCTGTCCATTATCCCACGCAGCGTATGCTCCAACAGGTGGACAAGAGGGACAGTGTCACTGATGCATGCACTGTCACTGCTCACCATCCTCGTGGCCTCCTCAAATGGTGAGAGGACAGTGCATGCATCCCTGATCATGCTCCACTGACGTGGGGAAAAAAAAAAACCAAGCTCCCCTGACCCTGTCCTGGTGCCGTAGTCGCAAAGGTACTCATTGATGGCCCTCTGCTGCGTGTGCAGTCGCTGCAGCATGGCCAACGTTGAGTTCCACCTGGTGGGCATGTCAGATATTAGGCGGTTCTTGGGCAGGTTCAGCTCCTTTTGCAGCTCAGTCAGCCGAGCACTGGCATTATAAGATCGGCGGAAATGCACACAGACTTTCCTGGCCTGCCTCAGGACATCCTGTAAGCCTGGGAACCTGCCCAAGAACCGCTGCACCACCAGGTTGAGGACGTGAGCCATGCAGGGCACATGGGTGAGCTGCCCCTGTCGCAGGGCGGAGAGGAGGTTGGTGCCATTGTCAGAAACGACCATTCCTGGCTTAAGCTGACGTGGCGTCAACCACCTCTCGGCCTGCCCCTGCAGAGCTGCCAGAACCTCTGGCCCAGTGTGGCTCCTGTCCCCCAAACACACCAGCGCAAGCACGGCATGGCATCTTTTTGCCTGCGTACTTGCGTAGCCCCTTGTACGCCTACGGAGCACCGCTGGTTCCAAGGACAGAGCACTGGAGGAAGAAGAAGAGGAGGGGGTGGAGGAGAGAGGTGTGTCACAACCAGTAGCAGTAGTCGCGTTTTGGAGGCGTGGTGGCGGAACAACCTCCAACACTACTGCACCTTGTCCTGCATCCCTCCCAGCTGCCAATAGAGTGACCCAATGGGCCGTGAAAGAAAGGTACCGTCCCTGTCCATGCCTGCTGGACCATGAGTCAGCGGTAATATGCACCTTACCGCTGACCGCCCTGTCCAGCGAGGCATGGACATTGCCCTCCACATGCCGGTAGAGAGACGGAATCGCCTTCCGCGAGAAAAAGTGGCGTTTGGGAACCTGCCACTGAGGAACCGCACATTGAACAAACTCACGGAAGGGGGCCGAGTCTACCAACTGAAAAGGCAGCAGTTGAAGTGCTAGCAATTTAGCAAGGCTAGCATTCAACCGCTGGGCATGTGGATGGCTGGGAGTGTACTTCTTTCTACGGTCCAGCAGCTGGGGCAGGGAAATTTGCCTGCTGCATTCGGACGTCGGTGTACTGCAAGTACTTGGTTGTGACACACCGAATTCTACACCTTCAGTCCTCTCAGAGCAGCTTTCAGAGAGGACTGAAGGTGTAGTGGGGATGGAGATCCCAGCTGAGGAGGAGCAAGGAGAGGTCCGCTTAGTTCTTTGGTGTGGGTCTTTTATGTGTGCCTGCCAACGAGCTGCAGGGCAGGTCGCCATATGTCTGGTCATGCTTGTCGTGCCCAAGCGGCTGATGTTTTGGCCACGCGAGATACGCTTGAGACAAATATTGCAAATAGCAGTGGTGCGATCTGCTGCACTCGTCTCAAAAAAGGCCCACACCAAAGAACTTTTCTGATAACGTGCAGAGGCAGCGCCCTGCACAGGCGGAGCTCTGCGGTGTTGTACAGTTGCTGTGCTGGCCTCTACCTGGCCTCCAGGGGGCATCCTGCCTCGTTGGACATGTGACGCCGCATCCTCCTCCTCCTCGTCCTCCTCCTCATCCTCTCTCCCTTGAGGCACCCACGTGGAGTCAGTGACCTCATCATCCCCTCCCTCTTCACCACTAGAGCAAACCTGGCAGTAAGCTGCAGCTGGTGGAACTGTACTGCCAGATTCCTCAAGCTGGGTATCGTCATCCGAGCCTTCGAATCGTTGGGCATCCTCCTGGAGCATGTACCCAACACTGTGCTCAAAGAGTTCGGGGGACTCCTCAGGAGGACATGGTGGGTCTAGGGAAGGGGTGGCTGATGATGCTCTGTCAGTACCCTGAGCCTGGGGTGAGAGAGGATGAGGAGGATGAGGAGGGCTTGGTCATCCATTCTACCAAGCCTTCAGCATGATGCGGCTCCACATGTCCAGCTGCCGAAAACAAAGACGCGCGTGTCCCATGGCCACGTGCTGATGACGATGCACGACCACGTCCACGTCCACGGCCACGTCCACTAGAAACAGAGCCTGCCTGCCCTGTGTTCTTGGCTCTGCACGCTCTGCCTCCCCTTGGCGGTCTTCCAGCCATTGTAGTCGGTAGTCCTGTGGGTGCTGCTGAGAAGAAAATATAGGAGCTCTGTGTGATGCCACTAACACACTAGAAGTCCTATGGGTGCTTCTGCAAAGAAAATAGAGGAGCTCTGTGTGATGCCACTAACACACTAGAAGTCCTGTGGGTGCTTCTGCAAAGAAAATAGAGGAGCTCTGTGTGATGCCACTAACACACTAGAAGTCCTGTGGGTGCTTCTGCAAAGAAAATAGAGGAGCTCTGTGTGATGCCACTAACACACTAGAAGTCCTGTGGGTGCTGCTGAGAAGAAATATAGGAGCTCTGTGTGATGCCACTAACACACTAGAAGTCCTATGGGTGCTTCTGCAAAGAAAATAGAGGAGCTCTGTGTGATGCCACTAACACACTAGAAGTCCTGTGGGTGCTTCTGCAAAGAAAATAGAGGAGCTCTGTGTGATGCCACTAACACACTAGAAGTCCTGTGGGTGCTTCTGCAAAGAAAATAGAGGAGCTCTGTGTGATGCCACTAACACACTAGAAGTCCTGTGGGTGCTTCTGAGAAGAATATAGAGGAGCTCTGTGTGATGCCACTAACACACTAGAACACTAGAAGTCCTATGGGTGGTGCTCTGCAAAGAAAATAGAGGAGCTCTGTGTGATGGGACTAACACACTTCAAGTCCTGTAGGTGCTGCTGGGAAGAAAATATAGGAGCTCTGTGTGATGCCACTAACACACTAGAAGTCCTATGGGTGCTTCTGCAAACAAAATAGAGGAGCTGTGTGTGATGGGACTAACACACTAGAAGTCCTGTAGGTGCTTCTGGGAACAAAATAGAGGCTCTGTGTGTGATGCCACTAACACACTAGAAGTCCTATGGGTGCTTCTGCAAACAAAATAGAGGAGCTGTGTGTGATGCCACTAACACACTAGAAGTCCTATGGGTGCTTCTGGGAAGAAAAAAAAATAGAGGAGCTGTGTGTGATGGGACTAACACACTTCAAGTCCTATGGGTGCTTCTGGGAAGAAAATAGGAGCTCTGTGTGATGGGACTAACACACTTCAAGTCCTATAGGTGCTTCTGGGAAGAAAATATAGCTCTCTGTGTGATGGGACTAACACACTTCAAGTCCTAGGTGCTTCTGGGAAGAAAATATAGGTGCTCTGTGTGTGTGATGGGACTAACACACTTCAAGTCCTATAGGTGCTTCTGGGAAGAAAATATAGCTCTGTGTGTGTGATGGGACTAACACACTTCAAGTCCTATAGGTGCTTCTGGGAAGAAAATATAGCTCTGTGTGTGTGATGGGACTAACACACTTCAAGTCCTATAGGTGCTTCTGGGAAAAAAATATAGCTCTGTGTGTGTGATGGGACTAACACACTTCAAGTCCTATAGGTGCTTCTGGGAACAAAATATAGCTCTGTGTGTGTGATGGGACTAACACACTTCAAGTCCTATAGGTGCTTCTGGGAAAAAAATATAGCTCTGTGTGTGTGATGGGACTAACACACTTCAAGTCCTATAGGTGCTTCTGGGAAGAAAATATAGCTCTGTGTGTGATGGGACTAACACACTTCAAGTCCTATAGGTGCTTCTGGGAAAAAAATATAGCTCTGTGTGTGTGATGGGACTAACACACTTCAAGTCCTATAGGTGCTTCTGGGAAAAAATATAGCTCTGTGTGTGTGATGGGACTAACACACTTCAAGTCCTATAGGTGCTTCTGGGAAGAAAATATAGCTCTGTGTGTGTGTGATGGGACTAACACACTTCAAGTCCTATAGGTGCTTCTGGGAACAAAATATAGCTCTGTGTGTGTGATGGGACTAACACACTTCAAGTCCTATAGGTGCTTCTGGGAAAAAAATATAGCTCTGTGTGTGTAATGGGACTAACACACTTCAAGTCCTATAGGTGCTTCTGGGAACAAAATATAGCTCTGTGTGTGTGATGGGACTAACACACTTCAAGTCCTATAGGTGCTTCTGGGAACAAAATATAGCTCTGTGTGTGTGATGGGACTAACACACTTCAAGTCCTATAGGTGCTTCTGGGAACAAAATATAGCTCTGTGTGTGTGATGGGACTAACACACTTCAAGTCCTATAGGTGCTTCTGGGAAGAAAATATAGCTCTCTGTGTGTGTAATGGGACTAACACACTTCAAGTCCTATAGGTGCTTCTGGGAACAAAATATAGCTCTGTGTGTGTGATGGGACTAACACACTTCAAGTCCTATAGGTGCTTCTGGGAACAAAATATAGCTCTCTGTGTGTGTGATGGGACTAACACACTTCAAGTCCTATAGGTGCTTCTGGGAACAAAAATATAGCTCTGTGTGTGTGATGGGACTAACACACTTCAAGTCCTATAGGTGCTTCTGGGAAAAAAATATAGCTCTGTGTGTGTGATGGGACTAACACACTTCAAGTCCTATAGGTGCTTCTGGGAACAAAATATAGCTCTGTGTGTGTGATGGGACTAACACACTTCAAGTCCTATAGGTGCTTCTGGGAAAAAAATATAGCTCTGTGTGTGTGATGGGACTAACACACTTCAAGTCCTATAGGTGCTTCTGGGAAGAAAATATAGCTCTGTGTGTGTGATGGGACTAACACACTTCAAGTCCTATAGGTGCTTCTGGGAACAAAATATAGCTCTGTGTGTGTGATGGGACTAACACACTTCAAGTCCTATAGGTGCTTCTGGGAAAGAAAATATAGCTCTGTGTGTGTGATGGGACTAACACACTTCAAGTCCTATAGGTGCTTCTGGGAAGAAAATATAGCTCTGTGTGTGTGATGGGACTAACACACTTCAAGTCCTATAGGTGCTTCTGGGAACAAAATATAGCTCTGTGTGTGTGATGGGACTAACACACTTCAAGTCCTATAGGTGCTTCTGGGAAAAAAAATATAGGAGCTCTGTGTGTGTAATGGGACGAACACACTTCAAGTCCTATAGGTGCTTCTGGTAAGAAAATATAGAGCTGTGTGTGTGATGGGACGAACACACTTCAAGTCCTATAGGTGCTTCTGGTAAGAAAATATAGAGCTGTGTGTGTGTGATGGGACGAACACACTTCAAGTCCTATAGGTGCTTCTGGGAACAAAATATAGCTCTGTGTGTGTGATGGGACGAACACACTTCAAGTCCTATAGGTGCTTCTGGGAACAAAATATAGGAGCTCTGCCTGCCTGCCACTAACACACTACAAGTCCTATAGGTGCTTCTTGTAACAAAATCTAGGAGCTCTGCCTGCCTGCCACTAACACAATACAAGTCCTATAGGTGCTTCTGGTAACAGCATATAGGAGCTCTGCCTGCCTGGCACGAACACACTACAATTCCTACAGGTGCTTCTGTAACCAAATATAGGAGCTCTTCCTGGCTGCCACGAACACACTGCAAGTCCTATAGGTGCTTCTTGGTAAATCACAAAATATAGAGCTCTGCCTGCCTGCCACGAACACACTACAAGCCCCGCTTTCTCAATCAATCTTTGTAACCGAAGCTAGCTAACTCAATCTCTGTAAGTGAATCGCTCGAACTATCTAAATGCAGCAGATTGTCACAGAATCAGCCGGCTCAATCTGCGCCGGAACAGCATGGGACCGGCGCAGACGGCGTGGAGGCGTTTTATAGGGGGGGGAGTGTACTACAGCCCCTTAGCTGTATTTGGATACAGGCGTCCTGCCTGTAGCCAATTTTGGCTCTTCGAGTTTCCGGGGCTGTGAATGGCCAATCATGCGGGGTCACAGTGCATGCTTGGCCAATCATCAGCCAGCAATGCACTGCGTCGGCCGCGCCGGCCGCAATGCATTGCGGGGCCGCTCGCATCACACGAACGTGATGCGAGCGGCCAAAATAGTTCTGGGCTCGCCGAGCGAGCGAACGCCCGGTGCTCGATGCGAACGTGGGTTCGCTTTTTTTTTTTGTTGCATTGGTAATTTTCCGTGTCCTTACAATGGCGCTGCTTAACATGCCTCGAATGGATTGAACGAAAAAAATTCGTACATTCGTAACTTTTTTTTTTTCGATTCGTAATTTTCCGTGTCTCTTAAAATGTAATAATAGCATACACATTACATAAAATTATGAATTATGCTCCGATTACGAATCTACGAATGTTACGAATGTTACGAAAGTACGAATAAATACGAATGCGTCCGAATTTCGAATAAACGAATAAACGAAAATTAAACTTACGGAAAAATGAATCAACGAAAAAATAACTCTTACGAAAATACGAATCGTTACGAAAACGAACACCGACGACTTACGAATTTACGAATCGTTACGAATCAACGGAAACGAAAAAAACTAAACGAAAATAAACAAATTTTTTTGTTGTGCACATGTCTACATATGACCTTTTATTGCAAGTTTAAAATGTTTCCTTCAATAGGTCTAAGTTATGCAGACTATTGCCATCACATAGGCTTTGTTACTGTTTTGTTGTGACTTCCACCTTAATACACTTCCTTGAAATTCAGGTCTCTGTGTGTCTTTCCTTCCCTCTGGGTATCCAGCGCTTGGGCCCTGCTTACACACCCATAGTCAGTTTACCTAAATTTGCACTGGAAAGGCACTTACATGGGAAATTTTCTATGGTGGGCTATGGTTATTGGGTCCAGAAACAGACAAACACATTACATATTTGTTTTTCTATATCCCCCAGTTATATAATTCACAGTAACTCCTTACCATCTTGGTTACAAAGCAGTAAACTGTAAGACTTTTCTTGTAGGACTCCTCCAGGCTGCAAGTACAAATAAACAAGGTTTAGCTAAAAGAACAAAGGGGACCAAGAGCAAAGATGAGATTGATGTTTGGGGTTGATTTACTAAGGCAAATAGGCTGTGCACTTTGTATAATGTAGTTGCATTCTGCAAGTACAGTTGCCCCAGAGCTTAGTAGATGAGATAAAGCTTCACTTAGCAAAGAATACCCAATCACGTGCTAGGAAAAAAAAAAAACAGCATTTTTGCCCGCACGTGATTGGATGATGGAAGTCGGCAGAGCTTCTGCTCATGTACTATGGTCTGGAGCAACTGCTTTTGCAGAGTTCAACTGTACTTTGCAAAGTGTACTGTCTCTGTGCCTTTAGTAAATCAACCCCATTATGTGCAATAACCCACAGGGGTTGATTTACTAAAGGCAAATCCACTGTACTACAAGTGCACTTGGAAGTGCAGTCGCTGTAGATCTGAGGGGAAGATCTGAAATGAGGGGGAATCCATAAATCATGAATCCATGAATCCAATCATGTGCAAGCAAAAAATGCTGTCCATCTCAATTTTTTTTCTTTTTTCTGCTTTGTTATATATATATATATATAGCGCTGTTGTATAATAGGCAATTCTGCTAGATTGAATACCACCAGAGGGAGCCAAATACCAATGTAAATAGACTTTTTTTTTAATTGTTTAATTATCATCTAAAAGCTAAGCAGGAAGTGACTTAATTATTTACTTAATTATTTACTTTGTGAAAGGACTCCCCTACCCACAATGCCCACTCACCTACCCATGAACACTGAGGATAGAATAGTGGGAACTTGGTCCCCAACCAGGTCACCACAGAGGACTTGTGGGCAGTGTTGGACTATCATGGTACGGTAAGACAGTAGAATGTAAATAAGTAGTAAGTATATACTAAACAAATAAAATAGTTTTATTGATACAAGGATAATGATCAATTACAGAATAAAAACATAGCAAAAGTTCATATATGTCACCACGACAGTTAACCCCGGATTGGGGGGAGTCATAGTGGGACAATTCGTCACAGAACACAGTTCAACTAGTTTCGCGGACAAAGCCGCTTCATCAGGAAAGTATCTGTGGATTTAATTAACAAATGGTCAAAATACCATAACAATAAATGATCATAATAGTATAACCTAATATTTGAGCTGGGTAATTAGCACATAAGGGGGGAAGAAACGAGCAGAACTGCTTACCCTTGCCCCGACAGGTCCTGATTGCATAACCACCAAACGGAGGGGGGTGTCTCCCGCGGCGACTCGGGGGAGCCATAAAGCATGATGGACCAATTCTAAAAAGGTAATTTAACACAATGGATAGATGTAATATGGACCGTCAAGGGTACACAAGGTTAGGCCAGTGAATGGTGAAACAAAGTGAGAGCCAGTGAGTGAAATAGGTGAATGAGGAAATCCTAAAAAAGTGAACAATGGGATGCAAGCAGTGAATAAATTAAAAAAACACTGAAATTAAAGAGTAGTGTAAAAGCGTGAAGAATGGGGGGAAAAGGGGGAAAAAGGAAAAGGAGGGGGGGAAGTAAATGGAGGGTGGGGAGAGGGAAGGGAAGAGGGGAGAGGGGAAAAGAAAAGGCATAGGGGGGTGGGTGGGGGGAGGGGGAAGGGTGGAGTGATGAGTGTGCATTGACCGGTGAAAAATTAGATGGGTGAGACTAAAAAATGTAGAAGTGTGAGAGTGCTAGTGAAGTAAATAAGTGAGAAAAAGGGAGAACAAAGAAAGTATTAGCAGAAGAAAAAGGGGGGACAAGGGGAAAAGGGAGAGAGGTTGTGGAAGGAAAGGGGAAGGAGTGGAGGGACACGGTGCAGGGGGGAAAAAACAAGAAGTGAAAGGAAAAACAAGGCAGTGAGTGGCCATGAGTGAAGGAAAAATGGAGTGAATATAAGTGAAGGAGCCATAGTACCTGGTGGTTATGCAATCAGGACCTGTCGGGGGCCGGGGCAAGGGTAAGCAGTTCTGCTCGTTTCTTCCCCCCTTATGTGCTAATTACCCAGCTCAAATATTAGGTTATACTATTATGATCATTTATTGTTATGGTATTTTGACCATTTGTTAATTAAATCCACAGATACTTTCCTGATGAAGCGGCTTTGTCCGCGAAACTAGTTGAACTGTGTTCTGTGACGAATTGTCCCACTATGACTCCCCCCAATCCGGGGTTAACTGTCGTGGTGACATATATGAACTTTTGCTATGTTTTTATTCTGTAATTGATCATTATCCTTGTATCAATAAAACTATTTTATTTGTTTAGTATATACTTACTACTTATTTACATTCTACTGTCTTACCGTACCGTGATAGTCCAACACTGCCCACAAGTCCTCTGTGGTGACCTGGTTGGGGACCAGGTTCCCACTATTCTATCCTCAAGATTCCTGGATGATGATATAAGCTTACTTATTTCCATGTTGATATTCATTCATAGAGACCACACACAATTTTCGTACCCATGAACACTAGTGGCTGAACTGCATGCTGGGTAGGTAATAAAAGGCCCGGCCATTTTCGGTCTCTTCTGGACATGTGGCCTGCCTGCAGGGATCTGTAAAAAAGTGTTTCGGCCTACATCGTGCGGAGCGGAACAGCAACCACTGAGAGTGTCCTACCATAGTATGCTGGAGAAGTGGGGTGATCGGTTCTGAAGACCCAGAATCTTTGACTGAGCCAAGCAAGGGTCCCGGTCATCTTGCGGAGCAAAGCATCATGACGTTGCTGGCTGAGATAAGGGGTTTCCTGCTTTCCAGGCCTGGTGTGGTGAGAGGGCTGTCGCTCAGAAGTTATTTAACGCACTTAACACACTTAGACTCATCCTACAGAGTTGCTGAGACCTGCAGTTCCACAGAGAGGTCTCATTCGGATAGACTGAGTTCAATCAGGCCTCAAAGCCTATACTTCACTGAGAGTTGGCTGACAGTTAAGAGATACCTACACCGGAGGCATCTACAAGTGGGTTGCATAGCAGGAATTGTTACCACTCATCATTTTATGTTACTTCATTACTTGTTAAACCCTTGGATTACAAACACTGCAGTATAATAGCTAGCAGAAGAAAGAAGATCAGAGACTACACTTCTCACTGGGAGGTTTTGTGTTTCATTTACAGTAGCAAAGGACTGCATCATACCTCAGGAGGAGCTCTTGAGCAATTGCACTGTGCTGTGTTTGATAACCTTGCATTAGTGTGCTTAGTGCGGCGTCAAGGCATTGTCACTCTGGGCATTAGTCCCACTTGGAGACACGCTTGCAGGGGTCATTCAAGAAATCTTTAAGTGTTAATAATTTGTGAATACTCATTACATTATCATATTAAGCTTGTATGTTGATACAGCAATTGTAACCACTGTTTAGACCAGTTTCAGTAAATTTACATTCTGGTTAATTACAATTGGTGTGAGGCTTGTTCATTCTACTAACAGGTGGAACAACAGATGCCCAGGTAACGGTAAAGGTACACTATATGCACATTGTTATTGTGGGGTTGTTCCTTGTTGTTAAGCTTCACACCAACACTGTTACACAGCTGTGTCAAGCTGGTAGAGACAATTTATTTGGGGGTAGGAAAAAGCAGAGTACAGGCCCAATCAATTACCAACAGCTCCTTAGGGGTCAGTGCTACATATATATATATATATATATATATATATATATATTTTTTTTTTTTATATATATATATTTTCATTTATTATTGTATATCATTTTTTTTTTTTCATAAATGTTTTCTTTATATTTTTTCTTATATATTTGTATACATATGGGACACAGAAATAGTTCCACTGACCTCACTCACCCCTATGTTTCACACAGTGAGAGGTCCTATTTTAGGAAGGTCAGTGCTACATTTTAGGGCAACGATTAATCACATGATTCCGGTGTGAAACGCGTCTCCCTTGTTGCTGTCTCCTTTGGTGTGTCACTTTGTTTTATGGATAAAGTATCAAGAATAAAGGACTCATATTTGTATCTTGGTGTGCAGCCATTCCTTCTTTTCAAATCTACAGCGACTGCAATTCCAACTGCATTTGCCTTTAGTAAATAAACCCCACAGTAGCCATTAAGAGTAAATTTTTCTTAGACAAATCTTTGAAATGTTAAATCGAATTAGATACTTTGGTCTACAGCAGTGGTTGCCAACCTTTTCAGACCTCCCGGATCACTGAACTCACAATTTTAAATCCCGTTGGACCTCTAACATGAATACGTTATACACACAATGCTCTGGCTCTCTGCCCCCTCCCCTGGATCACACCGCTTCCTGATACACACAATGCCACCCCTGCCCCCCTCCGCACTCTGCATCACACTGCTACCTTACACAGACTCTTCTTTTGGATCTCACCTCTTTATCCAGCCATGTGCCTGGACTCGGTGCTCCCTCCCAGTCTGTGATCAGTGCTGACATTGAAAGTCCCCTCCTTCTTCACCTCCCCCTCTCTGGACTACTCTCAGCGCCTCCCTCCAAGTTCACATGACCCGGAATTAGACATGTGCATTGACAAAAAATGTGCTTGTTTTCATTTCATTGGTTTTTTGTTTGTTTTTTTTTTCATTTTTCAGGTGATTCGTTATGATCGCAATTTGTAAATACGTAAATTCGAAAATTCGTAAATTTGAAAATTCACAAATTTGTAAATTCATGAAATTCGTAAATTTGAAAATTTGTAAATAAGAAAGAAAATCCAAAATTCTAAAGAACAAAAATCAGAAGATTCTAAACAACATCTAACTAATATTAACTAACTATTAAATTATAGGTATTGGAATTTCCTTTCAAATTTGGCTGTTAAATGAATACGAATTTATCCAAAGTTACGAATTATCCAAAATAACGAATGCTGCATCTAAACAAATGAAACGGATCAGATTAATAATAAATAATAATAAAACGTTTTATTATTATTATTATTATTATTTATTATTAATTTGTTACGTTCCATTTGTTTAGATATGGCATTCGTTATTTCGGATAATTTGTAACTTCGGATAAATTCTTATTCGTTACACTCACTAACAACCAAATTTGAAAGGAAATTCCAATACCTATAACTTTAGAGTTAGTTATTATTTCAGATTTTCAGGTTTTCAGATTTTCTAATTTTGGAAATTCGAAAATTAGGAAATTAGAAAATTTGGAAATTCGGAAATTTCGAATTTTCGAATTTCCAAATTTTCGAATTTCTGAATTTCCGAACTTTCGGTTTTCCAAATGTTCAAATGTTAAAATTTTCAAAAAAAATTTGGTAAACTGGTTTTTGTTAATTTGGATGTTTACAAATTAACAAATTTGTCGAAATTGGTTAAAAAACGAATTCAGAACTAAACGAATTACACATGTCTAGCCGGAACTACAAAGGAGGCACCAGGTATCAATGCGCACTAATGCCGTGTACACACGGTCGGAATTCTCGTCGGAAAAAGCTCTGATGGTTTTCCAGTCGGAATTCTGACGGAATTTGCTCAAACTGTCTTGCCTACACACGGTCACACCAAATTCCGACGGTCAATAACACCATGCCTTAAAAAACATTCAACTGCACTATAAAAGGGAAGTTTAATGCTTCTGAGCATGCGTCAAATTGTTTCCGAGCATGCGTCTAAATTTTGCATGTCGGAATTGCATACACACGATCGGAAAATCCGATAGAAAGGTTTTCCGTCGGAAAAATTAAGAACAGGTTCTCAATCCAAAGTCCGTCGGAAATTCGGACAGAAAAAAAACGATGGGCATACACATGGTCGGAAAATCCGATGAAAAGCTCCCATCGGACTGTTTCCTTTGGAAATTCCGACCGTGTGTACGCGGCATTACAGTATTGAGAACAACGGAAACAACATTGGGCGGTATACATCCAGCACAATGTTGATTTGCGACAGAACCCCTGGCGACCACCAAAATGTTCTCATGGACCATCAGTGGTCCATGGACTACTAGTTGGCAACCGCTGGTCTACAGAATTTTGCACAACTACATTTTAATATAGGACTGCTAGAGTGACTTCCTAATCCTGTATAAGCAAATAATATGGAATCAAGGGTCTTGTTTTCAGACAGTTTCTTACATATATTTTAAGTGAGATAAAACTCTCCAGATTTTACTGCAACCAATAATATGTGTACATAGCATAAGGTAACAACCGTAAAACCAGAATTACAAATGTATTCTACCCTTTATATCACCTGAATAAAACTAAAATAACTATGAGAATGAATTATGATACTAACCTGTACAAGAAGTGGCTTAATAATTGTATCAGAGCTGCCTTGTGTGGGGACAATAGGTATTTCATTCTGACACAGTTCCAATGAGTTAACAGCTTCTGTCCTCACTGTGATATTTACTTCTCCTGGAAAGAAAGAAACATATTAAAGTAATGAAATGGTAGCTATTAAGATCACCTAGCTAGGTGTTCCTAAATCCTAAATTTAGGTCAAATAAAAATAAATAAAGATTAGTACAAGAAATTGTAATTTAATTTTCCTTGTGCTGGTGCCAGCTATCATAGTTGAAATCCAAAGTCCTATCCCCCCCCCATACCTCACAGCCATAATATTCCAGTGTTGCAGGGGTTAATACAAGCTTGGGGGACCTGTCATAGGCGCTGACCTAGAGTCCTTATTATATCTGTCCTTTCTGCCCCCCTTCCTCCATTTATAAAAGCTGTACTAAAGCTTCCATAAATGAAAAGCAATCTATGAAAGGAGAATAGGCAGATGAACAATTCATAGAGGGTTCTTCATTCATGGAAGAAAAAGTACAGCTTCTATGAATGGAAGAGGGGGGTAGAGAGATTGTGCATAGTCAGCGTTCTTGATGAGTGCCTGTGACAGGTCCAGCCCTCATTTTAACTCCCCGCAGCACCAGAAGAGTACAGCTGCAGGGTATGGTGGGAGCCAAGGACTTCAGATTTCAACTATGACAGCCAGAACCAGCACAAGCGACATTTTGCATTAAATGTAAGCATGGTCCCTTGTGCTGATTTAACCACTTGCTTACCGGGCCTATTTTGGCCTATTTTCCTTCATGTAAACATCATCATTTTTTTGCTAGAAAATTACTCAGAACCCCCAAACATTGAGTACGTTATTTTTAGCAGACACCCTAGGGAATAAAATGGCGGTCATTGCAACTTTTTATCTCACACGGTATTTGCGCAATAATTTTTCAAACGCCTTTTTTTGGGAAAAAAAACGGTTTCATGAATTAAAAAATAAGAAAACAGTAAAGTTAGCCCAATTTTTTTATATAATATGAAAGATGATATTACGCCGAGTAAATAGATACCAAACATGTCACGCTTTAAAATTGCGCACAACCGTGGAATGGCGCCAAACTTCGGTACTTAATAATCTCCATAGGCGACGCTTTAATATTTTTTACTGGTTACCAGTTTAGAGTTACGGAGGAGGTCTAGTGCTAGAATTGTTGCACGCGCTCTAACGCACGCGGCGATACCTCACATGTGTGGTTTGAGCGGCGTTTACATATGCGGGCGGGACTTGCGTGTGCGTTAGCTTCTGATCGTGAGCTACAGGGGACAGGGGCGTTTTAATTTTTTTTTTTTTATTTATTTATTTTTATTTTACTTAATTTTTTTTATTTTTACACTTTTTTAAAAAAAATAAAATTTTGGATCACTTTTATTCCTATTACAAGGAATGTAAACATCCCTTGTAATAGGAATGTATGTGACAGGTCCTCTTTATGGAGAGATGTGGGGTCAATAAGACCCCACATCTCTCCTCCAGGCTGGAAAGCATGAGATCGGTAAAAATTTTTTTACCGATCTCATGCTGACAGCCGCGATCGCGGCTTTGTTTACTTCCGGGTACCGGGCGTGACGCCATAACGTCGCGCCCGGGCCTCCGGCGGTCATAGAGATGACTGGTGACCATCTGGTCACCGAAAATCTCTATGCTCGTCATCCGGCGGCAAGCGATTCTTTCTCCGGGCCCCCGATGGCACGGGAGAGCCCGGAGAAGCACCGGATGGCTGAGGGAGGGGGGGGACGTCCCCTCCCGCTGCCTATAAGAACGATCAGGCGGCGGAACTGCCGCTATGATCGTTCTTATGGTGCACAGAATCGCCGGCCGGTAAAAATGATATCTGAATAATGCCAATAGCTGCATGCATCATTCAGATATCACCACTTAAAGTCAAGGACGTCATATGACGTCCTTGGTCGGCAAGTGGTTAAAGTAAAATGACCCAAACTTAGACTTTAACTGGGGCCTCAAGCAACATAACCTGCAGAGTTCAGACCACTCTAACCAAAAGACAGGGCTATAGCCAAATAAAGAGAATAAAGAGTAGTTGAAGTTTGAAATTTGGAAGCTGCCATTGCTGACTTGTTTAAGTACAGGCTCCCAGGTTGTTTATTTATTATCTACTAGGTCTTTAGGAATGATGTACTGGAAATGGAGCGAGTACAAAGAAGGGCAACAAAGCTAATAAAAGGGAAAAAACAGTTGAACAAATATCTGCGCTAATTCCAAAAGTGAAAAACTGATAGCAGCCAACACAGTTTGTTGATAGGCAAACTAAAAATATACAAAAACCAAAGTGTAGCGCTTAAGTAATATGTGTGTGAAAATTATCCAGGAAAATCAAAATCCATCTCAAAAATAATCAATAAAGTCAACCATCGGCAATATTGGTGATGTAAAGGAATTCCATCAAAGTTCAGTGCACAAAATGAACAACGAAAGGGAACAATCCAAATTTTGTAATCACGATCTGCTTACCAGAACCAAGTAGTAAAGAAGCGATGTAATCAAATATGCCGGAGATGGGTGAGACTTGATTAGAAGAGCCAAATGACAAAACGGATCCAGATTTCTCCAATAAGTAGTAAAATAACGGGAATCACGGATCTGGATGGATGGAATGAGCTAGAGGAATCTCCCACGGGGTGAAGGAAGGAAAAGACCAATACTTACATCAATAAAAAAGACAAGTATTGGTCTTTTCCTTCCTTCACCCCGTGGGAGATTCCTCTTAGCTCATTCCATCCATCCGGATCCGTGATTCCCGTTATTTTACTACTTATTGGAGAAATCTGGATCCGTTTTGTCATTTGGCTCTTCTGATCAAGTCTCGCCCATCTCCCGCACATTTGATTACATCGCTTCTTTACTACTTGGTTCTGGTAAGCAGATCGTGATTACAAAATGTGGATTGTTCCCTTTCGTTGTTCATTTTGTGCACTGAACTTTGATGGAATTCCTTTACATCACCAATATTGCCGATGGTTGACTTTATTGATTATTTTTGAGATGGATTTTGATTTTCCTGGATAATTTTCACACATATTACTTAAGCGCTACACTTTGGTTTTTGTAAAGCTAATAAAAGGTTTGGAGGATATTAGTTATGAGGAAAGGTTGCGAGCACTGAACTTATTCTCTCTGGAGAAGAGACGCTTGAGAGGGGATATAATTTTAATATACAAATACTGTACTGGTGACCCCACAATATGGATACAACTTTTTTGTGGAAGGGAGTTTAACAAGATTCGTGCCCACTCATTAAAATAAGAAGAAAAGAGGTTTAACCTTAAACTACGTAGAGGGTTCTTTACTGTAAGAGTGGCAAGGATGTGGAATTCCCTTCCACAGGCGGTGGTCTCAGCGGGGGGCATCGATAGTTTCAAGAAACTATTAGATAAGCACCTGAACGACCGCAACATACAGGGATATACAATGTAATACTGACATATAATCACACACATAGGTTGGACTTGATAGACTTGTGTCTTTTTTTCAACCTCACCTAATATGTAACTATGTAGGTCACTGACCTGGAACCAACTTGTGGAATGAGGAGTTAAGACTATTGAGACTTCATTCCATACTTGTTTCAGGTCAGTAACTCACCAGGAAGTGAAACCAAGGTCAGCATGACAACCCCGGAGTCTGCTACTATAGTTACATAGTAGATGAGGTTGAAAAAAGACACAAGTCCATCAAGTCCAACCTATGTGTGTTATTATAGGTCAGTATTACCTTGTATATCCCTGAATGTTGTGGGCGTTCAGGTGCTTCTCTAATAGTCTCTTGAAACTATTGATGCTCCCCGCTGAGACCACCGCCTGCGGAAGGGAATTCCACATCCTTATCACTCTTACAGTATGTAGTTTAAGGTTAAACCTCTTTCTTATAATTTTAATGAGTGGCCACGTGTCTTGTTAAACTCCCTTCCGCAAAAAAGTTTAATCCCTATTGTGTGGTCATCAGTACAGTATTTGTAAATTGAAATCATATCCCCTCTCAGGCGTCTCTTCTCAAGAGAGGATACGTTTAGTGCTCGCAACCTTTCCTCATAACTGATATCCTCCTAGACCTTTTATTAGCTTTGTTGCCCTTCTTTGTACTCGCTCCATTTCCAGTACATCCTTCCTGAGGACTGGTGCCCAGAACTGGACAGCATCCTCCAGGTGTGGCCGGACCAGAGTCTTGTAGAGCGGGAGATTTATCGTTTTATCTCTGGAATTATTCCCCTTTTTAATGCATGCCAATATTCTGTTTGCTTTGTTATCAGCAGCTTGGCATTGCATGCCATTGCTGAGCCTGTCATCTATTGGACCCCCAGGTTCTTTTCCATCCTAGATTCCCCCAGAGATTATCCCCCCAGTGAATAGATTGCATTCATATTTTTGCCACCCAAATGCATTATTTAAAATTTTTCTACATTGAACCTCATTTGCCATGTAGTTGCCCACCCCATTCATTTGTTCAGATCTTTTTGCAAGGTTTCCACATCCTGCGGAGAAGTTATTGCCCTGCTTAGCTTAGTATCATCCGCAAATAAATAAATAAATTCTTCTTTCCCCTCTCTTGATATTGTGTAAATGGTATAGGCAGTTCCAGGACCTACTGCAAGCGGTTTGTCCCTTGGATGGTACACTACCTAATCTTCAAACTAATCTGAGACTGATACCATAAATTGATAGACCCTGTGTACCCTGAATTGACCTTCTGGTTTGTTTTGTTCCATGCAAATGTATTGGATATGTTATTGGTTACACATTGTTGTTTAATAACCTGGAAATACCTTTTGTGGTTTAAATAAAATAATAAAAAATAAAAAATAAGGTCAGCAGTGGCAGCTCCACTCATAGGTAAAGGAGTATCATTTATGTTAAATCCTTCTCAAAGCAGTTGGGCAATGCATTGAGTATTTCTCACTGGACACACGACTCACCCAGCTTAGATGCATTCAGTTTCCAGTAGAACGTTTTGCTTTCATCAGCACTTAGACAGCTGCTGTACTGACAGTCGGCACATGGTTCCTCATCCAATTCTAAGGAAGGTAACAGGGTGGTTTGTACCTGTCAAAAGGGAAAGAAATCGTTATACTTAGTTGTGAAGTTAGGAGAGCATGAAAATTGCATTATACAGGTACAGAGCACATAACAAAACAAAAATTGGGTTTTGTGGTGCGGTAATTGTGATTTATAAATACATTTAAACAATTTAGTTCAGTGATTAATTGTAATTGGTTTAAATGATATATTACACTTTATTCATTGCCCCTTTTCTTACTGAATAATCTCACCAATGCAAACAAAGGGTTAGTAGCCCCAACAGTGCTCTGGACTGGACCTAAAACTAGCAAATCACTAAAACTGGAGTCATTGGCATCATCAGGTGTTTTTACATCCTCTGACCAAACACCATTACTGACCATCAATGCGTCCAGAAGAAAATGTTATAAATCTTCTTACCATTATACTTTGCTTCAGGTAGTTAAACACAGAGGCTTTGAGAGTGAAAGTCTCTCCTCTCACTATGGAGTACGGGAGGGTGAGATCCACAAAGAACGGCTGGAAGACCCGAAGAGAGACAGGAGGAGACAGACCAATTCCACTCTGACCCAAACATACGGCCCCGGCATTCCAGTCTGTGATGGTGTCTGGAGCCTTGTGGTGGAATTCCGCTCTGCCAGAATCCCTAAAAAGAAACAGAATTAAAAAAATGAAATGCTGTTTAAATCGAAGAGTCAGTGCGAAAACCTATTGTTAAATGCTGGTGGGCATCCTTCTGTGTCTTACATTATTACAGACGTCAGTGGTAACTTTCCTTCCTATTCTACCAAACATTGGCGTTAATTACTAAAACTGAATGGTGCAAAATCTGCTGCAGCTCTGCATAGAAACCAATCAGCTTCCAGGTTTTAGAAAGCAAAGGGGTTTTGGGACTTTAACCGCTTCCTGACCGCTAGGCATAAGCACGTATATATACGTCCCTTTTAATTTCCTAGCCCTGGGGTCGCGCGCTCGGCGGCACGCTCGCGACCCGGTTGGGAGCTCCGTGACCGCGGGACCAGCGGACCCCGATCGCCGCTGGTGTCCCGCAATCGGGTCACAGAGCTGAAGAACGGGGAGAGGTCTGTGTAAAAAAACCTCTCCCCGCGCTTCCTACACTGTCTGTCACTGATCAGCTGTTCCCTGTCATCGGGAACGCTGATCAGTGACGTCAGACGTCAGCCACGCCCCCTACTGTAAAAAAAACACACACGTCACACTAACTCCTCCCCGCCCCCTAGTGGTTAACTCTTTCACTGCCACTGTCATTTACATAGGAATCAGTGCATTTAAATTGCACTGATTTCTGTATAAATGACAATGGTCCCAAAAATGTGTCAAAAATGTCTGGTGCCTGCCATAATGCCGCAGTCACAATAAAAATCGCTGATCGCCGCCATTACTAGTAAAAAAAAAAATATTAATAAAAATGCTATAAAACTATCCCCTATTTTGTAAACACTATAACTTTTGCGCAAACCAATCAATAATCGCTAATTGCGATTTTTTTTACCAAAAATATGTAGAAGAATACGTATCGGCCTAAACTGAGGAAAAAAAATGTTTTTTTATATATATTTTTTGGGGATATTTATTATAGCAAAAAGTAAAAAAATATTGCATTTTTTTCAAAATTGTCGCTCTATTTTTGTTTATAGCGCAAAAAATAAAAACCGCAGGGGCGTTCTAATACGACCAAAAGAAAGCTCTATTTGTGGGGAAAAAAAGAACGCCAATTTTGTTTGGGAGCCACGTCGCACGACCGCGCAGTCTGTGGGCATTTCTGCCGGTCATATAATGCCAGTGCTCGGCTAGCTGACCTTCAAAAGGAATGCAACCTGCCCAAGAACCGCCTCATTTTTGACATGCCCACCAGGTGGAACTCAACATTGGCAATGCTGCAGTGGCTGCACACGCAGCAGAGGGCCATCAATGAGTACCTGTGCGAGTATGGCACCAGGACAGAGTCAGGGGAGCTTGGCTTTTTTTCGCCATGCCAATGGCTAATGATCAAGGATGCATGCACTATCCTGTCACCATTTGAGGAGGTCACAAGGATGGTGAGCAATGACAGTGCATGCCTCAGTGATGCTGTCCCTCTTGTCTTCCTGTTGCATGGAATAATGGACAGGGCACTTGAGGCAGAACAGAGGGAGGAAGAAGAGGACTTCCTTACCTCTCAAGGCCCCCTTTATCCAGACAGTATTCCTGCAGGCCTGCCTATCACACAGTAAGAGGAGGAGGAGGATTGTATCAGCATGGAGGTGGAGCCTGGCACTCAGCATCAGTCTTCAAGTGATCGTTTTCAGTCCCCAGAAACCAATGGACTTGTACGTGGCTGGGAGGAGGTGGCTGCGGATCATGTCGTCCTTAGTGACCCAGAGGACTCCGGACCGAATGCCTCAGCAAACCTTACACTGCATGGCCTCCCTGATCCTGCTAAGCCTGCAAAAGGACCCTCAGATTCGTGGTATCAAGGAGAGGGATCAGTATTGGCTGGCAACCCTTCTTGATCCACATTACAAGGGTAAGGTTGCGGAACTTATCCAGCTTTCGCAGAGGGAGCAGAGGATGAAACATCTTCAGGAGGCCTTGCAGAAAGGTTTGTGCAATGCGTTTCCAGAGCCTGGGAGGTTACATTTTCCTGGTCCTCCTGGACAACGTGTTGCTGAGGATTCGGTCAGTCACAGAAGGAGCGGTGGAGAAGCTGGTCGTCTGACCGATGCATTCAGACAATTTTTAGTCCACAGCCCCAAGGTCTGATCGGTTCCAGCAACCATCGCTAGCGTCTGATTTACATGGTGCAGGAATACCTTGGGGCAAGATCAGACTTGGAGACCTTTCCAACCGAAAATCCACTGGGTTACTGGGTCTTGAGGATGGATCACTGGCCAGAGCTTGCACAGTATGCAATTGAGCTACTGGCCTGTCCTGCATCCAGCGTTCTATCTGAACGCACATTCAGTGCTGTTGGAGGCTTTGTAACCGATCACAGAGTGCGCCTGTCCAAAGCCTCGGTTGATCGGTTCACCGTCATAAAAATGAATCAGTCTTGGATCACCAGCTACCAAGCACCTGATGCTGATGTAACCGATTAATTTTTTTATGAATGTGAGATCCCTTAAAGACTGCCTATGCTGATGCTGAGTGACTATCCTGTTATGCTGAGTGACTACCCTATTCCTCCTCAATGTTCATGTTGATAGCTTCTAAGAACATTTTTGGTTCTGGGCACCAGCACCAGTGCCTAAAGCCCAATTTTTCTGCCCCTGTTTAACAGGGGCGTGTAATTACAATTTTTGCTGTAATATTTTGCAGCAGGGCTCGTTCCTGCGCTCAACTAGAGTATCTGTGTGAGGTTGCAGTGTTGTCCCACCAGTGCCTAAAGCCCAATTTTTCTGCCCCTGTTCAACAGGGGCATGTAATTACAATTTTTGCTGTAATATTTTGAAGCAGGGCTTGTTCCTGCGCTCAACTAGAGTATGTGTGATAAGGGTTCCAGTGTTGTGGCACCAGCCCCAGTGCCTACAGCCCAATTTTCTGCCCCTGTTCAACAGGGGCATGTAATTACAATTTTTGCTCTAATATTTTGCCGCAGGGCCCGTTCCTGCGCCCACCAAGAGTAACTGCGAGGGCTTACAGTGTTGTGGCAACACCATCACACCACCAAATGCCCAATTTTTCTGCTCCTGTTCAACAGGGGCATGTAATTACAATTCTTGATACAATATTTCCAGTGCCCACCAAGAGTAACTGTGAGTATATATGACAGGCCGTATAGTATATACAGGCGGTCCCCTACTTTCAAACATCCGACTTACAAACGACTCCAACTTACAAACAGAGGGAGACAACAGGAAGTGAGAGGAAATCTACCCCTAGGAAGGGAAATTCTCTCCTGTAAGAGTTAATATGGGAAAAAGGTGTCTCCACTGATGCTTTATCACCAATCCTTGTTTCCCTGTGCAATTAATGAGTTGGAAGCTGTCCGATAGATCAGTTTAAGTTTATTTATTTTTTTGCTTATAATCAGCTATGGGGGTGTGCAATTCATTCATTTATAACCAGATATAGGGTTGTGCAAATATTAATTTTGACTTGAGAGGTATGCAATTGATCAGTTTAAAACCAGCTATGGGGTGTGTGCAATTAATCAGTTTGACTTGGGAGGTGTGCAATGGATCCACTGGTTATTAACTGGCATTGCACACCCCCACAGCTTGTTATAAACTGGTCAATTGCACACCTCCCAGGTCAAACTGATAAATTGCACACCTGTCAAGGAAGACATCCTAGTGACCCAGGAGGGCCTGCCCACAGAACCTCTTTCAAACCCAATCAGCGCTTGTCGGCGCGCATTGGCGTCGGCGGGCACGCGCGCGCCCGCTTCGCGGGCGCGTGCGCGCCGACGCGCCGTCAATTAGCCATTGGCGCCCAAGAGCCTATAAGAGGAAGCTTGTGGCTGAGGCCTCTTGCTGTCCGGTCTACAGCGTTTCCTGAGACCCCTGCTATCATTAAGTACCTGTTGATTCCTGTTTCCCGGCTTGTTCCTGACTACACCTGCCTGCTGCCTGCCTCCGACCCCGGCTTGTCTGACTATTCTCTGCCTGCTCCTCTGGTCCTGTTGTTGCCCGTCTGTTGCCGACCCTGCCTGTACTCTGACAACCCGCCTGCCTCTGCCTGGACCTGTTCTGTCTGCCAGTGTCTGCCTCTGCCTGTAACTGCTCTGCCTGCCAGTGTTGACCCGGCCTGCCTGACCACGTCCGGCGTTCCAGTGTTCAAGCACGTGTTCTCTTCAGCCTGCTGTTCCAGAAGTTCCTGCAAACCTCAGAACCTACAGTGCTGTCTGCAGTTCCTGTGTTCCTGTTATCTGCACGGTTCCAGTCAAGCCCACAGCTGCCATCTGCCAGGCACTTGTGCACCCCTGCACTCGCGGGCCCCTGTTCCCACCTTCAGGGGTTCACGAGCCAGAGGCATACGAGAGGCCGCTCCCTGCATTCTGGGCTCCATCCCTAGGTACGTGACAGTACCGGACAGCCATGTCCGAGCCCACGCAGGGAGTCTCGCCCATGGAAGACCTCTGCCGCCACCTTGCAGGACTTGCCCAGGCGGTGAAGAATTTGCAGGAAGGTTAGGCTAACCTGGAGGAACGTGTCCAAGTCCGGTCCGCTTCCGCTTCTGCTGCCCCTGGGACTTCTGCTACACCCACTGTGGTGATGTTGCCACCAGAACCCCGGGTTCCCCCGCCTGAGAAGTTTTCCGGCAACCGGAGCAAATTCAGGACATTCCGCAATGCTTGCGAGCTCCTTTTTGCTTTACAACCAAGGACTTTTTCCCTTGAAGCCACCAAGGTTGGGTTTGTTATCTCCCTGCTGTCAGATGAACCCCAGTCCTGGGCCCATCGGCTCTTGGAAAAGAAGGACCCCTCACTGAATACCTTAAACACCTTCTTCCAGGCCATGTCCTTACTTTATGAAGACCCGCAGCTAACCGCTACCGCGGAGACAGCCCTGCATACTCTGCAGCAAGGATGCAGGCCTGTGGAAGACTACGCGACGGAATTCAGGCGCTGGAGCGCCGATACAGATTGGAATAATGCTGCATTACGCCACCAGTTTCGCATGGGTCTCTCAGATCCTCTAAAGGATGAACTAGCCCGTGTGGGCATACCAGACACCTTGGAGGCCCTCATGGAACTGTCCATCCAAATAGACAGACGGCTACGGGAGCGACGTGCTGAGAGGTCCGCCGGGTCTTCTCGTCCCATTTGGATGCTTCCCCGTGTGCCCAGTCCTCCGTATCCAGCTCCCCCAGCTTCCGCTACCACCAGGTTCGATGCTCCGGAGCCCATGCAGCTGGGCTTGCTCCGCCCCTCTCTGACCCCTGAGGAACGTCAACGCCGCCGGGTCGGCAACCTTTGCTTGTATTGCGGAGAACCAGGACATTTTGTACGAGCCTGCCCAGCAAAGCTCCGTAAGTGCTTCTCCATCTCTCCCGCCTGTATTCCTGTGTCACCTAACCTTATGTCTCACCTGGCTGTTCCCATTGTCTTGCAGCTTCCCGAAGGGAACATCCAAACCAGCGCAATTATTGATTCTGGGGCATGCAGTGGCTTCTTGGACCTATCCTTCGCCTCCAGGTACCACATCCCCCTACGACCAAGAGCAAAGGAACTTTCTGTACACCTGGCCGACGGGTCAGCTCTTAAATCTGGACCAGTAACCCACGTGACCTCTCCTCTACCAGCTACCATTGCCGGGATTCACCAAGAACTGCTGTGCTTAGATGTCATCAAGTCCCCGTTATTTCCCATCATACTGGGCATGCCCTGGTTGAGGGCCCATAACCCGCAGATCGATTGGGTCCTAGGGAAGATTGAGTTCCCCTCTCCTTACTGTCATCAGCATTGTTCACCTGGACCCGATGAGGCGCCTGCTTCCCTACTGTGCCTGGAGGTTGAGGCCGAAACCCGTCAAGCGGTACCCGAAGTTTATCACCATTTCCTGGACGTCTTTAGCAAGAGGGGTGCAGAGACTCTCCCGCCACACAGGCCATACGACTGTCCCATTGATCTCCTCCCAGGAGCAGAAATCCCTTTTGGGAGAATCTTCCCCTTATCTGAACTGGAACTGGGGACATTAAAGACCTACCTTGACGACAACCTACAGAAGGGGTTCATTCGACCTTCCACCTCACCTGCAGGAGCGGGGATCTTCTTTGTGGAGAAGAAGGACCACTCATTACGCCCATGCGTGGACTATCGGGCTCTCAGCAAGATTACGGTTAAAAACCGTTACCCCCTGCCCCTAGTGCCAGAACTTTTCCAGAGACTGGGGTCTGCAGCAGTGTTTTCCAAGTTGGACCTTCGCGGGGCCTACAACCTTGTTCGTATACGGAGTGGAGATGAGTGGAAAACTGCCTTCCGCACACGCTTCGGGCATTTTGAGTACTTAGTTATGCCCTTCGGCCTGTGTAATGCTCCCGCCACATTCCAACACTTCGTGAATGACATCTTCAGAGACTTTCTCGACCTATTTGTTGTTATTTATCTTGATGACATTCTAATCTTTTCCTCCTCTCTAGCTGAGCACCGAGAACACGTCAAGAACGTACTGACACGGCTACGACTCCATGGACTTTATGCCAAGCCCGAAAAGTGTGTCTTTGAACAGCGGAGTATCCCCTTCCTCGGCCTCATCATCTCCGTGGAGGGCATTGAGATGGACCCTCAGAAGGTTTCAGCCATCCTAGATTGGCCAGCCCCCACCGATAAGAAAGGAGTGCAACGGTTTGTGGGCTTCGCAAATTTTTATAGAAAATTTATAAGAGGATTCTCCACCATCATTTCCCCCATAACCAGGTTAACCAAATAGGGTCTCAAGTTCCAGTGGTCCACCGAAGCCCAGGCGGCCTTCACCACGCTGAAGAACCTGTTCGTTTCTGCCTCAGTCCTGAAACACCCCGACTCCACCCTGCCATACATTCTGGAAGTGGATGCCTCAGAAATAGCGGTGGGGCAGTGCTCTCCCAGAGACAGGGACCCAAAGCCCTTTTGCACCCGGTCGCCTTTTTTTCACGTAAATTATCAGAGGCAGAACGGAACTACGATGTCGGCGATCGGGAGTTGTTGGCAATCAAGGCGGCACTCGAGGAGTGGCGCTACCTCCTGGAAGGAGCAACCCATCCGATTCTTATCTATACTGACCATAAGAACTTGGAATACCTGAAAGCCGCCAGAAGACTGAGACCGCGGCAGGCCAGGTGGGCACTTTTTTTTTTACCAGATTCCAGTTCCATATAACTTACCGTCCCGGATCGAAGAACACCAAGCCTGACGCGTTGTCACGGATGTACAGCGAGCCTGAAGCCCTTTCGCCCCCAGACACTGTCCTGTCTTCAGGGAATTTCCTCCTACTCCAGGGGGACTTACTTACCCATATTAGACAAGCGTCCACTGGCGCTCCTCTCCCACCTGACACCGCTCTACTAGCCAGAGATGGTCTCTTATGGTTCGGGGACAGGATCTTCGTGCCCCAGGAAGCACGGGCCTCGGTCCTCAGCTCTTGCCACGACCATATGCTGGCTGGCCATTTCGGGGTGTACAAGACCTCCGATCTGCTCCAGCGCACGTTCTGGTGGCCGCAATGGCGAAGGGACTGTAAGGAGTATGTGGAGGCGTGCGTTACCTGCATCCAGAATAAGGGCAGCAAGACCAGAGCGTGGGGGTTGTTGAAGCCGCTCCCCGTCCCGGAGAGACCATGGAGGATGATCTCCATGGATTTTATTGTGGAGCTACCGCCCTCAGAAAGTTGCACTACCATCTTTGTGGTAGTGGATAGACTATCCAAGATGTCCCACTTTCTGCCCATGAGGGGCACACCATCTGCCGCCGAGACGGCGAAGACCTTCATCAGGGAAATAGTGAGGCTCCATGGCATACCAGCAAATATCACATCGGATCGGGGGTCACAATTCACGTCTAAGTTCTGGAAAGCTCTGTGTGGGTCACTTAGGATTGACCTGTCTTTCTCCTCTGCTTACCATCCTCAAACGAACGGTCAGACGGAAAGAACCAATCAAACGCTGGAGCAGTACCTGCGCTGCTTTTCCTCATTTTCCCAGGATGACTGGGTCCCGCTGCTTCCCCTTGCTGAGTTTGCTTATAATAACTCTGTCCATTCAGCCACTAAGCAATCCCCGTTTTTTGCAAATTACGGGTTCCACCCTCTATTTCTATCGAACAACCTTCCGGAGTGCCCGGTACCAGCCGCCCAGGAACACCTCAAATTTTTGGAGTCCAACAACAAGCTACTACAAGAGACTATGGCAAGGACACAGAGTTACAACAAGGAGGTTTATGATAAAAAGAGAAGAGGGGAGCTTGACCTCAAACCTGGAGACCAAGCCTGGTTATCCACCCTGAATTTAAAATTAGCATGCCCATCCAGAAAACTAGGTCCCAAGTTCGTGGGGCCCTTCCCCGTAGTGAGGAGAATCAACAATGTAGCCTACGAGCTGAAGTTACCGGAGTCCTTCCGGATTCACCCGGTCTTTCATGTGGCCCTGCTCAAGCCTGTGGTGCCAGACCCATTTGCCAACCGAAAGGTCGTTCCCCCCGCACCTGTAATCATTAACGGAGAAATGGAATTCGAAGTAGAATCCATCCTGGATTGTAGGAGAAGGGGTAACCAGGTTCAGTTTCTGGTAAAATGGAAGGGGTATGGACCCGAGGAGAACTCCTGGGAACCGGAGGCCAACATACACACCAGAAGACTGATCCTTGCCTTCAAGAGGTCCCATCCCAGTAAGATGGCACAATTGGGCATCCGGAGGTTGCCCCTTGGGGGGGGGCAATGTCAAGGAAGACATCCTAGTGACCCAGGAGGGCCTGCCCACAGAACTTCTTTCAAACCCAATCAGCGCTTGTCGGCGCGCATTGGCGTGCGCGCGTGTGCGCCGACGCGCCGTCAATTAGCCATTGGCGCCCAAGAGCCTATAAGAGGAAGCTTGTGGCTGAGGCCTCTTGCTGTCCGGTCTACAGCGTTTCCTGAGACCCCTGCTATCATTAAGTACCTGTTGATTCCTGTTTCCCGGCTTGTTCCTGACTACACCTGCCTGCTGCCTGCCTCCGACCCCGGCTTGTCTGACTATTCTCTGCCTGCTCCTCTGGTCCTGTTGTTGCCCGTCTGTTGCCGACCCTGCCTGTACTCTGACAACCCGCCTGCCTCTGCCTGGACCTGTTCTGTCTGCCAGTGTCTGCCTCTGCCTGTAACTGCTCTGCCTGCCAGTGTTGACCCGGCCTGCCTGACCACGTCCGGCGTTCCAGTGTTCAAGCACGTGTTCTCTTCAGCCTGCTGTTCCAGAAGTTCCTGCAAACCTGTCTGCAGTTCCTGTGTTCCTGTTATCTGCACGGTTCCAGTCAAGCCCACAGCTGCCATCTGCCAGGCACTTGTGCACCCCTACACTCGCGGGCCCCTGTTCCCACCTTCAGGGGTTCACGAGCCAGAGGCATACGAGAGGCCGCTCCCTGCATTCTGGGCTCCATCCCTAGGTACGTGACAACACCCCCCATAGCGGATTATAAATTGATCAATTGCACACCCCCATAGCGGATTATAAAAAATTGGTCCTTTGCACACCCCCATACTTGGTTATACACGGATCCATTGAACACCTCCCAAGTCAAACTGATTAATTGCACACACCCCATAGCTGGTTTTAAACTGATCACGAGGACCCCTGGCCCATTCTTAAAACAGCAGCGGTAAACTGGCCACCCTTGCCCTATTTAAATGGCAGCTTCTCAGAACGGCCCATTGTGCTTCCATTCCCACCAGACTTTTTTTGCCGGCCTGTGCCACCCCTTTGTCTGCCCAGCTGCCTGCTTTGCCATTACTGATCATCAGCAGCAGCTGGGGGAACAATGACAGTGGCAGGGTCCGGTGTGCCCCCCTCCAGAGAGTCACAGACAGCCGGGGTACAACTGGCACAGGAGACTGAAGTATTTGCCCGTCTGACTGCAGGCGTGATCTGCATGCCAGGCAGGGCTCGGTGAGAGAGTAGCTGGCAGAGGCTGGTGCTGAGAGTGTACTATAAGAACGGTAATGTATAGCAAACCCTAGACAACCAAATGGTGGGCAGTAATGTATAGCAACCCCTAGCAACTGAATGGTGAGTTCATTAATAATTGAACATGTTACTTGTTTGTTGCCTAAATACTGAAATTTGCACTTAAAACTGTAGTTTTTTTTAAACTTTTGGAAATGCCAGTAAAAACTTGCCTGTGCCAGTACATTTTGGGTGTCACGTGTGGCTGTTCTGTCACAGAGGAAGAGAGCGATCTTGTGTCTAAGCTGAAACGCAGATCTCTCTTTTCTTCTAACACATCCATCCCTGCCACAGTTAGAAAGCACTCCCTAGGAGCATACCTAACCCCTTGATCACCCCTAGTGTTAACTCCTCCCCTGCCAGTGTCATTTATACTGTAACAGTGCATTTTCTTTAGCACTGGTCACTGTATTGGATTGGTGTCACTGTTGCAAATAAATAGTTCTGTAAGTAAGCAACACCTTTTTTTGGCAGTGCCCCTCCCGACACAGTAAACTCCGGATCCGCCCCTGAGAGACTAACGCACAAGACAGCTATAATGGAGGGAGCGATTCCAAAAATAATTCAATTTGGATTTAAGGATTATGTTTTAGATGTTGGCGAAAAGAAGAGAACGGCGATGTGCAAGGTCTGCAGCTCAAAAATAAGAGACACGTCAACCACAACATCCAACTTCATCCGTCACTACAAAACCCACAAAGAAAGGTAGGTACAGTAACGTGTATGGGTGGGAGCAGAGTGTATTGTTGTTAAAATCAATAAATCACATAGCTAACTTTATTTTCCATCTCTCTTCTGTTTACTCTATAGATATGAAGAGTACATCCATACCAAAGGGACTTTTGATGCTAGCCAGCCTCAAATCTCACAATTCATCGCACAGGGGACTGTGCAGCTATACCACTGCAACCACCAGCAGCAGAAGACAATTACAAACTCAATCCTGTCAGACCTCATTATAAACTGCAACATGCCACTATCCATCATTGAACATCAAAGCTTTCGTCGCTTTTTGTCAATAGTAGACAACAAGTACTCTCCAGTAAGTAGAAGAACAATTACTGGCAAGCTTAACAATCTGGTGGAAGATAGGCAAATGAAGTTGAAAAATTAACTCGCAGCGGTAGATCATTTGTCAGTGACTGTAGATATATGGTCAGACCGCAGGATGAGAGGCTTTCTTGGAGTCACAGTGCACTGGATCAACATTGAGGAAGGCCGTCTTCAGTTGAAATCACAGTTACTTGCGTGCAACCGCTTCAAAGGTCCCCATACAGGGGAAAGAATTTGTGAGGAATTTGAGCATGTATGTGAAGAGTACAAGATTAAAAAAAAGGTAGACCACATCATCTGTGACAACGCCGCAAACATGAAAAAAGCATTCACTACATATTTTCCAGGACAGGGAGAAGAAGACGATGACCTTGATGATTCGGACATTTGGAATGACTTGTCAATGGAAGAACAGGAGATGCTTGACAATTATTTGAGTGCAAAAACCCAGACTAGACTTCAATGTTTTGCACACACGCTTCAATTGGTAATAGGTGATGGACTTAAAGAGACTAAATTAGTCAATACAGCTCTCGCCAAAGCTTCCAGGTTGAGTTCCTTGTTACATACAAGCACCTCTTTCAAGGAAAAATTCGAAGAGGTGTTTGGACAGCGTGGAATCCCTGCCGCTGTTACCAGACGCTGGAATTCCACACTGAGGCAATTGAAATCAGTGGTCAGCTGTGACCAGCTGAAATTGACTAGAATTCTTGAAGATGGGGGACACAGAGAGACTGTATTCACAGCTAGAGAGTGGAATCAGATTAAGGAACTCGTGGATGTCCTTCAACCTTTTGGAGAAGCCACAGACCTCTCACAGGGAGAAAAAATTGTGACAATAAGTGCTGTTGTACCCTGTATCCTTTCTCTGAATCACCACTTGGAAAATCATAAAGAGAGCGTGCCCTACCTTGGTGGCTTGATCCGTAGCCTACAAGAATCACTCAAAAGACGATTTGGAGGGATCTTTGTCAATGTGAGGATGGCAGATGAACACAATGATGTAGCAACCTTACCCTTCTCTGACCCTCTATACCTAAAAGCTGTTCTGCTGGATCCTTCATTTGGCACCATGTGGTTGACCCATGATGTTTTGGCTCCTGAAAATATCAAGGAGGCTGTGTCTGCGATGATAAAAAGTATGTTATGTTTTTGTAATAATCCAATGTAATGCCAGATTGTAGGCTATAAAAGAATGTCAGTATGTTGATATACTCTACTCAGAGGTCTTCAACCCTCTCCTCGGGGATCCCCAGACAGGCCATGTTTTTGTTTTCACCCTAAAATAACACACCTGTTTCAATTAGTCAACTACTACACATTAAGCCTTTGATTAATCAAATCAGGTGTGTTATTTCATGGGGAAAAACTAAAATATGGCCTGTTTGGAGGACCCCAAGGAGAGGGTTGAAGACCTATGCACTAGATTGTCATGATCTGGTTGCTTTTGATATTTCAGTTGTGTTGTGACCATTTATGCTTGTGTTTTTCAGACTTGATTCTCAAAGAAGAGGACTGCAAGCCCACCCCACCAACCACCGATGAAGACGAGCAAATGCCAGTGGCAGAGCCAGAGAGTCAGTCTGGGCTGTTCTCAGCATACCACAAAAAACAAAAGAAAGATTCATGTTCTACTCCCCAAATTCAGCTGAACCAGTATTTAGACATTTGTGATGGACAGAGCTGCCTTCAGTTTTGGGCCATGAACAGGCACATGTTCCCCTCTTTGTTCAGGGTAGCGGTAAGAGTTATGTCAGTCCCTGCATCAAGTGCACCTGTTGAACGTGTGTTCAGCCATGGTGGGGTGATAATGCGACCCCATCGCTCACAACTGAGCGAGAAAGTACTATCGAATTTAATTTTTTGCAAATGCAATACATTGTAACTTAAGCTGGCCATGCACCTATAGATTATCTGCAGATGTTCTATGGTTAGATGGAAAAAGTGGGAGATTCCTCCATCCACACAGTTTAGCGAACATAGAGAAATCTGTTGCCCTTTTTCCATCTAACCAGGGCTCAAGTCCTGCAGGAACGCATGGGAACGGAGTTCCTGTACTTTTTCCACAACAGGAACTCAGTTCCCGTTAGCATTCGTGTCCTTCAAGACTTTGAAGTATGTGAGCTGTGTGGCAGGTGCTACACCAGCAGCCGCCGACACAGCTCACAATAGTAAGTGCCGCACGCCTGACCATTCAGGCATTGCCAGCAGGGGGCCCCATGACAGCTTCTGCTTCGATCTACCTGTCAATCACAGCTAGCTGACAGGTAGATCAGGTCCCTTCTGCTAAGAGATTGTATTTAGTCAGACCTCTCGTGATGCGCCCCTCCCCGCCGCCCCTCCTGATTTTCTGTCTCCTCATCCTCCCCCCCCCCCCCCAGTCTCCTGCATACTTGCTCTGTG
Organism: Lithobates sylvaticus; assembly: GCA_028564925.1. Classification (NCBI taxonomy): domain Eukaryota; kingdom Metazoa; phylum Chordata; class Amphibia; order Anura; family Ranidae; genus Lithobates; species Lithobates sylvaticus. The sequence goes on along the minus strand of CM053036.1, from coordinate 23,251,298 downwards.
TGTCTCACTGAATCCCCCCCCTCCTCTATCTTCGGTGCCATATGATGAGAGAACCCAGAGGAGGAGCACAGCTATTCTGCTCACAGGACATGCAGGGAGAGAGGTGAGCTGAGGGAGGAACATCAGTTTGGGGCGGTAAGCTGAGCACAATACCTGGCAAAGTTTAATGCCAGGAGGGAAGTTTATGTGGAAATATGTGAAGGGTTGGAATAGCAGCGAGTGTGTGTTGGAGCCCTGCAGAGTTTGCAGCCCCCCCCAAGCTAACATACATCTCCTAAGCAGGAACACATCACTATCCCCCCAAGCATTCTGTCCAGATAATGTGCACTTCATTTATCACCTTTCCGTTTAACCCTGTATTATCCAAACTCTGTTCAATGAAAAGTGTAAACTCACCACATAAACACTCTATATATAAAATAACATTCCCCAATAAAGATCAGAACATGATGTTCACATTTGCATGGAAGCACAATTGAATGAATGCTGATTATTCAGAGAATTACCGGATTTATGTTTATGGATTGTTTTTTTTATGTACTAACAGTTAAGCTTCATACACACAATACGAAAATTGGATGAAAAAATACCACTTTTGAAGCGTTCGTGCATATGAGCGTATCATTATTTATTTATTTTTTGGTGGGCGAGTGGATCTTGGGTGGGAGTTCCCACACTTTTTCCCCAGGACTTGACCCCTGCATCTAACCATAGAAAATCTGCAGATAATCTATAGGTGTATGGCCAGCTTTACAATGCGTTGTATTTGCAAAAAATTTAACAAACAGCAAAAAAAAACAATTTGTAAGTAAGTGGCTCATCACCATTCAAGTGTCTACATATACTTTACTAGTTTGAAATTTAATGTTTAATGCATTGTAACTTAAGCTGGCCAATGGCCATACACCTATAGATTATCTGCAGATTTTCTATGGTTAGATGGAAAAAGTGGGAGATTCCTCCATCCACACAGTTTAGCGAACATGGAGAAATCTGTTGCCCTTTTTCCATCTAACCATAGAAAATCTGCAGATAATCTATAGGTGTATGGCCAGCTTTACAATGCATTGCATTTGCAAAAAATTTAACAAACAGCAAAAAAACTATTTGTAAGTGGCTCATCACCATTCAAGTGTCTAGATATACTGTATTAGTTTGAGTTTAATGTTTAATGCATTGTAACTTAAGCTGGCCATACACCTATAGATTATCTGCAGATTTTCTATGGTTAGATGGAAAAAGTGGGAGATTCCTCCATCCACACAGTTTAGCGAACATAGAGAAATCTGTTGCCCTTTTTCCATCTAACCATAGAAAATCTGCAGATAATCTATAGGTGTATGGCCAGGTTTACAATGCATTGCATTTGCAAAAAATTAAACAAACAGCAAAAAAACTTTTTGTAAGTGGCTCATCACCATTCAAGTGTCTAGATATACTGTATTAGTTTGAGTTTAATGTTTAATGCATTGTAACTTAAGCTGGCCATACACCTATAGATTATCTGCAGATTTTCTATGGTTAGATGGAAAAAGTGGGAGATTCCTCCATCCACACAGTTTAGCGAACTTAGAGAAATCTGTTGCCCTTTTTCCATCTAGCCATAGAAAATCTGCAGATAATCTATAGGTGTATGGCCAGGTTTACAATGCATTGCATTTGCAAAAAATTAAACAAACAGCAAAAAAACTTTTTGTAAGTGGCTCATCACCATTCAAGTGTCTAGATATACTTTATTATTTTGAAGTTTAATGTTGAAAATATTATTTTCAAAATAAAATAAAACCTTTCCTGAACAACACTGACTGGTAAATCAGTATTTTGACTTGATTTGTGACTTGACCAAAATAAATGACTTGACTTGACTTGCTTGACTTCTAGCAGGGACTCGACTTGACTTGCTTGCTTTTCGCCACAGTAACTTGGGACTTGCTTGTGACTTGAAGGTTAAGACATGAGACTTGCTTATGAATTGCACATGTGTGACTTACTCCCATGTCTGGCCATGGACCTAGCTGAGGTGCCGCTTCCTGCAGTTGATCCTTTGCAGGGCATAGTTCGCAGACTCGAGGCCCAGGAATCTAATAAGACTCAGGTGATGCGATTCCTTCAAGATCTTGCTTCCCGCTTGGAGCAGCTCCAGGACTCTTGGGAACCCTGAACCTGCAGCCTCAAGTACAGTCAGCAGCTGCACCTATCGCACCAGTCGCAGCCACGCATTCATTATTACTGCTAGCTCCGTCCCGTTATCTGGGGACTCCAAGGCCTGCAGGGGATTCCTCAGCCAATGCACCATTCATTTTGAGCTCCAGCCTCAAAACTTTCTGTTTGATCGGGCTAAGGTAGCCTATATCATTTCCCTCCTCTCGGGTGAAGCTTTAGCCTGGGCTGCCCCCCTGTGGGAGAAGAATGATCCGGTGGTTTTCAGCCTGTCCGACTTCTTGAAGCTCTTTCGTAATATCTTTAAAGAGCCAACTCAGGTTTCTTCTGCGGCTAGTGCCCTTTTACGCCTTCGCCAAGAATCTTGTTCAGTGGGACAATATGTGCTTCAGTTCCGTATCCTCACAGCTGAATTGAGCTGGAACAATGAGGCCCTGGTCGCAACCTTTTTACATGGCCTCTCTGACCGAGTGAAGGACGAATTAGCAGGAAGAGCCATCCCCGCCGGTCTGGATGATGTAATTTCCTTGTGCAATCAGATTGACATTCGTTTCCAGGAGAAGTCCCTAGAAAAAAGACGCCAGCACTCCCTAGGTCCTAGTCAGCCTGAACTCTTTCCCCGTCGCCCTGTGGAGAATCCTCTGCCTGCTGAGGAACCTATGCAGCTGGGCTGTACCAGACTAGCCCCCGAAGAACGTGTTAGACGCAGAACTATGGGCTTGTGTTTTTATTGTGGGGGCAAGGGTAATTTTCGTGACTCCTGCTCGATTCGTCCGGGAAACGCTCGGGTCTAATACATTTAGAAGGCGGAGTATTGGACCCAGAAACATCACCTTCTCGTCTTCTTCTTCCGGTGTTCCTCCATGTAGGCACTTCTCCCCAATCGGTCCTAGCATATCTGGACTTTGGGGCTGCCGGCAATTTTATGGACTGGAGAACTGCTTCTTCTATGAAGCTTACCCTTTCTCCCCTCTTTACACCACTGGTAGTCTCGGCAATTGATGGCACTGTGCTCCCAGTGGGCCCTATCCATTTCCAGATGCTACCTATTAGGATGTCGGTAGGGATACCCCACCAGAAGTGGATTTCCTTCCTCATTCTACCCAAGGCCTCTACCCGCATTGTATTGGGCCTTCCTTGGCTACAGCTCCACTCTCCACATATGGACTAGGTCTCTTAGCAGATCCTGGCTTGGGGTCCTTCGTGTTTCTTGTCCTGTCTTCTCAAGGTGGCCCCCAAGGGGAGACTTCCCATTGCTACCACATTCGTATCGTCTGATCTTCCCGCGGCATACATCGATTACCGGGATGTGTTCTGTACGAAGTCTGCTGAGGTGCTTCCTCCCCACAGCTCTTTTGACTGTGCTATTGACCTTGTCCCTGGAGCAACACGCCCAGGGGTCGTACCTACCCTCTGTCCATTCCAGAGACCCAGGCCATGTCTGAGTATGTCACCAAGAATCTGGAGAGAGGTTTCATCTGGAAATCCTTGTTGCCTGCAGGAGCAGGGTTCTTTTTCGTTGCCAAAAAGGATGGTACCCTCAGACACTGCATCGACTAGAGGTGTAAAAGCAGTGACTATCAAAAAATGATACCCCTTACCTCTAATATCTGAGCTATTCGACAGGTTAAAGGGGGCTTCCATTTTCACCAAGTTTGATCTCAGAGATGTATACAATCTCATTCGAACACGGGAAGGTGACGAATGGAAGATTGCGTTTAACACTAGGGGCTGTCATTACGAATACTTGGTTATGCCTTTTGGTTTGTGTAATGCTCCAGCTGTGTTCCAGAACTTTGTCAATGAAATCTTCAGGGATCTACTGTACCAGTTTGTTGTCATCTATCTGGATGACATTCTCATTTTTTCCGAAAATCTGCTTGCTCACAGAAACCATGTCCGCACCGTACTTCAACGGCTTAGAGAGAATAATCTCTATGCCAAGCTGGAGAAATGTTCCTTTGAATGTTCTGAGGTCCTGTTTCTGGGATGTTTTGTTTCTAGTTTGGGTCTTCGCATGGATCCCGGAAAGGTCTCGGCCATTACCAACTGGCCCCTTCCTGCTAGCCTCAAGGCCACGCAGCGCTTTTTTGGCTTCACAAATTATTATAGGCAGTTCATAAGGAATTACTCTTCTATTGCCGTGCCTATTATTGCTTTGACCAAGAAGGGTGCGAATTCCAAACACTGGCCTCCCAAGGCTGTCTTTGCATTTCACGATCTGAAACAGGCCTTTTGTCTCTGGACCTCAATTGAGGAGACCAAATCCTGGGGACCCATTTTTTATTGAAGTAGACGCTTCTTCGATGGGGGGGGGGGTGGGAGCAGTGCTTCTTCAAAATTATGCCATTGGTGATCGGGAACTTCTCACAATTAAATTGGCATTGGAGGAGTGGCGTGATCTCTTGGAAAGTTCCCCTCACTCCATAACGATCTTTACTGATCACAAGAATGTACAATACCTACAGAATGCTAAACGTCTGAGCCCCACACAGGCCAGGCAGAGTCTCTTCTTTTCCCGTTTTAAATTCACGATTACGTACAAACCTGGTTCCTGCAATGGTTGGGCTCATGCGTTCTCTATGTCATTTGACAAGTCCACCCCTGATCCTAAACATTCCGACCTCATGCATTGTTACCCATTCTACCACCCTGGAATCAAAAATTCCTCCTGGCAAGACCTTTGTTCCCACGGAGCTAAGAGCTAAGATCCTTAGTTGGGGACATGATTCCAAAGTGGCAGGTCATGCTGGGTTCCTCCGATCCTTCCTGCTCATCAGTCGTCACTACTGGTGGCCTAATCTCCGCTCGGATGTTAAAGATTACGTTAAGGCTTGTCACGTCTGTGCTCAGTCTAAATATTCCACACAAGCCCCTGCTGGTCTCCTCATTCCCTTGCCCATTCCTAAGGAGCCCTGGTCTAACATCGCCATGGATTTTATCACTGATCTTCCACTGTCGGAGAATAATACGGCCATTTGGGTGGTAATCGATTGGTTCTCCAATATGGCTCATTTTGTTCCTCTTCCTGGCCTCCCTTCTGCCTCTGCCTTTGGTTCCCATTTTTGTACGAGAGAGGTCCACTACCTTGCGGTGCATTCCTGATCCCAATGGTGTGCATCTATCACCTAGCCTCAAGGTGACCTGACAAGGGATCCATCAGATCTGGTAAGAGACCACTGTTTTCTTGTGGATGGAAAACGTTGCAGTTTTTCTTGAACACTGGTAGCCACGGAGCTGAATACCATTTTCACTTGTCACACCCTTTTACACACTGGAATTTCTTGCAATTTTTTGCACATTGAAATTTTGAATAATGCATTTGTTATGACATCTGTTATTTGCATCATTACGTTGCTATCATATTGTTCACACACACACACACACATACCATTCCAACAAAGAATGCAACAAGAAATGTAAGGGTGCAATCTGGGTGACTAAGATAGAACACAAAAGGCACATAGCGGAGGAGAGTAAAAAAAGTCCCAATAAATACTTTAGGTACATAAATAGTAAGAAAGGGAGGTCAGATCATATTGGTCCCATAAAGAATGATGAAGGGAATCTGGTAACTAAGGATGGAGAGATGGCGAAGGTATTGAATTTATTCTTCTCCTCAGTCTTCACGAGGGAATCGTGGGGCTTCAGTAACCAAAACTGCAATGTTTATCCTCATGACATGTCACAGGAAGCACCCTCATGGCTAACAGAGGACAGAATTAGAATTAGACTTGAAAACATTAACATTAATAAGACCAGATGGCTTGTACCCGAGGGTCCTTAAGGAACTCAGTCAAGTAATTGCCAGACCATTGTTCCTAATTTTTACGAACAGTCTACTGACTGGAATGGTACCAGCTGATTGGAGAAAAGCCAATGTAGCACCAATATTTAAAAAAGGGCCAAGATACATCCCTGGGAATTACAAACCAGTTAGCCTAACATCAATAGTATGCAAGCTCTTGGAGGGGATGATAAGGAACTATATACAAGATTTTATAAAATTACAACGGTATCATTAGCAGTAATCAGCATGGATTCATGAAAAATCGTGACGTCATCGCGGCACCGTCGAATGACAGCGCCGGAGCCGTGAGACCCACCAAGAAGATGGAGGCTCTGTACACAAGGGGACAGCGATGACTTCGCTGGCTCCTGTGTCAGGTAAGTGACACATAATGGGCTACTATGCGATGCATCGTAGTCCATTATGCTTTACCTTTGCAGGTAAACAAAGAGGAAGTAAACCCATTAGGGTTTACTTCCTCTTTAAGACCCACTGTCCTAAGGAATGTTGTATACTGTACTGCCTCACTGCACCTATTTGGATATTAAGGCCTCATGCACAAAGATGATTAAGCCTGTACAGCATATAATCGCAGTGTTTTTGGGTGCTCGAGAGGTGCAGGTGCCCCAGAATTACCATGTTTGGGGCATACATTCCTGACATTCCTATGGCATTAAATGTGAGCAACACTCAGAACATTGTACAGCCTAAGGCCTAAGGTTTAGTAGAAAAACATCTTCCTACCTTCTTCGTAAGCAATTTTCCTATAATAACACTCCTCATGCTTCTTAATTTCTGCACTTGTAAATATTTTTAACTTCATTGGCTGAAAGAAAAGAGGATTTTTTTTTATTAATGTATAAAAACTGCACTAAATGGAACATTTCTTGTTGCCTGTAGCAACCAGTAACCAGAATGAATTAGAATGAAACTTTGGACACTTTTCATAATTAAGCCCAAACACTTTTTATTGTTATATTAAAAGGCAGGTTGACTCATTATTGGTGATGATTGTGAATTGAATGGCACACCTCCTGCCCTGTATAATGGCATAAGGGCCTGGTGATTGGCCATTCGGGCAATGCACCGTGGAGAGGCAGGTGACATGCCATGTGTTATTTCATGGAGGGTGGGGGCCTTGGACAAAGCTGGTGGTTGGAATTTTTTTTGTGACAAATTTGTTTTAAAGCGGAGTTCCACCCAAAAATTGAACTTCCTCTTTAAGTGAAGGTGACCCCCTGACATGCCACATTTGGCATGTAATTTTTTTGGGAGGGGAACGGATACCCTGTTCTTAGAGGGATCCAGCTCCCAATTCCTCCCGGGGCACCGTGCCGCCGGAAGCAAGTTCACCTCTCCCCCCTCCAAGAGCGTTCCTCCAGACCAGTGGTCTCAAAGTACCGGCCCGCGGGCCATTTGCGGCCCACGGACTGGTTATAAATGGCCCGCAGTGGCAACCTCCAGCACACAGGGGGACCCAGACAGCAGAGGGATCGTAGCGGCGGGCGAGGGGAACAATTACAGAGCAATCAAAACAGAGAGAGTGAGGCGACAGGCAGCTGCTGGTGCAGAAGTTTTTAATTAAATAAATGCGTAAAAACAAACAGTCCACTCACACTCCATGTCGGAGCTGTATATGTCAGTCTGTGACGTTGGCTGTCCCATCACCCCCTCCGATCCATGCTGCTTTTATCACTGAATCTGTGGAGGAAGCCAATAATACAGAGCTGTGGGGAGACTGCAGTGAGCTGTCAGCCTGGGATGCTGTGACCAATCAGAGCATTCTGGAGGCTTAACCACGCCTCCATCATCAGAGGCTAACAGTTCACGTGAGTTTCCCGCGACTCTCTGTTTCCTCCACAGGTTCAGTAATAAAAGCAGCAAGGATCGGAGGGGAGGATGGGAGAGCCGACATCACAGACTGACATATACAGCTCTGACATGGAGAGTGAGGGGACTGTTTGTTTTTAGGCATTTATTTTATTAAAAACTTCTGCACCAGCAGCTGCCTGTCACATCTCTTCTCTCTCTCCCTTATGTTTTGACCCTTCTGTGTTTGCCCCCCCTCCTGGGTATTTGCACCCCTCTCCTCTATAATTGTCCCTCCCTCCACTGTATTTGCCACCCCCTCCTCTGTAATTGCACCCCCTCCTCTGTAATCCCCCCCAATCTCTGTAATTGCCCCCCTCCTCTGTAATTGCTCCCCACGCTCGCCGCTCCGAACCCCCTGTGGTCCGGGCCTCCCTGTGTGCTGGGGCCCCGTGATACCCCCTGTCGGCTGCCATCGGTGCTGGGTTAATAATGCGATTTGCTGACATTAGTGCTGGGTTAATAATGCGATTTGCTGACATCAGTGCTGGGTTTAATAATGCGATTTGCTGACATCAGTGCTGGGTTTAATAATGCCATTTGCTGACATCAGTGCTGGGTTTAATAATGCGTTTTGCTGACAGTGCTGGGTTCAATAATGTGTTTTGCTGACATCAGTGCTGGGTTTAATAATGCGTTTTGCTGACATCATTGCTGGGTTCAATAATTCGTTTTGCTTACATCAGTGCTGGGTTTAATAATGCCATTTGCTGACATCAGTGCTGGGTTTAATAATGCGTTTTGCTGACAGTGCTGGGTTCAATAATGTGTTTTGCTGACATCAGTGCTGGGTTCAATAATGCGTTTTGCTGACATCAGTGCTGGGTTCAATAATGTGTTTTGCTGACATCAGTGCTGGGTTCAATAATGCGTTTTGCTGACATCAGTGCTGGATTCAATAATGCGTTTTACTGACATCAGTGCTGGGTTTAATAATGCGTTTTACTGACATCAGTGCTGGGTTCAATAATGCGTTTTGCTGAGAGTGCTGGGTTCAATAATGCGTTTTGCTGACATCAGTGCTGGTTTCAATAATGCGTTTTGCTGACAGTGCTGGGTTCAATAATGCCTTTTGCTGACATCAGTGCTGGGTTCAATAATGTGTTTTGCTGACATCAGTGCTGGGTTCAATAATGCGTTTTGCTGACAGTGCTGGGTTCAATAATGTGTTTTGCTGACATCAGTGCTGGGTTCAATAATGCGTTTTGCTGACATCAGTGCTGGGTTCAATAATGCGTTTTACTGACATCAGTGCTGGGTTTAATAATGCGTTTTGCTGACAGTGCTGGGTTCAATAATGTGTTTTGCTGACATCAGTGCTGGGTTTAATAATGCGTTTTGCTTACAGTGCTGGGTTCAATAATGTGTTTTGCTGACATCAGTGCTGGGTTCAATAATGCGTTTTGCTGACATCAGTGCTGGGTTCAATAATGCGTTTTGCTGACATCAGTTCTGGGTTCAATAATGCGTTTTACTGACATCAGTGCTGGGTTTAATAATGCGTTTTTCTGACAGTGCTGGGTTCAATAATGCGTTTTGCTGACAGTGCTGGGTTCAATAATGCGTTTTGCTGACATCAGTGCTGGGTTTAATAATGCGTTTTGCTGACAGTGCTGGGTTCAATAATGCGTTTTGCTGACATCAGTGCTGGGTTCAATAATGCGTTTTGCTGACATCAGTGCTGGGTTTAATAATGCGTTTTGCTGACAGTGCTGGGTTCAATAATGTGTTTTGCTGACATCAGTGCTGGGTTCAATAATGCGTTTTGCTGACATCAGTGCTGGGTTCAATAATGCGTTGGGGGTTAATAGTTCTCAGAAGGGGAACTGTAAGCTCAGCACACAAATATACACACATTGGGGGTTATTTACTAAAGGCAAATCCACTTTGCACTGCAAGTGCACTCGGAAGTGCAGTCGCTGTAGATCCGAGGGGGGCATGCAAGGAAAAAGTTTGCATGTGGCCCCCATGGGATATGAAAACTTGTCATGTGGCCCTCAGGTAATTTGAGTTTGAGACCCCTGCTCCAGACTGTACCCTTTCCAATGCACCAGGTACTGTATGCGCCCACGGAACCTACGGGAGTCAACAATGGACTGTACTTTATACTCCTCATGTTTCGCAACCTGGTTGAGAAACCCTCTGCATTGGACTGGATCACCCCCAAATCGATGGAGAAGCGGAGCAGAACCAGACATACCTCTTATAGAGGTAATACTCGAGGCGAGTGCCAGCACAGAGACTGGAGCAGCAGCAGGGGCGGCCTGCTATATAGGTTGTACCGGAGCAGCCACAGTGGGAGATTCCAGGTGAGCCTGAGGAGCGTTTGTAATGCCATGGCAAACTGATCCATGCAGTGATTTTGCTCATCCAATCTGGAAAAAATATTACCAACAAGTGGATTGACTGTATCTTCTGAATTCATGGCCTTTGCCTACTGTCAGAAACCATGAAATCAGACCGAGACAGAAGCACAGTTAAATCGCACTTGTTTAATAATAAAAGTAAACAGAACAAACGTAGTCAAAACATAGCCAGTGTTCAGGAACTGGAACGGATAGTCAGACAAGCCAAACGTCAGCGAGTCAGAGATGAGCGTAGTAAAACAGTAAGCAGGATCTGGAGCCAGAAGGGATGTCAGCCAAGAAAGTCTTTTAACAAGAATGCAGGCGAGCGTCTCTGTGATGTTGACCAAGGCGAAGGCAGAGCTCCTCTGGGCTGGACTGCTTAAGTAGGCAGGGATGATGAGCAGAATATCATCAAAAGCTGAGTAACTGTGGAGAGATAGGAGCTGGCAATTAGCCACCAGCTCAGAGAAGGAAGGGCTGAGCTCATCTCTGACAAATACTTTTTGATCTTATTGTTAATCACAGTGAAAAAGACTATACTTGTAATTAGCATCAATACATACTTCTTCTATGGTCTTTTATCATCCCTAAGTATGTAAACAATGTACCCTTTGATAAACAGGCCATTCCTCACATACCTAGGTAGACTTGCGTAAGATTAACATATCAAAGGGTCATCAGCTGTCCCTTTGATATGTTAAAATTGAGTTGGCAACTCAACCATTATCAACTGAATTCTGGCCTGGTCAATATGTCAGTATTGTACTGTATGCAGGGCTCAAAATTTCAAGTCCTGAGCTACTAGCCAGGCCTCAAGGGTTACTCGCCACCAGTTGCCCCACCCAACCCCTACCCTGTCCCACCCCTAATCCCGCCCCTAAACACGCCCTCATAAATTATCTCATGAAATTATATTTAAATGATTTATGCAGAATTAAGTTATAAAAATAAATATTAACAACAACTTTGTCCACCAATGCAGCCAGCCTGTGTCCCCCCAGTGCAGCCTGTGTCCCCCCCCCAGTGCAGCCTGTGACCTCAGTGTCCCAAGTGCAGCATGTGTCCCCCCCCCAGTGCAGCATGTGACGATCCCAGTGCAGCATGTGACGATCCCAGTGCCGCATGTGTCCCCTAGTGCCGCATGTGTCCCCCAGTGCAGCCTGTGTCCCCAGTGTCCCCCAGTGCAGCATGTGTCCCCCAGTACAGCCTGTGTCCCCAGTGTCCCCCAGTGCAGCCTCTGTCCCCAGTGCAGCCTGTGTCCCCAGTGTACCCCAGTGAAGCCTGTGTCCCCAATGCAGCATGTGTCCCCCAGTGCAGCCTGTGTCCCCCAGTCCAGCATGTGTCCCCCAGTTCAGCATGTGTCCCCCAGTGCAGCCTGTGTCCCCCAGTGTCCCCCAGTACAGCAACAACTTTGTCCACCAATGCAGCCAGCCTGTGTCCCCCCAGTGCAGCCTGTGTCCCCCCCCCCAGTGCAGCCTGTGACCTCAGTGTCCCAAGTGCAGCATGTGTCCCCCCCCCCCAGTGCAGCATGTGACGATCCCAGTGCAGCATGTGACGATCCCAGTGCCGCATGTGTCCCCTAGTGCCGCATGTGTCCCCCAGTGCAGCCTGTGTCCCCAGTGTCCCCCAGTGCAGCATGTGTCCCCCAGTACAGCCTGTGTCCCCAGTGTCCCCCAGTGCAGCCTCTGTCCCCAGTGCAGCCTGTGTCCCCAGTGTACCCCAGTGAAGCCTGTGTCCCCAATGCAGCATGTGTCCCCCAGTGCAGCCTGTGTCCCCCAGTCCAGCATGTGTCCCCCAGTTCAGCATGTGTCCCCCAGTGCAGCCTGTGTCCCCCAGTGTCCCCCAGTACAGCATGTGTGCTTTCACACTGCAGACAATGGTGCAGCTGCTTTAGGGCGGATTGCAGGAGCTATTTCTAACGCTATAGTGCCTGCAATACGCCCTTGGTGTGAAAGGGGTCTAATGCCGCGTACACACGGTCGGAATTCTCGTCGGAAAAAGCTCTGATGGTTTTCCCGTCGGAATTCCGACGGAATTTCGCTCAAACTGTCTTGCCTACACACGGTCACACCAATTTCCGATGGTCAATAACACCACGGCATACAACACGTTCGACTGCAGTATAAAAGGGAAGTTTAATACTTCTGAGCATGCGTCAAATTGTTTCTGAGCATGCGTCGGAATTTTGCATGTCGGAATTGCATACACACGATCGGAAAATCCGATAGAAAGGTTTTCCGTCGGAAAAATTGAGAACAGGTTCTCAATTCAAAGTCCGTAGGAAATTCCGACAGAAAAAGACCGTTGACCATACAGACGGTCGGAAAAGCTCCCATCGGACTGTTTCCATCGGAAATTCCGACCGTGTGTACGCCGCATAAGAGTATTACTATTGGATATGTGTATTTTTGTTTATATTTCATTTTGATTTAGTTTTGTTATACATTGAAAGATTATCATTAGATACACGTTTTAGGTATATTTATTGTGTTAATTCATCTACACATTTTAGTTAGCGCCACATCCTTGTTATTATATATATATATATACTAATATAATATCCTACAGCCCGGAGGGCTTCATTCTGAGGTATGTATTTTGTAATGTGTTAGTATTTGGTGTGTAGCGCACTACTCCCTTGGGAGCTGCTAGGTAGTTCACTACAGTACTGCTGGTTTAACCCCCCGCTTATTCCACCCTGCTGTAGTAATCACAAACACAGTTCAACAGTTAAAGAAAAGAACATTTATTACATGGCCTGTAGCGTGCAATGTGGAGATAATAAATGGGATAAAATAATCCTGCGCCAGCACACCGAGACTAGCTAAAGGAATGCTGCGCACACTAGGGGAAATGTCTGAACCCAAGTGGAATAAAAGGAAGAGATAGTGGCGCGCAAAATTACACTAAGTATTAAAAGACAAAAGATAACAGGTCATAGACATAAATAACTAATAAAAACTCCGGGTATATAAAATGGTATGTTATAAAACAAGCAAAAGTGCATAGAGTGGTGTGATAAACCAGATCGTGTGATAAAAGCAGTCCTGGTTAAGAATGCATCATAAAAATCGCATGGTGTGACTAAATAAATAACATTGCATCCAAATAAGTGTAAAAAAACAGTGATGAGATATATAAAAGGACGTGGTGGAGATCTTTAAACACATAAGTTGTGCATCCAAGGATGTGAGAGAGGGAGTGGTCCAAACGGATAAAAACAATGTATCATATACGTGATAAAAGAAATATGATAATATAAAGTGCAAAAAAGCAGAGGAGACTGAGGGGTCTCATATAGAAAAATCTGATTAGTAGCAAATCCGTGCAGACTAAATCAAAAATGGAGAACTAAAACGAACAAAATGGTGAGTTTTCACCTCAATGTGCACATAAAATAAGATAGCCTCATAGTGTAGTATGTAAATCATAAAAAGGTATTTTATTACAATCGAAACAGTAAACAGATAAAAGTGGGTACTCACATTCAGCCAGTGAGTACACAAACAGGGTATAAACGAGCCTCGAGCTCATCGGCGTCACTTCCGGTAGGTCACGTGTCCCGACGCGTGTTCGTCACTTGTCACGTGACTTCATCAGGGGTCACGTGACAAGTCACGTGACAAGTGACGAACACGCGTCGGGACACGTGACCTACCGGAAGTGACGCCGACGAGCTCGAGGCTCGTTTATACCCTGTTTGTGTACTCACTGGCTGAATGTGAGTACCCACTTTTATCTGTTTACTGTTTCGATTGTAATAAAATACCTTTTTATGATTTACATACTACACTATGAGGCTATCTTATTTTATGTGTACATTGAGGTGAAAACTCCCCCAAACCCCCCCCCCCCCCCCCACCTGCCCCTGCCTGGATCAAGGAGGAAAGCTGAAAGGGAAAAGACATTGAGAAAACCGTAAAGACACCCCAGGGAGGACGGTCTCTTATGACCACAAAGACCCCTATTACACTGCTGTAACCTTACAGCTGTAAGGTAAGGGGCCACCCATATCCCCTTTAGGATCTCACGAGAGTAATACACGGAACACTGCACAGGACTTATAGACCATCCCTGATCACCACTGGAAACCTCAGCACTAATAGCCTGCCACCTGTTGGATAGAAAATATTAAAATCACCTTGCACTTATGCCATATATGGACTCTATATTTGGACTTTTATATCTTGCGATTTATTAATCGCTACTCACCATTTCGTTCGTTTTAGTTCTCCATTTTTGATTTAGTCTGCACGGATTTGCTACTAATCAGATTGTTCTATATGAGACCCCTCAGTCTCCTCTGCTTTTTTGCACTTTATATTATCATATTTCTTTTATCACGTATATGATACATTATTTTTATCCGTTTGGACCACTCCCTCTCTCACATCCTTGGATGCACAACTTATGTGTTTAAAGATCTCCACCACGTCCTTTTATATATCTCATCACTGTTTTTTTACACTTATTTGGATGCAATGTTATTTATTTAGTCACACCATGCGATTTTTATGATGCATTCTTAACCAGGACTGCTTTTATCACACGATCTGGTTTATCACACCACTCTATGCACTTTTGCTTGTTTTATAACATACCATTTTATATACCCGGAGTTTTTATTAGTTATTTATGTCTATGACCTGTTATCTTTTGTCTTTTAATACTTAATGTGGAGATAATGCAGTGAAGTATGAGCTGCCTCTCTCTTGTTGCTCCATATGAGTATATAGAACCCTTTCCCTTAGCAAACGGGCTGATGCCCCTCTGAAAGACATTTGGTACTGTTGAAATGCTGGAAGACCAAGACCTCACCCGCCTTTCTCAACTCCTGCGATTTCTTCCCAGGCCAGTTCAGGAAAGTCCAGGCGCCCCCGGTCTACTCTGTCCATTTAGTAGCTACTTCCTGCTTCTTGAATGGTGTTCCATCTCAGCAGGGATGCCTGGTTCTGTTCCCCAGTATTTGAATGCAACTTGCTGTGGTGAACTTTCCAGCTCTGAGGTATCAGAACCCTCAGGCCTTCCGGTTGGATTCTTTTGACCTTCCAGTGCTGGGGTCTCTGAACCCCCAGGCCTTCCAGACCTTTTTCTTGAGGTCACATCTTGCAGCCTTTCTGGATTCAATCTTGTCCCATCTCCCCCAGGAAGCATCTGACCTCACAGTGTATATGTATGTAACTGCCCCTGCCCAAACAAATTAATGATTGGACCAGGGCCATATAAACTGCCTGTTCCTCAGTCCCTGACCCGCCTCCTTTCCAAAACATTACTCTGGAGAAGCAAGGGAGGGTTTCCAGAGTGAAGAACCCCCCCTCTATTCTACAACTCCACCCTAACCCATATCAAACATCCAGGCCTAAACAAAGAATAGTAAGGCACTGGTAATTTCTTCTATCTTCTACCTATTAGCACTCACCTAAAGGTGGTGGGCGCTACAGGTGCATACTAAAACATTATGCCATTGTCTTGCAGGTTTTTTTTTTTTTTTTAAAGTGTGGTTTACTACCACTTTAACACAGCTGCAATCATGTACTTTGCACATTATTATTATATTGTACCAAGAGTGATTTGAGTATCACAATAATAAGGAAAAATAAATAAATTTACAGCCCTGCTGCACATTTAAGTGTTTTCTTTTTAACAGATTAAATACTATAACAGATTAAATACTATGATAGAAGTAGAAGGATAGAACTAGAAGGAGAAGAAATGGTAACAATGACAGATTTTATCTTCCTAGGCTCCAAGATCACGGCAGGCGGTGACTGTAGCCATGAAATTAAAAGACGCTTGCTTCTTCAGAGGAAAGCAATGGCAAACCGAGACAACATTATAAAAAGCAGAGACATCACCCTACCGACAAAGTGCCATATAGTCAAAGCTATGGTAATCCTAGTAGTAACATATGGCTGTGAAAGTTGGACCATAAGGAAGGCGCAATGCCGAAGGATTGATGCTTTTGAACTATGGTGTTGGAGAAGACTCTTCAAAGTCCTTTGGATGGCAAGAAGATCAAACCAGTCAATCCTGAAGGAAATGAACCCTTAATATACACTGTAGCGACAGATCCTGAGGCTGAAACTCAAATACTTTGGCCACCTAATGCGAAGAGAGGACTCATTGGAAAAGACCCTGATGCTGGGAAACATGGAAAGAAAAAGGAGAAGAGGACGACAGAAAACAAGATGGATAGATAGCATCATCGAAACAAGGAAAATGAAGTTAAGCAAGCTCCGGGAAGTAGTGGAGGAGAGAAAAGCCTGGCGCGCTATGGTCCATGAGGTCACGAAGAGTCGGACACGACTAAATGACTGAACAACAAATACTTTAATATCATACCTTTAATAGGCTGTATACATCAAGAGAATCTATGGAGCTCTCAGTATAATACTCTGAATCACAGCTTTCCTCCTCCTGGATTCGAGAGTCATAGTCACCAGAATCCGAATAAGGAAACAGATTGTAAATCTGGAAAAAATGGTAAATAGCAGAGGTTATGAGGAATAAATAATGTACATACAAGACTGTGGCATATGTGAGCAGTGTATACAATGAATCATCCTCCTTTAAGCCACTCCCACTGTTAGGCGCAATATGGCCATGCTCATGACACATGCATTGCATGGCACCTTTCCGCATTGTGCCCCAGGTCTTTCACAACTCTAGCCACACAACTGGTATTTCCAATCCCACCATCTGCTACATAAATAATAATTCTGTGAGATGCAAGACAACAGGTAAGGGGTTCTTAATGCCTCTTTACCCTTTCTCCAAGATAATGGGCTCCTTTACTTTGTACCTTGTACATTAACCCCTCCCCACATTATGGCATTTACTCCAGTGCATTTGGAATTGATTCCACATTTTGAGAAACCCTCTTAAAGACCCCTCTCAAATGCTTGAAGTCAAGCAGAAATGAGTATGGCAGCATGTTGCTCTTTGCAATGGAGATAACAGCCTAAATGTCTGATGTGCAGGGTTAAATAAAATTCTAGCTGTGCTGCTGTACATGGCAGAAATAGTGCAATACCAATGTTTCTATTTGCTTGAGCAAGTGAATAGCTAATGTTAAAGTGCATGTACAGCCAAAACGTTACTTTTAGTTTTAGGTTGCATAAGAAGAATTAGAACCCATGTCCCATTTTCATTGCTGTCCGTGTCCCCACTGGGAAAATTCAACCATTTTATTTGTCCTGTTGTAAAACATTTTACAGGTATTACCAAAACGGGGGGGAGGGGGGAGCCTTCCAATAGGGACACTTGTTTTGGGACAACTGGCTAAGGCTTGATTCACACTAATGCGTTTTTTGATGCATTTTGCAGAAATGCAGGGCCATTTTTTAACATGGGTTACTATGGAACATGTTCACATCAATGCATTTTTTGTGCCTCTGCATTTTTGGAAAGGGTCGGGGACTTTTTTTCCCACAAAATGCAGTGTTTTGGATGTAATAAAATTCAATGGACACGCATCCAAAACGCAAGTACCGCGTTTTTACCGCTTTTTTTTACAGTGATTTTGCCGCGATTTAAGTTTTGCATTTTTTTTTATTTCTTTTTTTACACTGTATATAGCTGGTTGCTAAGGAGGGGGCCGGGAAGCCAGCCGCCGCATCCTTAACAACCGATGAGTCATCAGCTGTCAGCTGGCTTCCCACTCAATGTAAAGAAAAAAATGGCGGCTAATAAAATAAATCGTGAAAAAAAACTGTGTGGGGTCCCTCCCCCAGGTCCATGCCAGGCCCTTGGGTCTAGTATGGATTCAGAGGGGACCCCCATGCTAAAATTGAATAAAAAATGGCATGGGGGTCCCCCGAAGATCCATACCAGACCCTTATCCGAGCATGCAGCTCGGCAGGTCAGGAAAGGGAGGGGGCGAGCGTGCGCCCCCCCCCCCCCTCCTGAACCATACCAGGCTGCATGCCCTCAACATGGGGGAGATGGGTGCTTTGGGGCAGGGGGGGCTCTATGCCCCCAACCCAAAGAACCTTGCCCCCATGTTGATGGGGACAAGGGCCTCTTCCCGACAACCCTTGCCCGGTGGTTGTTGGGAGTTTGCGGGCGGGGGGCTTATCGGAATCCCAGCCCCCCCTATGTGAATGAGCATGGGGTACATTGTACCCCTACCCATTCACAAAAAAAAGTAGTGTAGTACAGTAGTAAATACAGTAGACAGTTTTTGACAAGTCTTTTATTAAAAATCTTCTTCTCCGCTTCTTCCTCCGGTCTTCTCCTTCTCCCCTGCTTCTTCTTCCCCTTCTTCTTCTTCTTCCGCTCTTCTTCTTCCTGCATGCTAACATTTATTAAATTTTGGCATGGGGTCCCATGCAAATCCATACTAGACCCAAGGGCCTGGTATGGACCTGGGGGGGACCCCACGCCGTTTTTCTCTTGATTTTATTTTAGTCTGCAATTCTTTTTTTTTTTACATTGAGCGGGAAGCCTGCTGACAACTGATGACTCATCGGTTGTTAAGGACGTGGCGGGCGGCTTCCCGGCCCCCTCCTTAGCAACCAGCTATATACAGTGTAAAAAAAAAATGCAAAAAGCTAATCGCGGCAAAATCGCAGTAAAATTGCATGTCCAAAAACACGACAAGTACCGCAAAAAGCACTGCAGAAACGCTCAAAGCAACATGTATCGATGTGAATCGAGCCTTAGAAGGAAATTCCATTAGATTTGTAGACATTTACTCTCACTTCCTGTTCTGCACCCCGAGCTCTCCCACCCTGTAATGCCAGTAAATCGCCATCAGCCATTCAGAGACACGCCACTCACTTCATGACTGACAGGTCAGTTGAGCCAGTAAGGCGGCGGGGAGCAGTGACTGAGTGTCGGGGGGAGGAGAGCGCCTCCGGTCAGACACATGACTTAACCCATCATGTGGCAGCCGCTCTCAGCGAGACATATAGGGAGAGAGGGAGGGCAGGGGGGCCATGTGACCAGACAGACAGTCCAGGGGAGCTCCGTCATAGGGTGATTGCAGACCTGGTGGGGGGCCCCCAAAATCCTCTAGCACCAGCCGCCACTGCTTATTACAGTCCTAACCAGAAAATGTCAAGGAACCGATGCTGGAACACAGCTTATAGGCTTAGTGGTCAATGGTATTTAATAACCACATTTATGTCCTTATAATGTAAACATTTTCTCTGGCACCCAACATGAGTCCACTTCTCTTCTTGTCAATCCTTGTAGGACAACAAAGACTAATGGTGAGGACACCTGGTCAGGGCCTCAACTGTCTGTGTACAAGGAGGTTATTCAGAGGAACACTTTCCTCTCTTCAGCTGAATATATAACCATCATATACTGGAACAGAACTGGATATGCAGAACTACAGCCCTATTTCACTATGGAGCAGGTGTCTCGTGGAGTTCCTTAGACCTGCTATAACACCAGTGGCAGTGACAGTCAACAGCAGGTAGGAATACTGCTAGAGCGTCGTAAAGATATCCTTACACTGGGCAAATTATGGTCGATGATCAGATTAGGCACAGACAAACAGATCTTAACCCTCTTTCTATCAGAGTACATCTTTAAACTGAGAATAAGAGGTCCTATATTTACCTGGTGCGTTTATAAATAGCACTGGATAAATAGTCTTTGGGCAACTATCTGTCCGGTAATCCTTGTGTACTGACTGAGCCATCATTAGACCAAGGGGCTTGGTATCATGTGGTGGCTGTGATTGGTCACCACAGTGATCACATGTTATTGTTTACTGTGTTGATCCCTCCCCCTCCCATTAAAATAGGGGAAGGAGAGACATTGAGTTCTTGTGAATAGGGAAGGAATTAATGGATCAACAGCTTCAGTTTCTTTTCTTCTATTTTAGTGACACAGGGATGGTTTTGGAGTTTTTTTTTGTCATTTCACCCCCCCCCCCCCCATCTCTGACTCTAGTGTTCTGTATATTAACCCTTTCACATACTGTATCCTGTACATCTGAACATTAAAGTGGTTGTAAACCTTAGATATGAAATATGACCAAATCATATCCCTCTAAAGTGTGTACTTGTCTCAATTAGGAGCACAACATGTAATTGTTGTCTGCTGCTTTGTTCCTCTTCTATCAGCATAAATCACTTATGATAAGTTTCAGGTGGGGAGGAGGTTCAGGTGGGGTGGGGTCGGTTGCCTCTCCCCAGTATAGGCTGCCATGTTGCCTCAGGTGCCTGACCCGAGGGCCTAAAGTCTAGAAGCTTCAACCCAGGGTTCCCGTGCAAGCTGACCAAGGGAGGAAGTCTATGGATCTGGTCTGGTATCACTGGTATAGAGTGTCGCTTGGAAGTTGGAAGGAGGCTACCAGCTGTCCCTGGACATTTTGTGAGTACAGAACCCTGAAGGGCTCCCAGAGACTGTGTGTGTTGCTGAAATCCCCCTCTGGTTCTAGAAGTCAGCATATTGGGTGTGTGAGCTAAAGAGGACACTGGCTAGAAGACTTAAGTCCACTAACAAAGTCCACGAGTCTCTTCTGTTACAGAGAAACTTGTCCTTTCATACAGATGCTGTATGGTTCAGCAGATAATCTGCTCCACAGTTCTACAGAAAGAGAGTCGTCCTCACTTGTGCATAGTTAATTTGGAGCATCACACTAATTCCCCTCTCCTATCCAAGTTCTCCAAATAAAACATAATCCCCTTACACGAGTGGAAGAGTGAGTGCACCTGGCTGTGTGAAAATACCATGTAACTGGCTGCAGGATAATCAGTGGGAGGCCCAGGGGAGTCTAAATCCAGCAACCCCCATGGGGGCAGTGCTACAAATGTATTTAGGTAAAGTGCTGTATGAGTAACTGTCAGTCAAATTATCAGAGCACTAAAAAACGGTCTGGAAATGACAGGTTATCTTAGACTGGTACTCAAGTGGTAAAACAGAGTCGAGGTTCTAGTCTGGTAAATGGAGCAATGATCGTTACAGTGGTCACTTCACTTCAGATCTGCAGTCACACACCATGCACTATGAAGCTGCTCTTCTGCTCTGTCAACACTCATTTCCAGGTTTCCCTTACACAGCAGTATACCTGTGCTTATCCACACTGATAAAACAATGTCCATCAAATTAAGCCTTTCATGCTGTTGCCCTGCTGACATGCTTCCTTTACTGCTCACGTCAGAGACTGGTAACTCTTCCAGCAATGGCAATTGGTGCTCTCCCTTCGGGGGAGGGGAGACAAACTAACGTCACCCCCCCGGGGGGAAAGGCATGGGTAGGCAGCGACCGCCGCAAGCACCTCAGCCCCCACGTGGGAGACGGACGGCGGCCAGACCACCGCAAACGCTGGTGTTAGATGTGTTAGTGATCCACCGCCACCGCCTGCGGGAGACTGACCTTAACTTAGGGCGCAGTGGGAAAGAAGAGTGGGCCCATTGCTTCTCCTCCAAGCTGAACAGGAAGTGTGTCCTGAGACACTATTGGGTCTCAGGACCAGCTTCCTTATTGGCTGAGAGGAGATTCAGGAAGATAATGTTAATTCGCTATTGTCACACAACTGGGTGGGCTTAGGGCGCAGTACTCTGCACCCTCAGCCCACCCTTTTTTTAAAACAATTAGAGCTTCAGATTTTAATCATGTGCTTAAAAAAAATAACCCTGTTGGAATCTGGCGCCCTGCATGTAATATGGGGCTGGGCAAATGGATCAGGGGGCGGCGCCCCTACGCCCCGTATGGACGTGCTGCTACAGGGTTACAGAATGACCAGACATAACTGGAGGACATGTTTAATCCACTACTATAGCTCCTCTAGTTTTTTCTAGTGCCTTTAAACAGTTTACTGGGTAAGTCCTCATCATCCTGCAGGACAAGAGGCCCTAAGGACCTCCTTGTTTCTGTATATAAATAACATCTCCATCTGTGACAAGGAAGGTTTCCATACCCTGTCATAATTTGAGGGCCCTCAATACTACTGTCAAATGTTTCTGGAGTATCACACAAAGAACACACTGGCGACCAACTGGCTTACTTTTTCATTAGTCAGCTCAGCTTCGGGTTTCATTAGCACCACACTCTTGTCCACCACCCTAAGACCACAGAGAGAGCCAGGAGCAGCCTGAACCTGAAGAGACACATCTGATCCTGGGAGGACCTCATCAGGGGAGAACCCAACAGATACCTGGGGATTAAAAAGTAGGACAAAGATAAAGATGTAAATGTCAAAGCTGGAGACAATAAAAAGAACACCACATACATTGACCTTCATAGAGGAATTTTGAAAAGTATGAGCAGCTCTTATGCCCTGTACACACGGTCGGAAAATCCAACGGAAAAAGGTCCGATCGGATTATATTGTCGGAAAATCCGATCGTGGGTGGGCTCTGTCGGAAAAAATTCGAGAGCAGGATCCGAGACCTTGTCCGACCGTTTGTAGAGAATTCGGATCGGACAAAGTGCCACGCATGCTCAGATCAAATTACGAGACCAAAGCTATTGGCTACTAGCCTGAACGTAGTCCCATTAAACGAACGTCATCATGTCCTGAACAACTTTGTTCGACCATGTGTATGCAACACCAGTTTCGGACAAAATCAATCGGAAAAAATCCGCCGGATTTTGTGGTCGGAATGTCCGACCGTGTGTACGGGGGCTAATATTAGTTCTTAAATCAATAAAAGTGGTATCACTCTAATTGCAGCTCTGCAGTAATAAATCATAAAATAAATTTAAAAAATCTCTTACAATAAAATTATGAGGCAAAAAATACTGTACTTACCTTACACAATAGTGTTATAGTGTTAAATTGGAGCAATAATAATAAAAAAATAAAACATTATAAGGGAGATCAACTGGATTGAACAATCCCCCCCCCCAAAGGCTATATTATGTAAGATGGGGGGTGGAGAGAGATGGGGTTAGGGGACCATTATCCTATTCTGGTTCCACCTAACCCTCAGAGAGGGAGAGGAGAAAATTAGAGGGGGAGTGGGGGGAGGGGAAGTGGAGGAAAATTTGAAGTTCAAAAGGATTTGCCCATTACAGTGTTCATCTTTAGCATTCTCCCACTTGCCTTGTCACGATGCCACTAATCACAAATCCTGGAATCCCCTGTGTTACAGCAAGCTATACTCAGAAGTGTACGTGTTTTTAAAAAAATATGCAGCAAAATACCTTAATTTACAGTGCCGCTGTGCGGTCACATGACCTCCCAGTTCCCTCGTTCTGAAATAGGGTAGAACGAGGGAACTGGGAGGTCACGTGACCGCACAGCGGCGCTGTAAATTAAGGTATTTTGCTGCATAATTTTAAAAAACAGACACTGCACAGTTTATCTTGCTGTAACAAAAGAGAATTCCAGGATTTGTAATTAGTATTTTTACAGCCACAGCGGATTAGCGGTGGGAGAAGAGAGGAGGGGAGGGGCGGAGAGGAGATGGCTCACACACAGACTCCCGAGCTGACAGACAGGGGGGGAGGGGGAGAGGAAGAAACTGCGGGATGATGGAGGCATGTAAACTGACCACAGTATCATGGATCAGCAGCCATGATAACCGTGGTTAGCACACTAAGTAGGACATAGGAACAGGCAGGAACGACTAGGTATTTTACAGCATAAAGGGGGACAAATGACACTGCACAATCACTATGCCTTATATCTTGCTTTCAAGGAACATGATAACTTTTTTTATTTTATTTAGGGTTACAACCACTTTCATAAGTGCAGAGAGTCAGGGATAAAGATGGGTGGCATCTTTAAAGGGGATAGTTTTGGTTCCCCATGCTCTCGCTATAACCCTCTTTGCTGCCGTAAGAATATGCATGACTAGTTTAAATTGAGCATTGATGCACCTTTAGGTTGTCTAGTCGAGAGCTTTGTATGGGGTTTTATATAAAGGACATACCTGTAACCGTATAGAGCATTTGATAGACCATAATCCAAAATCGTTTCACATTTGCCCAGTCCCACCAAATATGCCCTTAATTAACCATCTGTTTGACATCCTCAAAAAGATTGGGTTGGGATTGCACAGGAAATTCCCAGGGGATATCAAATAAGTTCCTTATAGTTCCTTAAACTTAAGCCAGACTTATCAGGCAATGGTAAATAAAATCTCAAGCCCACTATATCATGGTCAGACTATGGGATAGGGATGATAGATGCTCTGTCAGGGGGTGAAAAATATGTTGAATCAATTTGTGAGAGAATGAGTTGTGGGGATTAGAGTGACATTTTTAAGATACAGTAGAAGGATGCTTTTCCCTCCAAACATCTACAAGACTGTACTAAGGCAAAAGAGAACGAAACTTCCTGGCCATGGAAATATCCACTTTGGATACAGTATGGTTACTGGGATCATGAGGATCCTTATGAAGATACATGACTGAGTTTGAGTTCCCACAAAACACTAACATAATGTGAGTGAGAGAGTCAAATACTTTGAGAAAATGTGTAAAGTATTTGGTTTGACCCAAATCAGGAGCACAGTAGGTGGCAAACATTATAGAAGAATCATAGATTAAACCCACCAGGACCAGATACCTGCCATCAGGGTCAGCAACTAGTGGTATCAACAAAAAAAAAGGGAGCGGGAGGGGAGGGGATAGAAGGGGAAAAGAAAAAACAAAAAAAGGGAAGATGGGGAAGAGAAAGAAAATAGTCTTTGTTAGACATGTGCGATTAGTTTTGTACGAATTCGTACGAATTTTTAGAAATTCGTACGAATTTTTAGAAATTCGTACGAATCAGAATTACGAATTTTTACGAATACGAAATTTCGTTTACGAATTTCGGATCCAAATTATCCGAATCCAAACTACCAAATGACGAATTTCAACTAATATGAAAGAAATTATAGCGGATATAATGAATGATTCGAATGAATTTGAGATGCAGTATAACGAATATCGACACTCTATGAATAATAACAAATTATTTG
Organism: Lithobates sylvaticus; assembly: GCA_028564925.1. Classification (NCBI taxonomy): domain Eukaryota; kingdom Metazoa; phylum Chordata; class Amphibia; order Anura; family Ranidae; genus Lithobates; species Lithobates sylvaticus. Next base: position 23,226,258 of record CM053036.1, on the reverse strand, counting down.
AAAACGTGTTAACGTTACATAACACAAGTCTATTGTCTATTGTTCACCAATCACTCAGAGGAAGTACGAAATTTCGTATTCGTAAATGAAATTTCATATTTTGTACTTCCTCTGAGTGATTGGTGAACAATAGACAATAGACTTGTGTTATGTAACATTAATACGTTTTCGGGTAATTCGTTATTATTCGTAGAGTGTCGATATTCGTAACGATTCGTAACGATTCGTCAAGATTCAAAACGATATTAACGATTCGTAACGATTCGTACGAAATTCGTATTTCGTACGAATCCGAATTAAATTTCGTACACGAATTACGATTTTTTTTTTTATACGGAATGGAACGAAACAAAACTAATTTTTGGACGGCTCCCATGTCTAGACTTTGTAGACTCACCTGGGGGATCGGAGGGCTCAGAAAGAGAGGAAGGGTAGAGAATAAGGTATGTAGTGAAAAGCTATTTAATAGGTCACCAATTAGTTGCCCCAGATAGTGAATATGGGGGTACATGCTAAACCAGACCATGTTAGGGGCACACGCATACCAGTTACATAATGCATTAGATAAAGAGTTGCAAACATATATAAGCACTTAAGTGGACTATTTTGAGCTGTATTTGCCTTGGTTGGCTATAAAGTCCACTTATAACAAGAAGAATTTTAACTGGGCCTAGCATTAGTTAGGAGTTCCACACAGAGTAGCACACCAGATATTACTTACACAAGGCATTGGCTCTTGTTCCATAGGGGAACTCCTCTCTCTGTATCATCTGATCCATTTAAACCATGATCAGGAGCAAGGCTCCCATAGATATGTTAACAGAGCTAAAATGCAGTCAGCAATGTTGTAGGGAGCAGTAGGCCCAAAAACAAAACAGATGCCCTGTTTGTGAGAACGGAGGTGTCACCCAGCAAGGTTTCCAAGTAGGGTCACTAAATTTTTTTGTAGACAGTGGACAGCAGTGGTGTCGGCGGGGGGCTGACCGTAGCTGAAGCCCCGAGTGGGTCCCCAAAAAGCCCTGAGCGCCGTCGAGCGGGGACCGATCTGATGCCGAGTGACGCAGAGTGTGGCCGAGTCACATAGCAGGTCCCGCCTTCTGGAGCCTGCAGCGCCTATGATGGACGTCCCACTGGTCCAATGGTGGGACTTCGGGACGTGTGACGTCCATCATAGGCGCTGCAGGCTCCAGAAGGCGGGAATTACAATGCAGCCGCCGCGCCCACTGTGAGATCCCCTCTCGGCGCTCGGCTCTCCTCTCTCCTCTCCCTGCCTGCTGTGATGATGGGCGTGCACCGCACACCCTGGCTGAGCTGCTGCTGCAGGACACATGAAGTCTCCTGGTCAGGTAGGTCAGTGTGTGTCACTACCGTCAGTGTATGTAGGTCAGTGTATGTATGTCAGGTAGGTCAGTGTAGGTCAGGTAGGTCAGTGTGTGTCAGGTAGGTCAGTGTATGTCAGGTAGGTCAGTGTGTGTCAAATAGGTCAGTGTATGAATGTCAGGTAGGTCAGTGCATGTCAGGTAGGCCAGTGCATGTCAGTGTATGTATGTCAGGAAGGTCAGTGTGTGTCACGTAGGTCAGTGTGTGTCAGTAAGGTCAGTGTATGTATGTCAGTTAGGTCAGTGTGTGTCATGTATGTCAGTGTAGGTCAGTGCATGTATGTCAGGTAGGTCAGTGTGTGACAGGTAGGTCAGTGTGTGACAGGTAGCTCAGAGTGTGTCAGGTAGGTCAGTGTATGTATGTCAGGTAGGTCAGTGCATGTCAGGTAGGTCAGTGCATGTCAGTGTATGTATGTCAGGAGGTCAGTGTGTGTCAGGTAGGTCAGTGCGTGTCATGTAGGTCAGTGTATGTTATGGTGATATAGTGTGTCAGGGGCGCTAACTAGGTAAGTAATATCCCATAGATGCATGTCAGGTAGGACAGTGTATGTTATGTAGGTCAGTGTATGTGTCAGGTAGGTCAGTGCATGTCAGGTAGGTCAGTGTATGTATGTCAGGTATGTCAGTGCGTGTCAGGTAGGTAGGTCAGTGTGTCAGGCAGGTGAGTTTAGTGGTCAGCATTAATGGGCACCGCTAAGCCAGGCAGCAACCAGCAAGTGAGCTTACCCCACCACACAAAAACACCTCACAGCTAAAAAAAAACGTGCCACTACCGCCCCTCCCATGCTCACCTTGGACTTCGGACTGAAGCCCCTGGTCTTTTTGCCACCTAGCAACTCCCCCTGGTGGAGAGCATGTTCTGCTAAGGGAAATGCAATGTAAGCTTGGCTGTGGTTCCATAAGATCCTAATGTAAGAGCACCTCCATATCCAGTTGTAAGAGTATCAGTGTTGTCACTTTGCAAAAGTAATGTCACATCTACCCTTATCAGTTCACAGATGTAAACATACCATCAAATAGTGAGCAAGCTCTGCCCTACCAGGTAAAGAATCCAGGATATAATGTCCATGTTTATGCAAGAACGCATCCCCTCACTGTCCATAGAAAACTGTTTAACATCATAGCAAGGGACCTTTACCCACTCTATTCTGAGGTCAGGGTAGACATGTGCAATAGTTTCCGAATTTGTTTTGTAACGGATTTTGAAAATTAACGAAAATCTTTTTAACAAATTGTTCAGAATATTCGTAAATTCAAATATTTGATAATTTGTAAATTTGTAACTTCGAATATTCGTAAATTCCAAATGAGAGAATCCAAAAATTAGAAAATCCGAAAATTAAAAAATTAGAAAATAAGAACGAAAATTTGAAAATCCCAAAACCCGAAAATTGGAAAATCTGAAATAATAACTAACTAATAATAACTTAACTATTTCTATTAAATTATAGGTATTGGAATCTCCTTTCAAATGTGGCTGTCAGTAGATGTAACAAATACGAATTTATCTAAAGTTACGAATTATCCAAAATAACGAATGCTGCATCTAAACGTATAGAACATACTGAATTAATAATAATAATAATAATTAATTAATTAATAATACTGAAGTAACAATAATAATAGTAAAAACTTTTTAATATTATTATTATTATTTATTATTGATTTGTTCCGTTCCATTTGTTTTGATGCAGAATTCGTTATTTCGGATAATTCGTAACTTCTGATAAATTCGTATTTGTCAAGTCCACTAACAGCCAAATTTGAAAGGAATTTACAATATCTATAATTTCATAGTTAGTTATTATTAGTTAGTTTGTTATTATTTAGAATTTTCATTCTTTGGAATTTTCAAATTTTCTTTCTTATTTTCGGATTTTCAAATTTTCGAATTTCCGAATTTACAGGTAGGACATAAAAATTGATCCTTTACTATCACTTTAACTGAGAGAGAGAGAGAAAGACCCGTTGACTCACTTTATTTTTGAAACACCTCTGTATTTTGAATACTGTTGAATCACAAACAAGTTCTCCATTTGGTAGTAAAATATAAACAAATACATGTAGCGATGATGATGTTCCGGGTGTAAGAGAAAGCTTGACAGCAGTTTCACCATGTAAGTCTATGAGAGAAATAGTTATAAAGTTAATGTTTGGTAAAAAACTGTGGGCTCCATTCACAAAGTGGTATCTTACAGCATCCGAGTATGTGGTAAGATGCCACACAGAGTTTTTCAAAAAGTGTTTTGGCATTTACTAAAAAAGCTACTAAAATATGTGAGTTATTTTATGAAGTCATGCAGTATTTTAGTAGCGAAAGCCTGTGGTAGTTTACCACCGACAGTAGACAGCGTCCTTAGACGCGAGCAGCTTAACAACCAGTTATTGTGCGCGGGAGTGACGACAGCGCCCTTAGACGCGAGCAGCTTAACAACCAGTTATTGTGATGGTTGTTAAGGAGCAGGCGGCCATCGCATCCTTAACAACCAATGAGTCATTAGCTGACAGCTGAATGTAAAAAAAAAAATGCAGACAATGAAAAATTAAGAAAAAAAAAACGGTGTGAAACCTCCCCCAATGGCATGGATTTTAAGGGGTAACCCCACACCAAAATAAAAAATTACATGCCCCCCCCAAAAAAAATCCATACCAGACCCATATCTGAGCATGTAGCTCAGCAGGTCAGGACAGAGCGGGATAAGCGAGCTCCCCCCTCCTGAACCATACCAGGCAAAATAACCTCAACATTAGGGGGTGCTTTGGGACAAGGCTCCCTTCCCCACAACCCTGGCCAGTAGTTGTGGGGGTCTGCGCGGAATCTGGAAGCCCCCTTTAACAAATTTACTCATAGTACCCTACTCATTCACCAAAAAAAAAGTGTAGTGTAAAAATAGGCAGTAGACCGTTTTTGACAAGTCCTTTATTTAACCGCTGCAATACAGGGCATTTTCACCCCCTTCCTTCCCAGACAACTTTTTAGTTTTCAGCCCTGTCGCACTTTGAATGACAATTGCGCGGTCATGCAACACTGTACCCAAATAAAATTTTTATGTTTTTTTTTCCCCACAAATAGAGCTTTCTTTTTGTGGTATTTGATCACCTCTGTGGTTTTTATTTTTGCACTATAAACAAAAGAAGAGAGACAATTTTGAAAAAAAACACAATATTTTTTACTATATAAATAAAATATAATAAATATCCCAATTAAAATTTTTTTTTAATAAATGTTCCCTCATTTTAGGCCAATATGCATTCTTCTACATATTTTTGGTAAAGAAAATCGCAATGAGCGTATATTGATTGGTTTGCGCAAAAGTTATAGCGTCTACAAGATAGGGGATAGATTTTTAATTTTTTTTTATTTTTACTAGTAATGGCGATTTTTTTTGTGACTGTGACATTGCGACGGACATATCGGGCACTTTTCACAAATTTTGTCTTTTGCATATAAGCCACGGTAGTATTCAGTAAAGTTCAGAGATCTTATGAACACACTTAAATCTGTTTCTGTGTCTCGTTTGATTTCTCACAGATCCGGGGGTCACTGAAAGTTATCCTGCATTACCTGAAGTACACCTGGGTGGCGTATTACCTCTAACAACAACCTCCCTTGTAGGGGCCCCAGTGCATTACTTTGTCCAGGGGCCCATCATGCTATTAAAATGGCACTGGTTGTAACCTGTTTATTACTGAACAAGTTAAAGAAAGTTTTAGGAAATAAATTCCTGGCCTCATTACAGTGGCGAAAGAGACTACATTGCAGAAAGTGGACATTTGAATTCAATTAAGAGTGGAGGAGAGGTAAACTCTGAAGTTTCTGTGTAAACCTGGTTGGTTCAGAGGCTGGTGGTGGTTATGGGACCGGAATCACCCTCCTGGCAGTGGTAGATACCTCAGGTATCATGGACCTCATGTGTTCGGCTGGATTCTCAGAGCCTGGAACATGAAAGACATAGGTCTATTTGAGAAGGTGGGCATTAGGGTGTAAGTATGGTGCTTGCAATGTGTTAAAGTTTTTTTCTATGCTGACTTAAGTTTCTCTGGGTTAAGTCGTCTTTCTTTCTGTTACAACTGTTACAATGTTGTTGTGTGCACTCTGGGTTGCACAAAACAACAATAGCCGTAGTGGTCTGTTCATAAGCGGCGCATGGGGCACCGCCCCCCTAATCCATGCCCCCGACCCCTAATCTACATGCAGGGTGCAATTTTTGAAAGCACATGATTAGAGTCTGAGGCTCTAATTGGCTTCAAAAAAGGGTGCGCACCCAGTTGTGTGACAATAGCAAATTAATATTCGCTATTGTCTTTCTGACTCTCCTCCCGGCCAATCAGGAAGCGGGTCTTAAGACCCGATTGGTCAAGAGGAGAAGCGACCATATTGGCCACTAAGGAGGAAGCTGCAGAGGAGGAGGAGACGCAGGGTAAGCCGCAGTGAAGCCGCCGAGGAGGAGGAGACGCAGGAAGGAGCAGAAGCTGCCTGCAAACTTGATGGGGTAAGTGTGGGGCCGGTGGGCAGACTAGCGAGCGACGGGGTGGGGGTATTGACCGAACGACCGGTTTGGGGGGTGGCGGGCGATTTGTTTGTCGCCCCCCCAAAAAAATGGAGCACCAGCCGCCACTGTCCAATACAAAGGTATTAACCTTGCTGACCAAGTTTTCCCAGCAAAACCCTGGGACCCAACACCCCCTACATGTCATCCCATATACATAGGGGCTCCGTTGCTGGAACACTGCCAAAATGTAGGCTACTGGACTGAATCCAGCATGGACTGCTTTAAGGACTTTGCTGTCATTCAGGTATTATTACCCAATAGGCACTAGAGCACCTTTGTACAGGATTATGTGAGAATTTGCTTTACAAGAACTGTTCCTGTATATTTGCATTTCTTTAGTAAAAAATGTTCGTGTTCCTCTAAATGCCTGGTCTAAAGTCTCTCTAAGTGGTGAATTACATGCTGTATCCAAAGAACAAAGCTTGCATCAAGAAGACTGTTAGTGAAAAGAGATACAGTAGATTTAGAGGAGAGAGATGCTGTTTATTATGGGTTATATGGCCGTTCCTAGGGAAAACCATACTTGTATCATTGCTTAAAATCACCCAACCAGCCAGGAAATGGGTGATGTAGCATGAATTCGTAAGAAATTTCAGACCTCGTTTGAAGCTTATAACGGCTATTGCTAGCCCCACTGTAAACTGTTGGGAAGATTATATCTCCTTATGCTTCCGGTCCTACCAACAAAGACAAAAACTCGGTCTTTCCTTCAATAATGGTATAGAAGTAATCATGTAAGGCGAAAGCAAAAACAGTGCATAGTCTTGGCATATGTATTTTAGAGTGATAAAAAGAACAGGGGGAGAAGGAAAGGAAATGTAAGGAGGAAAGGAAGGAAGAAGAGGGGGGAGACGGGGGGGGGGGGGTGGCCGGCATGCATGTTACCCTCATACAAGGGTTCTAAAGAGAAAGGGATATGCATTCATTCGCAGAGTGTACTCAGAAAGTCCACTTAGAATGTGTGAGGGGGCTCTTTATAGGATTACTGACAAACTGCTCATTGAACAATTATCTCTTTATAAGTCGTGGTAGTTTTAAAGTCAGTCCATTGGGACCAAGTCATGGTGTGGCGCTCCGAGGTGCTCTTATTGCGGTGTGTGATGTCCTCCATAAGGGCAACTTCCGATATTTTTTGTAACCACATTTTCATTGATGGAGTCTCAGGCTGGCCCAATAGTGCAGGTATTAATGCCTTGGCTGTGTTGAGTAGATGAGGGACTATAGAGCGTTTATACTTTCCAATTGGTTCCTTGGTTGCATGGAAGAGGATGATCCAGTGGTCGGAGGGGAGATTGACGTTAGAGATCTGGTGTATAATTTGGATGACCTTGGCCCAAAAGGGTCGGATAAGCGGGCACGACCACCAAATGTGAGCATGGGTTGCTGTGCTCCCACAATTCCTCCAACACAACGGGGAATTGGCGGGGAACATCTGATGGAGCTTTGAAGGGGTATAGTGCCATCTAGCTAGTAGTTTATAATTGACCTCGGTCATTTTTGATGCTATTGAGGAGATGTGGGCCAACTGCAGGACTTTATCCTTTTGGTTGTCCGAGAGGCAGGAATCCAGGTCTGCCTCCCACTTAGCAAGGAAGGAAGGATGTTTATCGTCCTGTAGTTTAATAAGTGCCTTGTAAAAGAGCGAAATACAGTGTTCAGGTGGGTCTGCTGGGTATAGTATTTCCTCAATACCGTTCAAGTCCTGTAACCCCCTCAGTGGTTGTTGAAGAGACCCGAGGAAGTGACACAGTTGATTGTACCTCCATTTGTCCAGAAACTCTAGCGGTTTAGGGCCAAGAATCACCCTCAGGGGTTTGGGAGTGTTGGCTTGAAGAACATGGTGAAGTAGGAGGGGTCTATTTGGGGACCAAGCCTGGAAGCCAGGATCCAGTTGACCAGGGGGAAAGAAGGCATTGCCTGTGAGCGGCAGCAGGGGTGATGTGTATGACCATGAGAACTTCCTATGGAGAGAGTCCCATATGTCCAAGGTGGAAGTGGTTAATGAAGAGGTAGTTGTAGCAAGGCGCCTATAGGGGCGCGGGAGCCATGGAGTGACTGCAAGGTCTGCATTACTTAGAGCGTTTTCAAGGCTCACCCATAATTTAGAATTGGCAGCATATCTCCACTCTGATATCCTAGACAGGACCACAGCGATATAATACGTCTTAAAATTTGGGAGGGCCAGTCCCCCCGAGCCCTTGGGACGAAAAAGCACGTCTCTGGATACTCTAGGGTGACTGTTCCTCCAGATAAAGCGGGAGACCATGGTCTGCAGAAGAGAGAAGAACCCTACGGGCACACCCAGTGGGAGCATCTGGAAGTAAAATAACACTCTAGGTAGAATATTCATCTTGACTATGTTCACTTTACCAAGCCATGAATGTGCAAGTGTTTTCCATTTGCGAGGTCGTTTTGATGCTATTCAGTAGGGGAATATAGTTAAGTTTAAAGAGGGATTGGGTATTGGGCGTAAGATATACTCCTAAGTACTTCATGCTGCGGTGAACCCATCTAAAGGGAAAGGGGTTTTATTCGATCTGCCTCCCTGCTAGGTAAGTTAATATTTAAAATCTCGGACTTTGATAAGTTGATTTTAAAGTTGGATATTGTCTGGAAGGTGGAGAAGGCCCTCATTAGGTTGGGGAGTGGGATGTGGGGCTGTTGTGTAAAAAATAAAATGTCGTCGGCGTAGGCCGCGTACTTGTGGGTTTTATTGCCTACCTGAATCCCGTGAATGTTCACATCACGCCTCACGGTTGCTAGAAAAGTTAGGGTGAGGGCGAATAGGAGGGGTGAGAGGGGGCATCCCTGTCTAGTCCCATTAAACAATTGAAATGAGTCGCTAAGGGTACCATTTATTCGAATCTGGGCTGTAGGACAAGAGTATAGAGAGGTGATGCGATAGAACATCTTGGGACCCAGCCCAAAATGACGTAAGGTCACTTTCAGGTAGTCCCAGTCCACCCTATCGAAGGCTTTTTCAGCGTCTGTGGATATAAGTAGGGTGGACTGGGCCGACCTTTGGGCATATTGAATTAGCGATATTTCTCGGAGGGAATTATCTTTGGCTTCTCTATGTGGCATGAAGCCCGTCTGATCTGTGGAGACCCAGCTGGAAATAAGGGGGAGTAGTCTATTGGCCATCACTTTGGAGTATAATTTGATATCGACATTCAATAGGGAAATCGGCCTATAGCTGCTGCATTGGGTGGGATCTTTACCCGGTTTGGGGATGATCGAGATGTGAGCTGTAAGGGATTCTGGGCGAAGTCCCACGGACTGTGAGATGGAGTTGGCGTAAGCCGTAAGACGTGGTAAGAGAACTTCGCTAAATGTTTTATAGTAGAGGATAGTGTATCCATCAGGCCCCGGGGCTTTACCTGTCGGGGATGATTTCAAAGCCGTCTGAAATTCCTCGACAGAGAGTTCAGACTCCAGTTCTCTGAGGGCCTGGGGTGGCAGTTTTGGCAAATTAGCCTCTTTTAGGTATGAGAGCATTCGTCGCCTTCTTTCTTTTACAGTCAGGGACGGCGAATCGCATTGCACATTGTATAATTCCGCATAGTATTCCCTGAAGGCCTTCGCTATATGGGGGGTCGCATGCACTAGATTCCCATTAGGTAGTTTTATTTTCGGTATAAATGACCTAGTCTGCTTTTCTTTAAGGGATCTCGCTAACTGTCTACCCGGCTTGTTCCCCCATTCGTATAGTTTTTGGGAGTAGTGCTGAAATTTTCTAGTGGTGTCAAGGTTCAGGAGTTTTTTCAGTTCTTCCCGTTTCAGCGTGAGAGCTTCTAGATGTGCTGTGTGTAAGGAAAGTTTGTGTTGCTTATCAAGGTCTGCTATTTCCTGCAGGACCTGTTCGAGTTGTTGACCATGCTCTCTTTTTTTCCGCGCCCCTAGTTCTATAAACCGACCTCTCATGGTAGCCTTGTGGGCTTCCCATACTATCGCTGGCGAGGTCTCTGCGGGCTTATTTTCATTAAAATACTGCGATATCTGTGTAGATATCATTGCGACTTCCGCTTCATTGGACAAAAGGGAATCATTCAGTTTCCAGTTATAGGAGCGGCGAGCTAAAGAGGGCATGTTCAAGACAATCGAGACAGGTGCGTGGTCCGATAGTGTCGCAGTACCTATATTCGCCGATTGTAGTTGCGGGAGATGATAATGATCTATAAAAATGTTCTATGTGGGAATAAGACTTGTGCGTTTTCGAAAAGTGAGAGAAGTCTTTGTCCTTGGGGTGGGTTACGCGCCAGGCGTCTACCAATTGTCGTTCTAGGAGTCTTTTTTTAACGTAGGCAAGACGCTTAAAGGGTATGTAAGAGCGCCCCTGGGAAGTGTCCAGTTCTGGATCTAAGGGCATATTTATATCCCCCGCTAGTACCACTAGGCCCTCTGCAAACTCAGCTAGTTTCGTAAGAATTTGGGAGAGGAAGGTGGGTTGGTTGTGGTTTGGAGAATATATATTCGCCAATGTGCACTGGGTGTTGCCCAGAAAGCCCTTCAAGAAAAGAAAGCGACCATGGTCATCCGCCCGCATTGTTATTAGCCGAAAGGGTGCGTCTCTACCAAAGCCTATGGCCACACCTTTTGCTTTATTTGTATCGGAAAGACTATAATACCACTGGGGGAAATATGGCGAGGTCAGTTTGACCTGCGTGGTGTGGGTCAGATGTGTTTCCTGGAGGAATGCAACTGAAGTGGCTGATTTTCGAAGCTCGTGGGCAATCTGATGTCTTTTGGCTGCAACATTCAATCCCCTGACGTTGTAGGATGTGATTTTAATTGTGGCCATTATACCGGTAGGACGCATCCCTTAAGCTTAAAATACCATGCATGCCAGCCACGGAGAGGGGGACAGAGGTGGGGAGAAGGATGATGGTGTGAATAAGAGGAAAGAGGAGAGAAAAGAGAACGAGTCAGTTTTATAGAAACAACAAAGGCGTCCAAGTGGACACATGTGGGAAATCTTAACCTGTCACGCAGAATCCTGCGGTGATCCCTGTGGGGAGAGAGAGAGCGGACCTCCGACCACGGCCCCAAAGTGGGCCTGGACCGAAAAAATCGAGGGCTGCCCGCTCTCCCCCACCCCAGACGGAAGTGTGGGCGGGGGGGTGCCCCGAGTAAAAGGTACATGGGAGCAACGCGCTCCGCCCGAACCCAGCTAAAGTGCAAATAACAAGGGAGGAAACATTTTGCTCCAGTGATAGATATCAATAAAACCCAATCGACCATTAAACTTTAACTGAATAAACAGCAAATAAACAACATTATAAAAAGGCACGGGTACTCATCCGGCTGTAGGAAGTTCTTATGTGGGGTTGATCACTGGAGTCCTGACAAATCACCAATGGGTGAGCCGCGTCCGTATGTAAAGGCAGAAGTAGTTGCAAAGTCTTTGCCAGTGTACAACCCTTCTTATAAGTGCTTCATGGAATATGAGTACCTGCAACAAGCCAAACAAAAAAGAAAACAGCAAGAACAAAATTGAAATAAGAAACGGAATCTGCAAGCGTAGCATTTAGGCTACTCGGCCTCTTTCCTTAACCGTGCATCTGAGCAGAGCCCTGCGCAGATGAACGCCCATTCTCTGTGGGCGATTTTTGCCACTGGGAATCCTGGATGTGTGAAAACTTTGGGACCGGGTCATGCCATCCGGGTAGGTCTACCGAGGACAGATTAAGGTCCTTCAAGAATTGTGGCAGTTCCTCTGGGAATCTGAGGGTATGTGAGCGACCATTTTTGGTGGCAATAAGGCACGCCGGGAAGCCCCATCTGTAAATGATCCCGTTAGAGCGTAGGTGTTCCAGAAGGGGCTTAAGTGCCCTGCGGCGGTCCAGGGTTTCTTTGGATAAATCGGAAAATATGCTTAGGATCGCTCCGTGAAAGTCAATATTGGGGGTGTTTCTCAACTTGGCTGTAATGGCATTTTTGTCTGAGAAATAGTGGAGGCGGCAAATGACATCTCTAGGTTGTTCGGTGTTGGTGCTGCGAGGCCTAAGCGCACGGTGTACTCGGTCGAACTGTAGCGGTTCAGTGGGAGGTTTTCCCAATATTGTGTTGAAGACCCCTCGAATTGACGGTTCAAGGTCATCATAACCGGTTGCCTCAGGGAGACCTCGAATGCGCAGATTGTTTCTGCGATTTCTGTTCTCGAGGTCTTCGAGTTTATATAACGAGGCACGGTGGGCATAGGCTAGTTGCGTAACTGTATCCTGCAGCTCTCTTATGGCCGTTGCATGTGAATCCTGCCTCTGTTCCGTTTCTTCAACTCTGTCTAAGATGTGTGCCATGTCCGCTCTTACCCCCGTTATTTCCTTTTTAATTGATTTTTCTAAACCATGGAACATGCCGGCAAGCTCTTTTTTAATACCGCTCAATAGGGACGACATTTCGGAACCCGTAGGGGACCCTGGGTCTTCCATGAGTTCCGAGCAGTAGGATGATGCGGGTGAGCTTCCCCTCGCGGAGGCAGCTAATGAAGCCGGGGACGCACTGCGCCTCGAGGTTCTGGATTGGGAGCTGCCTGCACCGGGACCTGCTCTGCTAGTAGCTAGGTATTTCTGGATGGAGCCGGTAACAGCCTGATTTATTGATGGGCACTTGCTGGATTTCTTTGCAATTACAGAACGGGTTTTAGGTGTCTTTGCTGGCATAATTGGAGCTTGACGCTGGGTGTCAGGCGGAGCGCCCCACAGTCACATTAAGTTAGCTGCATATGTGCGTTACAGTGGAAGTAACGCAGGACTGAGAGCCCATGCCCCATGTAGACTTGCTTCTTCCAAAAAGCATGCAGGGGTGAGGGATAGTAAGGGGTAGTACCACACAGTAACTAGGCAAACTCTGCTATTTTTCAAGGTGCTGCAGTATGCTGGCCGAATTTGGTGTATGTGAGTACAAAGATGGCCACTGTGCTCCAGGAGTTATCAGATAGTCACCCACGTGTGCCAGCCTTCTGCCCCCACTGTCAACTGCCTGGAGGGCACTATAGTCTCAGGGGCACAGTGGGTCAGGGGTACTGGCAGGTATGTCCTGTGCGGGGCAGTGAATTAAAGGATAAGGTGTGTTGGGGGTAGCAAGATGGCCACCGGGAGGTAGGCCGGATCCAGGGGCTCCCTTAGTGCTGGCGTCTGCCGGTTTGTACCCTTCCCTATGCGGGCTCGTTATCCCCCTTGTCTAGCTAGGCAGGTGGGGGGACGATGATGATTTCTGGACTGGTACTATCCGGGAGGCCTATGCAGGTAAATGAAGGCCGCTGGCCTGTACTCACTGTGTTCCCGGAGCCTGCCGGCCTGTTAAGAAGGTGGCGCCGGGTTGCCGGGGGGTTGCCGAGTAGTGGGGCTCGCTGGGGGCAACTTCCGATGGCCTTTCAGGTGTCCGCAGGTGGTGTCCGGCCGTGGTGTATTGCTGTGATGTGTCAGGCCAGGCCGGGGATCGCGGGTTCCGTCAGGCCCGCAGGCCGCAAGATGGCGCCGGGCGCCTCGTGTATTACGGCCCGAGGGAGGCCAAGTTCCGCTCAGCGCAGCTCCTTGCCCCCAAATAGTGGTCTGGATAGGTGGGGAAGGGGGTCCTGCAGATGTCCCAGTGCGGATGGGACTTGTTCGGCCGTTCGTTGGCTCCGGATGGCCGTGGATTTTTATCGCCTATGTGGAGCTCTGTGAGAGTGCGTCCTCTCAGCTCTGCGTCCGGACACGCCCCCGGGTGATGTAGCATACAGTGATGATTACTCTGGTAGTGAAGGGGTGTTGTGCTTATCCCCTTTACTAGTAGCTGGTTCCCCATATACTGGGACCAAACCCGTGGTACAGCATACTTAGGGACCTAGACTGCGAATCACGTAAGAGATGTAGAAGGGCCCCTGAGAGAGAGAGAAAGAAAGCACATATTTACAGAATGAAGTTAATCTCCTTTCTCCATTGATAACTGGACATGTCACTGCTGATTTTGCATGACCGCAAACTCCTGCCTAGATCCTAGGCAATTAGCGAGTGAAGTTCTTAGTGTCTCCCACTAGGGTTTCTAAGCCCTGCCCACAAAGGGGTTAAAGGACTGATGCCACTAAAATGAGAGAGAGTGTGAGAGCTTGCATCTGTGCACGTGGGCAAGATACGGGCCATGGCCAATGAGTTGTCTGAAATTCTGTTTGTTAAGAAAGCTGCTAAGCTGCATGTGTGGTCACATGTATAGTATCGAGTAACCTTCTTGCATACTTCGGTGCTCCAACACACCAGGTTCAGGTCTCTTACACAGCAGTCATAGTGTTGTTTGTGTAGCACACTCCTAGGTAGGAGCTTAGAAGAGAGGGTAGTTTTTGGTCTTTCTGCTTACCAGGAAGATTGTGTGCTCTGTCTACCAGGGAGCAAGATCTATTGGTTAAGTCTGCTCATTGTGCTCAGCTTGTCTGAATGTCCCACACTGGTCCAATAAGGAGGCATATTGGATAGTGGGAGGGGACCTGACAAGTGAGGGTCCAGGCATTGTTACAGCCCTGGCTATTGGCAGAGGAGAGTGCTGCATTGCATGCTGGGATACTGTACAAATGCCAAGGGCACATGTGCTCGGGGTGTTTCAGCTGGAGAGTGGGGTAGGGAGGGAAGAGAAGAGCAGGCAAAGTTGCTGCTGTGCAAAATAACTGTATATCTCTTCTTGGAGTGCTGAAGTATATAGCAATAAGCAATATCTATGCTTAGTGAACCAGTAAATTGTAAACAAAAGAGAGAGAGATCCAGAAGTTGGCATACACCACCTTGCACGCAACTCCTTTTTTTAAATGTGTCTTATTTTCTGGAGTTCTTCTTTAAACATTACATTTTTTTCTAACAAAATGCTTTACCTTCATTTTCCTTGGAAATTGGTATTGACAATAATCCAGACTGCTGAATTGATCCTTTAGAAGTAACCTGGAAATGAATGAAATGAGCTGAAATTAAATTCTGCAGATATCAGTGAGAACTGAGGCTCTAATTGGCTTAAAAAAAGAGTGGGCTGGGGGGCGCAGAGCACTGCGCCCTGAGCCCACCCAGTTTTGTGACAATAGCAAATTAATATTCACTATTGTTTTCCTGATTCTCCTTCTGGCCAATCAGGAAGCAGGTCCTGAAACCTGATTGGCCGAGCGGAGAAGCGATCCTACTGGCCACCGAGGAGGAGACGCCGGGTGAAGACGCCACCCGCTGCCTGGAGGAAGAGCTGCCCGCGACCTAGATGGGGGTAAGTGGGGGGCTGATTTTCTGATCGTTAGTATGCTGCTTTTTTACAGCCCATTACGAATTTTCGGCAGACGAAAACTAGTTCTACAGGCTTGAAAATTTTTGTCTGATGTGACCACAACGTCAGGTTTTCTTTTCTCTGAAGAGCAAGACTAGGCATGCTCAGAAATGAAAGAACACATACAAAACAATTCAACACATTACGTCACTTCTGATGTTGAATTCTGTGGTCAGAAAATCAAAAATCATACTTGACAATAAGCAATTTGGAATAGGAAAAATCAAGGCTTACCAGATACTGCAAATCCAAGTGCTCGGCTTTATGCTCCAGCACCGTGCGCTTAATGATATAGTCCACCTTGGCCTCATGTTTCCCCTCACATGGAAGAACCACATGAAAGGACTGGATTCTCAGCAAACTCTTGCTACGAGAGTAGATGGAATTAAGGTTGAGTTCAGCTTTACCGTAATCTGGTGTAATAAAATAGTCCACATGTCGTTGCTCTGATAGGTTTGTTTTAGCCTATAAAAGAAACAACAGTAAAAACATATATGTAGCACTGACCCCTGAAGGAGCTGCTGTTTTTTTTTGGGCCTGTACTCTGATCTTACACCCCCTGTAACTTGGCTCAATCCCCTTGACACAGCTGTGGTACAGTATGGTGTGGAGGTGACAACAGAGGATGACCCCACATGTACAATACAACAATAATGTATCTTTACCTGTACCTGGCTATCCACTGCTTTGCCTGTGGGAGAAGGAACAACGCTTCACACTAATTGTAGTTAACCAAAACGTGTTTTTACTGGAACTTGTATAAAAACAATAGTTACAATAACTGTACTGTCACACAAACATAATACAACAGCACAGTGGCTATTCACAACAATTTTTATATATAAAGAATTCTTGGATGCATACGTGTCTCCAAGTGGGACCAATGTTCAGAGTGGCAATGCCTTACTCTGGGCACCTTCCCACTTCCAGCACACCGCATCAAACACAGAAATGTAAAACCAGCAACACAGTACAACACACTAGTTAGGGAGCTTCCCCCTAACTTTATAAGACAGTTCTTTCTATCTAAGATGAATGCAAGGCCTTGCAATGAAGATGTAGTCTTTATTCTTCTGTCTTCTGCTATCTATTGTGTTGAAATAATTGTAATCCAAAAAGGTTTAGTGAACAAGAACGGTGCAGATTGAGTATTGAAACTGTTGTTGTAATGTGGCACACTTACACACCTCCGGTGTAGTCTGCTCTAATCCACACAGTGTCAGTTCTCAGTGGAGTATAGGCTTAAGACCTGCTGAACTCAGTCTAATAGTGAGCTACCACCTCTCCGGGACTATGAGTCCCAGAAACACTGTGAAATGAGTCTAATGCCCCGTACACACGGTCGGAAATT